>OX336388.2:1658666916-1659300250 GCA_946902985.2 Meconema thalassinum
ATGACAAGTAACTGTAATTTCGATACAAATTATGGCAGGTAACTGTAACTTCGATACTAATTATGACAGGTAACAGTAACTTCGACATTAATTATGACAGGTAACTGTAACTTCGTTACTAATTATGACATGTGTAATTTCGATACTAATTATGGCAGGTAACTGTAACTTCGTTACTAATTATGACATATAACTGTAATTTCGATACAAATTATGGCAGGCAACTGTAACTTCGATACTAATTATGACAGGTAACAGTATCTTCGATACTAATTATGACAGAAAACAGTAACAACGATACTAATTATGACAGGTAACAGTAACTTCGATACTAATTATGGCAGGTAACTGTAACTTCGATACTAATTATGACAGTTAACTGTAACTTCGTTACTAATTATGACAAGTAACTGTAATTTCGATACAAATTATGGCAGGTAACAGTAACTTCGATACTAATTATGACAGGTTACTGTAACTTCGATACGAATTATGACAAGTAACTGTAATTTCGATACAAATTATGACAGGTAACTGTAACTTCGTTACTAATTATGGCAAGTAACTGTAATTTCGATACAAATTATGGCAGGTAACAGTATCTTCGATACTAATTAAGACAGGTAACTGTAACTTCGATACTAATTATGACAGGTAACTGTAACATCGATACTAATTATGACAGGAAACTGTAACTTCGTTACAAATTATGACAAGTAACTTTGATTTCGGTAAAAATTATGGCAGGTAACTGTAACTTCGATACTAATTATGACAGGTAACGTTCACTTCGATACTAATTATGACAAGAAACAGTTACTTCGATACTAATTATGACAGGTAACTATAACTTCGATACTAATTATGACAAGTAACCCTAACGTCGTTACTAATTATGACAAGTAACTGTAATTTTGAAAAAAATTATGGCAGGTAACTGTAACTTCGATACTAATTATGACAGGTAACAGTAACTTCGAAACTAATTATGACAGGTAACTGTAACTTCGTTACTAATTATGACATGTAACTGTAATTTCGATACTAATTATGACAAGTAACTGTAATTTCGATACAAATTATGGCAGTTAAATGTAACTTCAATACTAATTATGACAGGTAACAGTAACTTCTATACTAATTATGACAAGTAACTGTAACTTCGATACTAATTATGACAGGAAACTGTAACTTCGTTACTAATTATGACATGTAACTGTTATTTGGCAGGTAACTGTAACTTCGATACTAATTATGACCGGTAACAGTAACTTCGATACTAATTATGACAAGTAACAGTTACTTCGATACTAATGATAAGTAACTGTAACTTCGAAACTAATCATGACAGGTAACTGTAACATCGTTACTAATTATGACAAGTAACTGTAATTTCGAAGCAAATTACGGCAGGTAACTGTAACTTCGATACTAATTATGACAGGTAACAGTAACTTCGATACTAATTATGTCAAGTAACTGTAACTTCGATACTAATTATGACAGGTAACTGTAACATCGATACTAATTATGACAAGTAACTCTAAATTCGTTACTAATTATGACAAGAAATTGTAATTATGATAAAAATTATGGCAGGTAACTGTAACTTCGATACTACTTATGACAGGTAACAGTAACTTCGATACTAATTATGACAGGTAACTGTAACTTCGATACTAATTATGACAGGTAACTGTAACTTCGTTACTAATTATGACAAGTAACTGTAATTTCGTTACAAATTATGGTAGTTAAATGTAACTTCAATACTAATTATGACAGATAACAGTAACCTCTATAATAATTATGACAAGTAACTGTAACTTCGTTACTAATTATGACAGGAAACAGTAACTTCGTTACAAATTATGTCAAGTAACTGTAATTTCGATACAAATTATGGCAGGTAACTGTAACTTCGATACTAATAATGACAGTTAACTGTAACTTCGTTACTAATTATGACAAGTAACTGTAATTTCGATACAAATTATGGCAGTTAAATGTAACTTCAATACTAATTATGACAGGCAACAGTAACCTCTATACTAATTATGACAAGTAACTGTAACTTCGAAACTAATTATGACAGTTAACTGTAACTTCGTTACTAATTATGACAAGTAAATGTAATTTCGATACAAAGTATGGCAGTTAAATGTAACTTCAATACTAATTATGACAGGTAACAGTAACCTCTATACTAATTCTGACAAGTAACTGTAACTTCGAAACTAATTATGATAGGTAACTGTAACATCGTTACTAATTATGTCAAGTAACTGTAATTTCGATACAAATTATGGCAGGTAACTGTTACTTCGATACTAATCATGACAGGTAACAGTGACTTCGATATTAATTATGACAAGTAACTCTAACTTCGTTACTAATTATGACATGTAACTGTAATTTTGAGAAAAATTATGGCAGGTAACTGTAACTTCGATACTAATTATGACAGGTAACAGTAACTTCGATACTAATTATGACAGGTAACTGTAACTTCGTTACTAATTACGACATGTAACTGTAATTTCAATACTAATTATGGCAGGTAACTGTAACTTCGTTACTAATTATGACATGTAACTGTAATTTCGATACAAATTATGGCAGGTAACTGTAACTTCGATACTAATTATGACAGGTAACAGTATCTTCGATACTAATTATGACAGAAAACAGTAACAACGATACTAATTATGACAGGTAACAGTAACTTCGATACTAATTATGGCAGGTAACTGTAACTTCGATACTAATTATGACAGTTAACTGTAACTCCGTTACTAATTATGACACGTAACTGTAATTTCGATACAAATTATGGCAGGTAATTGTAAAATCGATACTAATTATGACAGGTAACAGTAACTTCGACACTAATTATGACAAGTAACTGTAACTTCGATACTAATTATCACAGGTAACTGTAACTTCGTTACTAATTATTACAAGTAACTGTAATTTCGATACAAATAAGGGCAAATAACTGTAATTTCGATACAATTTATGACAGGTAACACTAACTTCGATACTTATTATGACAAGTAACAGTAACCTCGAAACTAATTATGACAAGTAAATGTAACTCCGAAACTACTTATGACAGGTAACAGTAACTTCGATACTAATTATGACAAGTAACTGTAGCTTCGATACTAATTATGACAGGTAAATATATCTTTGTTACTAATTACGACAAGTAACTGTAATTTCGATACAAATTATAGCAATTAACTGTAGTTTCGATACAAATTATGGCAGGTAACTGTAACTTCGATACTAATTATGACAGGTAACAGTATCTTCAATACTAATTATGACAAGTAACTGTAACTTCGATACTAATTATGGCAGGTAACTGTAACTTCGTTACTAATTATGACATGTAAATGTAATGTCGATACAAATTATGGCTGGTAACTGTTACGTCTATACTAATTATGACAGGTAACAGTATCATCGATACTAATTATGACAGAAAACAGTAACAACGATACAAATTACGACAGGTAACAGTAACTTCGATACTAATTATGGCAGGTAACTGTAACTTCGATACTAATTATGACAGTTAACTGTAACTTCGTTACTAATTATGACAAGTAACTGTAATTTGGATACAAATTATGGCAGTTAACTGTAACTTCGATACTAATTATGACAGGTAACAGTAACTTCGATACTAATTATGACAAGTAACTCTAACTTCGTTAATAATTATGACATGTAACTGTAATTTTGATAAAAATTATGGCAGGAAACTGTAACTTCGATACTAATTATGACAGGTAACAGTAACTTCGATACTAATTATGGCTGGTAACTGTAACTACGATACTAATTATGACAGTTAACTGTAACTTCGTTACTAATTATGACAAGTAAATGTAATTTCGATACAAATTATGGCAGGTAACTGTAACTTCGATACTAATTATGACAGGTAACTGTAACTTCGATACTAATTATGACATGTAACTGTAATTTCGATACAAATTATGGCAGGTAACTGTAACTTCGATACTAATTATGACAGGTAACAGTATCTTCGATACTAATTATGACAGAAAACAGTAACAACGATACTAATTATGACAGGTAACAGTAACTTCGATACTAATTATGGCAGGTAACTGTATCTTCGATATTAATTATGACAGTTAACTGTAACTTCGTTAATAATTATGACAAGTAACTGTAATTTCGATACAAATTATGGTAGTTAAATGTAACTTCAATAGTAATTATGACAGGTAACAGTAACCTCTATACTAATTATGACAAGTTACTGTAACTTCGTTACTAATTATGACAGGAAACAGTAACTTCGTTACAAATTATGACAAGTAACTGTAATTTCGATACAAATTATGGCAGGTAACTGTAACTTCGATACTATAAATGACTGTTAACTGTAACTTCGTTACTAATTATGACAAATAACTGTAATTTCGATACAAATTATGGCAGTTAAATGTAACTTCAATACTAATTATGACAGGTAACAGTAACCTCTATACTAATTATGACAAGTAACTGTAACTTCGAAACTAATTTTGACAGGTAACTGTAACATCGTTACTAATTATGACAAGTAACTGTAATTTCGATACAAATTATGGCAGGTAACTGTTACTTCGATACTAATCATGACAGGTAACAGTAACTTCGATACTAATTATGACAAGTAACTCTAACTTCGTTACTAATTATGACATGTAACTGTAATTTTGATAAAAATTATGGCAGGTAACTGTACCTTCGATACTAATTATGACAGGTAACAGTAACTTCGATACTAATTATGACAGGTAACTGTAACTTCGTTACTAATTATGACATGTAACTGTAATTTCAATACTAATTATGGCAGGTAACTGTAACTTCATTACTAATTATGACATGTAACTGTAATTTCGATACAAATTATGGCAGGTAACTGTAACTTCGATACTAATTATGACAGGTAACAGTATCTTCGATACTAATTATGACAGAAAACAGTAACAACGATACTAATTATGACAGGTAACAGTAACTTCGATACTAATTATGGCAGGTAACTGTAACTTCGATACTAATTATGACAGTTAACTGTAACTCCGTTACTAATTATGACACGTAACTGTAATTTCGATACAAATTATGGCAGGTAATTGTAACATCGATACTAATTATGACAGGTAACATTAACTTCGACAATAATTATGACAAGTAACTGTACCTTCGATACTAATTATCACAGGTAACTGTAACTTCGTTACTAATTATTACAAGTAACTGTAATTTCGATACAAATAAGGGCAAGTAACTGTAAATTCGATACAATTTATGACAGGTAACAGTAACTTCGATACTTATTATGACAAGTAACAGTAACATCGAAACTAATTATGACAAGTAAATGTAACTCCGAAACTACTTATGACAGGTAACCGTAACTTCGATACTAATTATGACAAGTAACTGTAGCTTCGATACTAATTATGACAGGTAACTGTATCTTCGTTACTAATTACGACAAGTAACTGTAATTTCGATACAAATTATGGCAATTAACTGTAGTTTCGATACAAATTATGGCAGGTAACTGTATCTTCGATACTAATTATGACAGGTAACAGTAACTTCGATACTAATTATGGCTGGTAACTGTAACTACGATACTAATTATGACAGTTAACTGTAACTTCGTTACTAATTATGACAAGTAAATGTAATTTCGATACAAATTATGGCAGGTAACTGTAACTTCGATACTAATTATGACAGGTAACTGTAACTTCGATACTAATTATGACATGTAACTGTAATTTCGATACAAATTATGGCAGGTAACTGTAACTTCGATACTAATTATGACAAGTAACAGTATCTTCGATACTAATTATGACAGAAAACAGTAACAACGATACTAATTATGACAGGTAACAGTAACTTCGATACTAATTATGGCAGGTAACTGTATCTTCGATATTAATTATGACAGTTAACTGTAACTTCGTTAATAATTATGACAAGTAACTGTAATTTCGATACAAATTATGGTAGTTAAATGTAACTTCAATAGTAATTATGACAGGTAACAGTAACCTCTATACTAATTATGACAAGTTACTGTAACTTCGTTACTAATTATGACAGGAAACAGTAACTTCGTTACAAATTATGACAAGTAACTGTAATTTCGATACAAATTATGGCAGGTAACTGTAACTTCGATACTATAAATGACTGTTAACTGTAACTTCGTTACTAATTATGACAAATAACTGTAATTTCGATACAAATTATGGCAGTTAAATGTAACTTCAATACTAATTATGACAGGTAACAGTAACCTCTATACTAATTATGACAAGTAACTGTAACTTCGAAACTAATTTTGACAGGTAACTGTAACATCGTTACTAATTATGACAAGTAACTGTAATTTCGATACAAATTATGGCAGGTAACTGTTACTTCGATACTAATCATGACAGGTAACAGTAACTTCGATACTAATTATGACAAGTAACTCTAACTTCGTTACTAATTATGACATGTAACTGTAATTTTGATAAAAATTATGGCAGGTAACTGTACCTTCGATACTAATTATGACAGGTAACAGTAACTTCGATACTAATTATGACAGGTAACTGTAACTTCGTTACTAATTATGACATGTAACTGTAATTTCAATACTAATTATGGCAGGTAACTGTAACTTCATTACTAATTATGACATGTAACTGTAATTTCGATACAAATTATGGCAGGTAACTGTAACTTCGATACTAATTATGACAGGTAACAGTATCTTCGATACTAATTATGACAGAAAACAGTAACAACGATACTAATTATGACAGGTAACAGTAACTTCGATACTAATTATGGCAGGTAACTGTAACTTCGATACTAATTATGACAGTTAACTGTAACTCCGTTACTAATTATGACACGTAACTGTAATTTCGATACAAATTATGGCAGGTAATTGTAACATCGATACTAATTATGACAGGTAACATTAACTTCGACAATAATTATGACAAGTAACTGTACCTTCGATACTAATTATCACAGGTAACTGTAACTTCGTTACTAATTATTACAAGTAACTGTAATTTAGATACAAATAAGGGCAAGTAACTGTAAATTCGATACAATTTATGACAGGTAACAGTAACTTCGATACTTATTATGACAAGTAACAGTAACATCGAAACTAATTATGACAAGTAAATGTAACTCCGAAACTACTTATGATAGGTAACCGTAACTTCGATACTAATTATGACAAGTAACTGTAGCTTCGATACTAATTATGACAGGTAACTGTATCTTCGTTACTAATTACGACAAGTAACTGTAATTTCGATACAAATTATGGCAATTAACTGTAGTTTCGATACAAATTATGGCAGGTAACTGTATCTTCGATACTAATTATGACAGGTAACAGTTACTTCGATACTAATAATGACAAGTAACTGTAACTTCGATACTAATTATGGCAGGTAACTGTAACTTCGTTTCTAATTATGACATGTAACTGTAATTTCGATACAAATTATGGCAGGTAACTGTAACTTCAATACTAATTATGACAGGTAACAGTATCTTCGATACTAATTATGACAGAAAACAGTAACAACGATACAAATTACGACAGGTAACAGTAACTTCGATACTAATTATGGCAGGTAACTGTAACTTCGATACTAATTATGACAGTTAACTGTAACTTCGTTACTAATTATGACAAGTAACTGTAATTTGGATACAAATTATGGCAGTTAACTGTAACTTCGATACTAATTACGACAGGTAACTGTAACTTCGATACTAATTATGACAAGTAACTCTAACTTCGTTAATAATTATGACATGTAACTGCAATTTTGATAAAAATTATGGCAGGAAACTGTAACTTCGATACTAATTATGACAGTTAACAGTAACTTCGATACTAATTATGACAAGTAACTGTAACTTCGATACTAATTATGACAGGAAACTGTAACTTCGTTACCAATTATGACAAGTAACTGTAATTTCGTTACAAATTATGGCAGGTAACTGTAACTTCGATACTAATTATGACAGGTAACAGTAACTTCGATACTAATTATGACAAGTAACAGTTACTTCGATACTAATTATGACAAGTAACTGTAACTTCAAAACTAATTATGACAGGTAACTGTAACATCGTTACTAATTATGACAAGTAACTGTAATTTCGATAAAAATTGTGGCAGGTAACTGTAACTTCGATATTAATTATGACAGGTAACAGTAAC
The DNA here is from genome assembly GCA_946902985.2 of Meconema thalassinum. Classification (NCBI taxonomy): domain Eukaryota; kingdom Metazoa; phylum Arthropoda; class Insecta; order Orthoptera; family Tettigoniidae; genus Meconema; species Meconema thalassinum. The sequence goes on from OX336388.2 coordinate 1,658,675,223, forward strand.
TTCGATACTAATTATTTCAAGTAACTGTAACTTCGATACTAATTATGACAGGTAAATGTAACTTCGATACTAATTATGACAAGTAACTCTAACTTCGTTTCTAATTACGACAAGTAACTGTAACTTCGAAACTACTTATGACAGGTAACTGTAACATCGTTACTAATTATGACAAGTAACTGTAATATCGATACAAATTATGACAGTTAACTGTAACTTCCATACTCATTATGACAGGTAACAGTAACTTCGATACTAATTATGGCAGGTAACTGTAACTTCGTTACTAATTATTAAATGTAGCTGTAATTTCGATACAAATTATGGCAGGTAACAGTAACAAAGATACTAATTATGACAGGTAACAGTAACTTCGATACTAATTATGGCAGGTAACAATAACTTCGATACTAATTATGACAGAAAACAGTTATTTCGATACTAATTATGACAGGTAACAGTGACTTCGATACTAATTATGGCAGAAAGCAGTAACTTCGATACTAATTATGTCAGGTAACAGTAACTTCGATACTAATTATGGCAGGTAACTGTAATTTCGATACTAATTATGAAAAGTAACTCTAATTTCGATACAAATTATGGCAGGTAACAGTAACTTCGATACTAATTATGACAGGTAACTGTAAGTTCTTTACTAATTCTGGCAAGTAACTGTGATTTCGATACAAATTATGGCAGGTAACTGTAACTTCGATACTAATTATGACAGGTAACTGTAACTTCGATACTAATTATGACGGGTAACTGTAACTTCGTAACTAATTATGACAAGTAATTGTAATTTCGAAACAAATGACGGCAGGTAACTGTAACTTCGATACTCATTATGACAGGTAACAGTAACTTCAATACTAATTATGACAGAAAACAGTAACTTCGAAACTAATTATGACAGGTAACAGTAACTTCGATACTAATTATGGCAGGTAACTGTAACTTCTTTACTAATTATAGCATGTAACCGAAATTTAGATACAAATTATGGCAGGTAACAGTAACTTCGATACTAATTATGACAGGTAACTGTAACTTCGATACTAATTATGACAGGTAACTGTAACTTCGTTACTAATTATGACAAGTAACTGTAATTTCGATACAAATTATGGTAGTTAAATGTAACTTCAATAGTAATTATGACAGGTTACAGTAACCTCTATACTAATTATGACAAGTTACTGTAACTTCGTTACTAATTATGACAGGAAACAGTAACTTCGTTACTAATTATGACAAGTAACTGTAATTTCGATACAAAGTATCGCAGTTAAATGTAACTTCAATACTAATTATGACAGGTAACAGTAACCTCTATACTAATTATGACAAGTAACTGTAACTTCGAAACTAATTATGATAGGTAACTGTAACATCGTTACTAATTATGTCAAGTAACGGTAATTTCGATACAAATTATGGCAGGTAACTGTTACTTGGATACTAATCATGACAGGTAACAGTGACTTCGATACTAATTATGACAAGTAAATCTAACTTCGTTACTAATTATGACATGTAACTGTAATTTTGATAAAAAATAAGGCAGGTAACTGTAACTTCGATACTAATTATGACAGGTAACAGTAACTTCGATACTAATTATGATAGGTAACTGTAACATCGTTACTAATTATGTCAAGTAACTGTAATTTCGATACAATTTATGACAGGTAACACTAACTTCGATACTTATTATGACAAGTAACAGTAACCTCGAAACTAATTATGACAAGTAAATGTAACTCCGAAACTACTTATGACAGGTAACAGTAACTTCGATACTAATTATGACAAGTAACTGTAGCTTCGATACTAATTATGACAGGTAAATGTATCTTTGTTACTAATTACGACAAGTAACTGTAATTTCGATACAAATTATGGCAATTAACTGTAGTTTCGATACAAATTATGGCAGGTAACTGTAACTTCGATACTAATTATGACAGGTAAAAGTATCTTCGATACTAATTATGACAAGTAACTGTAACTTCGATACTAATTATGGCAAGTAACTGTAACTTCGTTACTAATTATGACATGTAAATGTAATTTCGATACAAATTATGGCAGGTAACTGTTACGTCTATACTAATTATGACAGGTAACAGTATCATCGATACTAATTATGACAGAAAACAGTAACAACGATACAAATTACGACAGGTAACAGTAACTTCGATACTAATTATGGCAGGTAACTGTAGCTTCGATACTAATTATGACAGTTAACTGTAACTTCGTTACTAATTATGACAAGTAAATGTAATTTCTATACAAATTATGGCAGGTAACTGTAACGTCGATACTAATTATGACAGGTAACTGTAACTTCGATACTAATTATGACATGTAACTGTAATTTCGATACAAATTATGGCAGGTAACTGTAACTTCGATACTAATTATGACAGGTAACAGTATCTTCGATACTAATTATGACAGAAAACAGTAACAACGATACTAATTATGACAGGTAACAGTAACTTCGATACTAATTATGGCAGGTAACTGTATCTTCGATATTAATTATGACAGTTAACTGTAACTTCGTTAATAATTATGACAAGTAACTGTAATTTCGATACAAATTATGGCAGGTAACTGTAACTTCGATACTAATTATGACAGGTAACAGTAACTTCGACATTAATTATGACAGGTAACTGTAACTTCGTTACTAATTATGACATGTGTAATTTCGATACTAATTATGGCAGGTAACTGTAACTTCGTTACTAATTATGACATATAACTGTAATTTCGATACAAATTATGGCAGGCAACTGTAACTTCGATACTAATTATGACAGGTAACAGTATCTTCGATACTAATTATGACAGGAAACAGTAACAACGATACTAATTATGACAGGTAACAGTAACTTCGATACTAATTATGGCAGGTAACTTTAACTTCGATACTAATTATGACAGTTAACTGTAACTTCGTTACTAATTATGACAAGTAACTGTAATTTCGATACAAATTATGGCAGGTAACAGTAACTTCGATACTAATTATGACAGGTTACTGTAACTTCGATACGAATTATGACAAGGAACTGTAATTTCGATACAAATTATGACAGGTAACTGTAACTTCATTACTAATTATGGCAAGTGACTGTAATTTCGATACAAATTATGGCAGGTAACAGTATCTTCGATACTAATTATGACAGGTAACTGTAACTTCGATACTAATTATGACAGGTAACTGTAACATCGATACTAATTATGACAGGAAACTGTAACTTCGTTACAAATTATCACAAGTAACTGTGATATCGGTACAAATTATGGCAGGTAACTGTAACTTCGATACTAATTATGACAGGTAACGTTAACTTCGATACTAATTATGACAAGAAACAGTTACTTCGATACTAATTATGACAGGTAACTATTACTTCGATACTAATTATGACAAGTAACACTAACGTCGTTACTAAATATGACAAGTAACTGTAATTTTGAAAAAAATTATGGCAGGTAACTGTAACTTCGATACTAATTATGACAGGTAACAGTAACTTCGATACTAATTATGACAGGTAACTGTAACTTCGTTACTAATTATGACATGTAACTGTAATTTCGATACTAATTATGGCAGGTAACGGTAACTTCGTTACTAATTATGACATGTTACTGTAATTTCGATACAAATTATGGCAGGTAACTGTAACTTCGTTGCTAATTATGACAAGTAACTGTAATTGCGATACAAATGATGGCAGGTAACTGTAACTTCGATACTAATTATGACAGGTAACAGTAACTTTGATACTAATTATGACAGGTAACTGTAATTTCGATACTAATAATGACAGTTAACTGTAACTTCGTTACTAATTATGACAAGTAACTGTAATTTCGATACAAATTATGGCAGTTAAATGTAACTTCAATACTAATTATGACAGGTAACAGTATCTTCTATACTAATTATGACAAGTAACTGTAACTTCGTTACTAATTATGACATGTAACTGTTATTTCGATACATATTATGTCAGGTAACTGTAACTTCGATACTAATTATGACCGGTAACAGTAACTTCGATACTAATTATGACAAGTAACAGTTACTTCGATACTGATGACAAGTAACTGTAACTTCGCAACTAATCATGACAGGTAACTGTAACATCGTTACTAATTATGACAAGTAACTGTAATTTCAAGCAAATTACGGCAGGTAACTGTATCTTCGATACTAATTATGACAGGTAACAGTAACTTCGATACTAATTATGTCATGTAACTGTAACTTCGATACTAATTATGACAGGTAACTGTAACATCGATACTAATTATGACAAGTAACTCTAAATTCGTTACTAATTATGACAAGAAATTGTAATTTTGATAAGAATTATGGCAGGTAACTGTAACTTCGATACTACTTATGACAGGTAACAGTAACTTCGATACTAATTATGACAGGTAACTGTAACTTCGATACTAATTATGACAGGTAACTGTAACTTCGTTACTAATTATGACAAGTTACTGTAATTTCGTTACAAATTATGGTAGTTAAATGTAACTTCAATACTAATTATGACAGGTAACAGTAACCTCTATAATAATTATGACAAGTAACTGTAACTTCGTTACTAATTATGACAGGAAACAGTAACTTCGTTACAAATTATGTCAAGTAACTGTAATTTCGATACAAATTATGGCAGGTAACTGTAACTTCGATTCTAATAATGACAGTTAACTGTAACTTCGATACTAATTATGACAAGTAACTGTAATTTCGATACAAATTATGGCAGTTAAATGTAACTTCAATACTAATTATGACAGGCAACAGTAACCTCTATACTAATTATGACAAGTAACTGTAACTTCGAAACTAATTATGACAGGTAACTGTAACATCGTTACTAATTATGACAAGTAACTGTAATTTCGATAAAATTATGGCAGGTAACTGTTACTTCGATACTAGTCATGACAGGTAACAGTAACTTCGATACTAATTATGAAAAGTAACTCTAACTTCGTTACTAATTATGACATGTAACTGTAATTTTGATAAAAATTATGGCAGGTAACTGTACCTTCGATACTAATTATGACAGGTAACAGTAACTTCAATACTAATTATGACAAGTAACTGTAACTTCGTTACTTATTATGACATGTAACTGTAATTTCAATACTAATTCTGGCAGGTAACTGTAACTTCGTTACTAATTATGACATGTAACTGTAATTTCGATACAAATTATGGCAGGTAACTGTAACTTCGATACTAATTATGACAGGTAACAGTAACTTCGATACTAATTATGACAGGTAACTGTAACTTCTTTTCTAATTATGACAAGTAACTGTAATTTCGATACAAATGATGGCAGGAAAATGAAACTTCGATATTAATTATGACAGGTAACAGTAACTTCGATACTAATTATGACATGTAACTGTAACTTCGATACTAATTACGACAGGTAACTGTAACTTCGTTAAAAATTAAGACAAGTAACTGTAATTTCGATACAAATTATGGCAGGTAACTGTAACTTCGATACTAATTATGACATGTAACTGTAATTTCGATACTAATTATGGCAGGTAACTGAAACCTCGTTACTAATTATGACATGTAACTGTAATTTCGATACAACTTATGGCAGGTAACTGTAACTTCGATACTAATTATGACAGGTAACAGTACCTTCGATACTAATTATGACAGAAAACAGTAACATCGATACTAGTTATGACAGGTAACAGTAACTTCGATACTAATTATGAAAAGTAACTGTAACTTCGTTACTAATTATGACAAGTAACTGTAATTTCGATACAAATTAGGTCAGGTAACTGTAACTTCGATACTAATTATGACAGGTAACAGTTACTTCGATACTAATTATGACAGGTAACTGTAACTTCGCTACTAATTATGACAAGTAACTGTAATTTCGATACTAATTATGACAGGTAAAAGTAACTTAGTTACTAAATATGGCAAGTAACCGTAATTTCGATACTAATTATGGCAGGTAACAGTAACTTCGATACTAATTAGGACAGGTAACTGTAACGTCGATACTAATTATGACAGGTAACTGAAACTTCGTTACTAATTATGACAAGTAACTGTAATTACGATACAAATGATGGCAGGTAACTCTAACTTCGACACTTATTATGACAGGTAACAGTAACTTCGATACTAATTATGGCAGAAAACAGTAACTTCGATACTAATTATGAGAGGTAACAGTAACTTCGATACTAATATGGCAGGTAACTGTAACTTCGATAATAATTATGACAGTAAACTGTAACTTCGTTACTAATTATGACAAGTAACTGTAATTTCGATACAAATTATGGCAGTTAAATGTAACATCGATACTAATTATGACAGGTAACAGTAACTTCGATACTAATTATGACAGTTAACTGTAACTTCGTTACTAATTATGACAAGTAACTGTAATTTCGATACAAATTATGGCAGTTAAATGTAACATCGATACTAATTATGACAGGTAACAGTAACTTCGATACTAATTATGACATGTAACTGTAACTTCGATACTAATTATGACAGGAAACTGTAACTTCGTTACCAATTATGACAAGTAACTGTAATTTCGATACAAATTATGGCAGGTAACTGTAACTTCGATACTAATTATGACAGGTAACAGTAACTTCGATACTAATTATGACAAGTAACAGTTACTTCGATACTAATTATGACAAGTAACTGTAACTTCGAAACTAATTATGACAGGTAACTGTAACATCGTTACTAATTATGACAAGTGACTGTAATTTCGATAAAAATTGTGGCAGGTAACTGTAACTTCGATATTAATTATGACAGGTAACAGTAACTTCGATACTAATTATTTCAAGTAACTGTAAATTCGATACTAATTATGACAGGTAACAGTGACTTCGATACTAATTATGGCAGAAAGCAGTAACTTCGATACTAATTATGACAGGTAACAGTAACTTCGATACTAATTATGGCAGGTAACTGTAATTTCGATACTAATTATGACAAATAACTCTAATTTCGATACAAATTATGGCAGGTAACAGTAACTTCGATACTAATTATGACAGGTAACTATAACTTCGTAACTAATTATGACAAGTAACTGTAATTTCGAAACAAATGATGGCAGGTAACTGTAACTTCGATACTCATTATGACAGGTAACAGTAACTTCAAAACTAATTATGACAGAAAACAGTAACTTCGAAAATAATTATGACAGGTAACAGTAACTTCGATACTAATTATGGCAGGTAACTGTAACTTCTTTACTAATTATGACAAGTAACTGTAATTTCGATACAAATTATGGCAGGTAACTGTTACTTCGATACTAATCATGACAGGTAACAGTAACTTCGATACTAATTATGACAAGTAACTCTAACTTCGTTACTAATTATGACATGTAACTGTAATTTTGATAAAAATTATGGCAGGTAACTGTACCTTCGATACTAATTATGACAGGTAACAGTAACTTCGATACTATTTATGACAGGTAACTGTAACTTCGTTACTAATTATGACATGTAACGGTAATTTCAATACTAATTATGGCAGGTAACTGTAACCTCGTTACTAATTATGACATGTAACTGTAATTTCGATACAAATTATGACAGGTAACTGTAACTTCGATACTAATTATGACAGGTAACAGTATCTTCGATACTAATTATGACAGAAAACAGTAACAACGATACTAATTATGACAAGTAACAGTAACTTCGATACTAATTATGGCAGGTAACTCTAACTTCGATACTAATTATGACAGTTAACTGTAACTCCGTTACTAATTATGACACGTAACTGTAATTTCGATACAAATTATGGCGGTAATTGTAACATCGATACTAATTATGACAGGTAACAGTAACTTCGACACTAATTATGACAAGTAACTGTAACTTCGATAATAATTATCACAGGTAACTGTAACTTCGTTACTAATTATTACAAGTAACTGTAATTTCGATACAAATAAGGGCAAGTAACTGTAATTTCGATACAATTTACGACAGGTAACAGTAACTTCGATACTTATTATGACAAGTAACAGTAACTTCGAAACTAATTATGACAAGTAAATGTAACTCCGAAACTACTTATGACAGGTAACCGTAACTTCGATACTAATTATGACAAGTAACTGTAGCTTCGATACTAATTATGACAGGTAACTGTATCTTCGTTACTAATTACGACAAGTAACTGTAATTTCGATACAAATTATGGCAATTAACTGTAGATTCGATACAAATTATGGCAGGTAACTGTAACTTCGATACTAATTATGACAGGTAACAGTAACTTCGATACTAATAATGACAAGTAACTGTAACTTCGATACTAATTATGGCAGGTAACTGTAACTTCGTTACTAATTATGACATGTAACTGTAATTTCGATACAAATTATGGCAGGTAACTGTAACTTTAATACTAATTATGACAAGTAACAGTATCTTCGATACTAATTATGACAGAAAACAGTAACAACGATACAAATTACGACAGGTAACAGTAACTTCGATACTAATTATTGCAGGTAACTGTAACTTCGATACTAATTATGACAGTTAACTGTAACTTCGTTACTAATTATGACAAGTAACTGTAATTTGGATACAAGTTATGGCAGTTAACTGTAACTTCGATACTAATTACGACAGGTAACAGTAACTTCGATACTAATTATGACAAGTAACTCTAACTTCGTTAATAATTATGACATGTAACTGTAATTTTGATAAAAATTATGGCAGGAAACTGTAACTTCGATACTAATTATGACAGGTAACAGTAACTTCGATACTAATTATGACAAGTAACTGTAACTTCGATACTAATTATGACAGGAAACTGTAACTTCGTTACCAATTATGAAAAGTAACTGTAATTTCGATACAAATTATGGCAGGTAACTGTAACTTCGATACTAATTATGACAGGTAACAGTAACTTCGATACTAATTATGACAAGTAACAGTTACTTAGATACTAATTATGACAAGTAACTGTAACTTCGAAACTAATTATGACAGGTAACTGTAACATCGTTACTAATTATGACAAGTAACTGTAATTTCGATAAAAATTGTGGCAGGTAACTGTAACTTCGATATTAATTATGACAGGTAACAGTAACTTCGATACTAATTATTTCAAGTAACTGTAACTTCGATACTAATTAGGACAGGTAAATGTAACTTCGATACTAATTATGACAAGTAACTCTAACTTCGTTACTAATTACGACAAGTAACTGTAACTTCGAAACTACTTATGACAGGTAACTGTAACATCGTTGCTAATTATGACAAGTAACTGTAATATCGATACAAATTATGACAGTTAACTGTAACTTCCATACTAATTATGACAGGTAACAGTAACTTCGATACTAATTATGGCAGGTAACTGTAACTTCGTTACTAATTATTAAATGTAACTGTAATTTCGATACAAATTATGGCAGGTAACAGTAACAAAGATACTAATTATGACAGGTAACAGTAACTTCGACACTAATTATGGCAGAAAACAGTTATTTCGATACTAATTATGACAGGTAACAGTGACTTCGATACTAATTATGGCAGAAAGCAGTAACTTCGATACTAATTATGACAGGTAACAGTAACTTCGATACTAATTATTGCAGGTAACTGTAATTTCGATACTAATTATGACAAGTAACTGTAATTTCGATACAAATTATGGCAGGTAACAGTAACTTCGATACTAATTATGACAGGTAACTGTAAGTTCTTTACTAATTATGGCAAGTAACTGTGATTTCGATACAAATTATGGCAGGTAACTGTAACTTCGATACTAATTATGACAGGTAACTGTAACTTCGATACTAATTATGACGGGTAACTGTAACTTCGTAACTAATTATGACAAGTAATTGTAATTTCGAAACAAATGATGGCAGGTAACTGTAACTTCGTTACTAATTATGGCAAGTAACTGTAATTTCGATACAAATTATGGCAGGTAACAGTAAATTCGATACTAATTGTGACAGGTAACAGTAACTTCAATACTAATTATGACAGAAAACAGTAACTTCGAAACTAATTATGACAGGTAACAGTAACTTCGATACTAATTATGACAGGTAACTGTAACTTCGATACTAATTATGACAGGAACTGTAACTTCGTTACTAATTATGACAAGTAACTGTAATTTCGATACAAATTATGGTAGTTAAATGTAACTTCAATAGTAATTATGACAAGTAACAGTAACCTCTATACTAATTATGACAAGTTACTGTAACTTCGTTACTAATTATGACAGGAAACAGTAACTCCGTTACAAATTATGACAAGTAACTGTAATTTCGATACAAATTATGGCAGGTAACTGTAACTTCGATACTATAAATGACAGTTAACTGTAACTTCGTTACTAATTATGACAAGTAACTGTAATTTCGATACAAAGTATGGCAGTTAAATGTAACTTCAATACTAATTATGACAGGTAACAGTAACCTCTATACTAATTCTGACAAGTAACTGTAACTTCGAAACTAATTATGATAGGTAACTGTAACATCGTTACTAATTATGTCAAGTAACTGTAATTTCGATACAAATTATGGCAGGTAACTGTTACTTCGATACTAATCATGACAGGTAACAGTGACTTCGATACTAATTATGACAAGTAACTCTAACTTCGTTACTAATTATGACATGTAACTGTAATTTTGATAAAAATTATGGCAGGTAACTGTAACTTCGATACTAATTATGACAGGTAACAGTAACTTCGATACTAATTATGACAGGTAACTGTAACTTCGTTACTAATTACGACATGTAACTGTAATTTCAATACTAATTATGGCAGGTAACTGTAACTTCGTTACTAATTATGACATGTAACTGTAATTTCGATACAAATTATGGCAGGTAACTGTAACATCGATACTAATTATGACAGGTAACAGTATCTTCGATACTAATTATGACAGAAAACAGTAACAACGATACTAATTATGACAGGTAACAGTAACTTCGATACTAATTATGGCAGGTAACTGTAACTTCGATACTAATTATGACAGTTAACTGTAACTCCGTTACTAATTATGACACGTAACTGTAATTTCGATACAAATTATGGCAGGTAATTGTAACATCGATACTAATTATGACAGGTAACAGTAACTTCGACACTAATTATCACAAGTAACTGTAACTTCGATACTAATTATCACAGGTAACTGTAACTTCGTTACTAATTATTACAAGTAACTGTAATTTCGATACAAATAAGGGCAAGTAACTGTAATTTCGATACAATTTATGACAGGTAACACTAACTTCGATACTTATTATGACAAGTAACAGTAACCTCGAAACTAATTATGACAAGTAAATGTAACTCCGAAACTACTTATGACAGGTAACAGTAACTTCGATACTAATTATGACAAGTAACTGTAGCTTCGATACTAATTATGACAGGTAAATATATCTTTGTTACTAATTACGACAAGTAACTGTAATTTCGATACAAATTATGGCAATTAACTGTAGTTTCGATACAAATTATGGCAGGTAACTGTAACTTCGATACTAATTATGACAGGTAACAGTATCTTCAATACTAATTATGACAAGTAACTGTAACTTCGATACTAATTATGGCAGGTAACTGTAACTTCGTTACTAATTATGACATGTAAATGTAATGTCGATACAAATTATGGCAGGTAACTGTTACGTCTATACTAATTATGACAGGTAACAGTATCATCGATACTAATTATGACAGAAAACAGTAACAACGATACAAACTACGACAGGTAACAGTAACTTCGATACTAATTATGGCAGGTAACTGTAACTTCGATACTAATTATGACAGTTAACTGTAACTTCGTTACTAATTATGACACGTAACTGTAATTTGGATACAAATTATGGCAGTTAACTGTAACTTCGATACTAATTATGACAGGTAACAGTAACTTCGATACTAATTATGACAAGTAACTCTAACTTCCTTAATAATTATGACATGTAACTGTAATTTTAATAAAAATTACGGCAGGAAACTGTAACTTCGATACTAATTATGACAGGTAACAGTAACTTCGATACTAATTATGGCAGGTAACTGTAACTTCGATACTAATTATGACAGTTAACTGTAACTTCGTTACTAATTATGACAAGTAAATGTAATTTCGATACAAATTATGGCAGGTAACTGTAACTTCGATACTAATTATGACAGGTAACAGTAACTTCGATACTAATTATGACATGTAACTGTAATTTCGATACAAATTATGGCAGGTAACTGTAACTTCGATACTAATTATGACAGGTAACAGTATCTTCGATACTAATTATGACAGAAAACAGTAACAACGATACTAATTATGACAGGTAACAGTAACTTCGATACTAATTATGGCAGGTAACTGTATCTTCGATATTAATTATGACAGTTTACTGTAACTTCGTTAATAATTATGACAAGTAACTGTAATTTCGATACAAATTATGGCAGGTAATTGTAACTTCGATACTAATTATGACAGGTAACAGTAACTTCGACATTAATTATGACAGGTAACTGTAACTTCGTTACTAATTATGACATGTGTAATTTCGATACTAATTATGGCAGGTAACTGTAACTTCGTTACTAATTATGACATATAACAGTAATTTCGATACAAATTATGGCAGGCAACTGTAACTTCGATACTAATTATGACAGGTAACAGTATCTTCGATTCTAATTATGACAGAAAACAGTAACAATGATACTAATTATGACAGGTAACAGTAACTTCGATACTAATTATGGCAGGTTACTGTAACTTCGATACTAATTATGACAGTTAACTGTAACTTCGTTACTAATTATGACAAGTAACTGTAATTTCGATACAAATTATGGCAGGTAACAGTAACTTCGATACTAATTATGACAGGTTACTGTAACTTCGATACGAATTATGACAAGTAACTGTAATTTCGATACAAATTATGACAGGTAACTGTAACTTCGTTACTAATTATGGCAAGTAACTGTAATTTCGATACAAATTATGGCAGGTAACAGTAACTTCGATACTAATTATGACAGGTAACTGTAACTTCGATACTAATTATGACAGGTAACTGTAACATCGATACTAATTATGACAGGAAACTGTAACTTCGTTACAAATTATGACAAGTAACTGTGATTTCGGTACAAATTATGGCAGGTAACTGTAACTTCGATACTAATTATGACAGGTAACGTTAACTTCGATACTAATTATGACAAGAAACAGTTACTTCGATACTAATTATGACAGGTAACTATAACTTCGATACTAATTATGACTAGTTACCCTAACGTCGTTACTAATTATGACAAGTAACTGTAATTTTGAAAAAATTATGGCAGGTAACTGTAACTTCGGTACTAATTATGACAGGTAACAGTAACTTCGATACTTATTATGACAGGTAACTGTAACTTCGTTACTAATTATGACATGTAACTGTAATTTCGATACTAATTATGGCAGGTAACGGTAACCTCGTTACTAATTATGACATGTTACTGTAATTTCGATACAAATTATGGCAGGTAACTGTAACTTCGTTGCTAATTATGACAAGTAACTGTAATTGCGATACAAATGATGCCAGGTAACTGTAACTTCGATACTAATTATGACAGGTAACAGTAACTTTGATATTAATTATGACAGAAAACAGTAACTTCGAAACTAATTATGACAGGTAACAGTAACTTCGATACTAATTATGGCAGGTAACTGTAACTTCGATACTAATAATGACAGTTAACTGTAACTTCGTTACTAATTATGACAAGTAACTGTAATTTCGATACAAATTATGGCAGTTAAATGTAACTTCAATACTAATTATGACAGGTAACAGTAACTTCTATACTAATTATGACAAGTAACTGTAACTTCGATACTAATTATGACAGGAAACTGTAACTTCGTTACTAATTATGACATGTAACTGTTATTTCGATACATATTATGGCAGGTAACTGTAACTTCGATACTAATTATGACCGGTAACAGTAACTTCGATACTCATTATGACAAGTAACAGTTACTTCGATACTGATGACAAGTAACTGTAACTTCGATACTAATCATGACAGGTAACTGTAACATCGTTACTAATTATGACAAGTAACTGTAATTTCGAAGCAAATTACGGCAGGTAACTGTATCTTCGATACTAATTATGACAGGTAACAGTAACTTCGATACTAATTATGTCAAGTAACTGTAACTTCGATACTAATTATCACAGGTAACTGTAACATCGATACTAATTATGACAAGTAACTCTAAATTCGTTACTAATTATGACAAGAAATTGTAATTTTGATAAAAATTATGGCAGGTAACTGTAACTTCGATACTACTTATGACAGGTAACAGTAACTTCGATACTAATTATGACAGGAAACTGTAACTTCGATACTAATTATGACAGGTAACTGTAACTTCGTTACTAATTATGACAAGTAACTGTAATTTCGTTACAATTTATGGTAGTTAAATGTAACTTCAATACTAATTATGACAGGTAACAGTAACCTCTATAATAATTATGACAAGTAACTGTAATTTCGATACAAATTATGGCAGGTAACTGTAACTTCGATACTAATAATGACAGTTAACTGTAACTTCGTTACTAATTATGACAAGTAACTGTAATTTCGATACAAATTATGGCAGTTAAATGTAACTTCAATACTAATTATGACAGGCAACAGTAACCTCTATACTAATAATGACAAGTAACTGTAACTTCGAAACTAATTATGACAGGTAACTGTAACATCGTTACTAATTATGACAAGTAACTGTAATTTTGATAAAATTATGGAAGGTAACTGTTACTTCGATACTAGTCATGACAGGTAACAGTAACTTCGATACTAATTATGACAAGTAACTCTAACTTCGTTACTAATTATGACATGTAACTGTAATTTTGATAAAAATTATGACAGGTAACTGTACCTTCGATACTAATTATGACAGGTAACAGTAACTTCAATACTAATTATGACAAGTAACTGTAACTTCGTTACTAATTATGACATGTAACTGTAATTTCAATACTAATTATGGCAGGTAACTGTAACTTCGTTACTAATTATGACATGTAACAGTAATTTCGATAAAAATTATGGCAGGTAACTGTAACTTCGATACTAATTATGACAGGTAACAGTATCTTCGATACTAATTATGACAGAAAACAGTAACAACGATACTAATTATGACAGGTAACAGTTACTTCGATACTAATTATGGCAGGTAACTGTAACTTCGATACTAATTATGACAGTTAACTGTAACTTCGTTACTAATTATGACAAGTAACTGTAATTTCGATACAAATTATGGCAGGTAACTGTAACTTCGATACTAATTATGACAGGTAACAGTAACTTCGATACTAATTATGACAAGTAACTGTAACTTCGATACTAATTATGACAGGTAACTGTAACTTCGTTACTATTTATGACAAGTAACTGTAATTTCGATACAAATTATGGCAATTAACTGTAGTTTCGATACAAATTATGGCAGGTAACTGTAACTTCGATACAAATTATGACAGGTAACAGTAACTTCGGTACTAATTATGACAAGTAACTGTAACTTCGATACTAATTATGGCAGGTAACTGTAACTTCGTTACTAATTATGACATGTAACTGTAATTTCGATACAAATTATGGCAGGTAACTGTAACTTCGATACTAATTATGACAGGTAACAGTATCTTCGATACTAATTATGACAGAAAACAGTAACAACGATACTAATTATGACAGGTTACAGTAACTTCGATACTAATTATGGCAGGTAACTGTAACTTCGATACTAATTATGACAGGTAACAGTATCTTCGATACTAATTATGACAGAAAACAGTAACAACGATACTAATTATGACAGGTAACAGTAACTTCGTTACTAATTATGGCAGGTTACTGTATCTTCGATACTAATTATGACAGTTAACTGTAACTTCGTTAATAATTATGACAAGTAACTGTAATTTCGATACAAATTATGGCAGGTAACTGTAACCTCGATACTAATTACGACAGGTAACAGTAACTTCGACACTAATTATGACAAGTAACTGTAACTTCGATACTAATTATCACAGGTAACTGTAACTTCGTTACTAATTATTACAAGTAACTGTAATTTCGATACAAATAAGGGCAAGTAACTGTAATTTCGATACAATTTATGACAGGTAACACGAACTTCGATACTTATTATGACAAGTAACAGTAACCTCGAAACTAATTATGACAAGTAAATGTAACTCCGAAACTACTTATGACAGGTAACAGTAACTTCGATACTAATTATGACAAGTAACTGTAGCTTCGATACTAATTATGACAGGTAAATGTATCTTTGTTACTAATTACGACAAGTAACTGTAATTTCGATACAAATTATGGCAATTAACTGTAGTTTCGATACAAATTATGGCAGGTAACTGTAACTTCGATACTAATTATGGCAGGTAACAGTAACTTCGATACTAATTATGACAAGTAACTGTAACTTCGATACTAATTATGGCAGGTAACTATAACTTCGTTACTAATTATGACATGTAAATGTAATTTCGATACAAATTATGGCAGGTAACTGTTACGTCTATACTAATTATGACAGGTAACAGTATCATCGATACTAATTATGACAGAAAACAGTAGCAACGATACAAATTACGACAGGTAACAGTAACTTCGATACTAATTATGGCAGGTAACTGTAACTTCGATACTAATTATGACAGTTAACTGTAACTTCGTTACTAATTATGACAAGTAACTGTAATTTGGATACAAATTATGGCAGTTAACTGTAACTTCGATACTAATTATGACAGGTAACAGTAACTTCGATACTAATTATGACAAGTAACTCTAACTTCGTTAATAATTATGACATGTAACTGTAATTTTGATAAAAATTATGGCAGGAAACTGTAACATCGATACTAATTATGACAGGAAACTGTAACTTCGTTACAAATTATGACAAGTAACTGTGATTTCGGTACAAATTATGGCAGGTAACTGTAACTTCGATACTAATTATGACAGGTAACGTTAACTTCGATACTAATTATGACAAGAAACAGTTACTTCGATACTAATTATGACAGGTAACTATAACTTCGATACTAATTATGACTAGTTACCCTAACGTCGTTACTAATTATGACAAGTAACTGTAATTTTGAAAAAATTATGGCAGGTAACTGTAACTTCGGTACTAATTATGACAGGTAACAGTAACTTCGATACTTATTATGACAGGTAACTGTAACTTCGTTACTAATTATGACATGTAACTGTAATTTCGATACTAATTATGGCAGGTAACGGTAACTTCGTTACTAATTATGACATGTTACTGTAATTTCGATACAAATTATGGCAGGTAACTGTAACTTCGTTGCTAATTATGACAAGTAACTGTAATTGCGATACAAATGATGGCAGGTAACTGTAACTTCGATACTAATTATGACAGGTAACAGTAACTTTGATATTAATTATGACAGAAAACAGTAACTTCGAAACTAATTATGACAGGTAACAGTAACTTCGATACTAATTATGGCAGGTAACTGTAACTTCGATACTAATAATGACAGTTAACTGTAACTTCGTTACTAATTATGACAAGTAACTGTAATTTCGATACAAATTATGGCAGTTAAATGTAACTTCAATACTAATTATGACAGGTAACAGTAACTTCTATACTAATTATGACAAGTAACTGTAACTTCGATACTAATTATGACAGGAAACTGTAACTTCGTTACTAATTATGACATGTAACTGTTATTTCGATACATATTATGGCAGGTAACTGTAACTTCGATACTAATTATGACCGGTAACAGTAACTTCGATACTTATTATGACAAGTAACAGTTACTTCGATACTGATGACAAGTAACTGTAACTTCGAAACTAATCATGACAGGTAACTGTAACATCGTTACTAATTATGACAAGTAACTGTAATTTCGAAGCAAATTACGGCAGGTAACTGTATCTTCGATACTAATTATGACAGGTAACAGTAACTTCGATACTAATTATGTCAAGTAACTGTAACTTCGATACTAATTATCACAGGTAACTGTAACATCGATACTAATTATGACAAGTAACTCTAAATTCGTTACTAATTATGACAAGAAATTGTAATTTTGATAAAAATTATGGCAGGTAACTGTAACTTCGATACTACTTATGACAGGTAACAGTAACTTCGATACTAATTATGACAGGAAACTGTAACTTCGATACTAATTATGACAGGTAACTGTAACTTCGTTACTAATTATGACAAGTAACTGTAATTTCGTTACAATTTATGGTAGTTAAATGTAACTTCAATACTAATTATGACAGGTAACAGTAACCTCTATAATAATTATGACAAGTAACTGTAATTCCGATACAAATTATGGCAGGTAACTGTAACTTGGATACTAATAATGACAGTTAACTGTAACTTCGTTACTAATTATGACAAGTAACTGTAATTTCGATACAAATTATGGCAGTTAAATGTAACTTCAATACTAATTATGACAGGCAACAGTAACCTCTATACTAATTATGACAAGTAACTGTAACTTCGAAACTAATTATGACAGGTAACTGTAACATCGTTACTAATTATGACAAGTAACTGTAATTTTGATAAAATTATGGCAGGTAACTGTTACTTCGATACTAGTCATGACAGGTAACAGTAACTTCGATACTAATTATGACAAGTAACTTTAACTTCGTTACTAATTATGACATGTAACTGTAATTTTGATAAAAATTATGACAGGTAACTGTACCTTCGATACTAATTATGACAGGTAACAGTAACTTCAATACTAATTATGACAAGTAACTGTAACTTCGTTACTAATTATGACATGTAACTGTAATTTCAATACTAATTATGGCAGGTAACTGTAACTTCGTTACTAATTATGACATGTAACAGTAATTTCGATAAAAATTATGGCAGGTAACTGTAACTTCGATACTAATTATGACAGGTAACAGTATCTTCGATACTAATTATGACAGAAAACAGTAACAACGATACTAATTATGACAGGTAACAGTTACTTCGATACTAATTATGGCAGGTAACTGTAACTTCGATACTAATTATGACAGTTAACTGTAACTTCGTTACTAATTATGACAAGTAACTGTAATTTCGATACAAATTATGGCAGGTAACTGTAACTTCGATACTAATTATGACAGGTAACAGTAACTTCGATACTAATTATGACAAGTAACTGTAACTTCGATACTAATTATGACAGGTAACTGTAACTTCGTTACTATTTATGACAAGTAACTGTAATTTCGATACAAATTATGGCAATTAACTGTAGTTTCGATACAAATTATGGCAGGTAACTGTAACTTCGATACAAATTATGACAGGTAACAGTAACTTCGGTACTAATTATGACAAGTAACTGTAACTTCGATACTAATTATGGCAGGTAACTGTAACTTCGTTACTAATTATGACATGTAACTGTAATTTCGATACAAATTATGGCAGGTAACTGTAACTTCGATACTAATTATGACAGGTAACAGTATCTTCGATACTAATTATGACAGAAAACAGTAACAACGATACTAATTATGACAGGTTACAGTAACTTCGATACTAATTATGGCAGGTAACTGTAACTTCGATACTAATTATGACAGGTAACAGTATCTTCGATACTAATTATGACAGAAAACAGTAACAACGATACTAATTATGACAGGTAACAGTAACTTCGTTACTAATTATGGCAGGTTACTGTATCTTCGATACTAATTATGACAGTTAACTGTAACTTCGTTAATAATTATGACAAGTAACTGTAATTTCGATACAAATTATGGCAGGTAACTGTAACCTCGATACTAATTACGACAGGTAACAGTAACTTCGACACTAATTATGACAAGTAACTGTAACTTCGATACTAATTATCACAGGTAACTGTAACTTCGTTACTAATTATTACAAGTAACTGTAATTTCGATACAAATAAGGGCAAGTAACTGTAATTTCGATACAATTTATGACAGGTAACACGAACTTCGATACTTATTATGACAAGTAACAGTAACCTCGAAACTAATTATGACAAGTAAATGTAACTCCGAAACTACTTATGACAGGTAACAGTAACTTCGATACTAATTATGACAAGTAACTGTAGCTTCGATACTAATTATGACAGGTAAATGTATCTTTGTTACTAATTACGACAAGTAACTGTAATTTCGATACAAATTATGGCAATTAACTGTAGTTTCGATACAAATTATGGCAGGTAACTGTAACTTCGATACTAATTATGGCAGGTAACAGGAACTTCGATACTAATTATGACAAGTAACTGTAACTTCAATACTAATTATGGCAGGTAACTATAACTTCGTTACTAATTATGACATGTAAATGTAATTTCGATACAAATTATGGCAGGTAACTGTTACGTCTATACTAATTATGACAGGTAACAGTATCATCGATACTAATTATGACAGAAAACAGTAACAACGATACAAATTACGACAGGTAACAGTAACTTCGATACTAATTATGGCAGGTAACTGTAACTTCGATACTAATTATGACAGTTAAATGTAACTTCGTTACTAATTATGACAAGTAACTGTAATTTGGATACAAATTATGGCAGTTAACTGTAACTTCGATACTAATTATGACAGGTAACAGTAACTTCGATACTAATTATGACAAGTAACTCTAACTTCGTTAATAATTATGACATGTAACTGTAATTTTGATAAAAATTATGGCAGGAAACTGTAACTTCGATACTAATTATGACAGGTAACAGTAACTTCGATACTAATTATGGCAGGTAACTGTAACTTCGATACTAATTATGACAGTAAACTGTAACTTCGTTACTAATTATGACAAGTAAATGTAATTTCGATACAAATTATGGCAGGTAACTGTAACTTCGATACTAATTATGACAGGTAACAGTAACTTCGATACTAATTATGACATGTAACTGTAATTTCGATACAAATTATGGCAGGTAACTGTAACTTCGATACTAATTATGACAGGTAACAGTATCTTCGATACTAATTATGACAGAAAACAGTAACAACGATACTAATTATGACAGATAACAGTAACTTCGATACTAATTATGGCAGGTAACTGTATCTTCGATATTAATTATGACAGTTAACTGTAACTTCGGAGCCTCCGTGGCTCAGGCGGCAGCACGCCGGCCTCTCACCGCTGGACCCGTGGTTCAAATCCCGGTCACTCCATGTGAGATCTGTGCTGGACAGAACGGAGGTTGACAGGTTTTTCTCCGGGTACTCCGGTTTTCCCTGTCAAAATTTCATTCCAGCAACACTCTCCACTATCATTTCACTTCATCTGTCATTCATTTAATCATTGCCCCGGAGGAGTGCGTCAGGCTTCGGCAGCCGGCACAGTTCATATCCTCGCCGCTAGATTGGGGGCTTCATTCATTCCATTCCTGACCCGGTCGGAGACTGGAAGCAGGCTGTGGATTTTCAACTGTAACTTCGTTAATAATTATGACAAGTAACTGTAATTTCGATACAAATTATGGCAGGTAACTGTAACTTCGATTCTAATTATGACAGGTAACAGTAACTTCGACATTAATTATGACAGGTAACTGTAACTTCGTTACTAATTATGACATGTGTAATTTCGATACTAATTATGGCAGGTAACTGTAACTTCGTTACTAATTATGACATATAACTGTAATTTCGATACAAATTATGGCAGGCAACTGTAACTTCGATACTAATTATGACAGGTAACAGTATCTTCGATACTAATTATGACAGAAAACAGTAACAACGATACTAATTATGACAGGTAACAGTAACTTCGATACTAATTATGGCAGGTAACTGTAACTTCGATACTAATTATGACAGTTAACTGTAACTTCGTTACTAATTTTGACATGTAACTGTAATTTCGATACAAATTATGGCAGGTAACAGTAACTTCGATACTAATTATGACAGGTTACTGTAACTTCGATACGAATTATGACAAGTAACTGTAATTTCGATACAAATTATGACAGGTAACTGTAACTTCGTTACTAATTATGGCAAGTAACTGTAATTTCGATACAAATTATGGCAGGTAACAGTATCTTCGATACTAATTAAGACAGGTAACTGTAACTTCGATACTAATTATGACAGGTAACTGTAACATCGATACTAATTATGACAGGAAACTGTAACTTCGTTACAAATTATGACAAGTAACTGTGATTTCGGTACAAATTACGGCAGGTAACTGTAACTTCGATACTAATTATGACAGGTAACGTTCACTTCGATACTAATTATGACAAGAAACAGTTACTTCGATACTAATTATGACAGGTAACTATAACTTCGATACTAATTATGACAAGTAACCCTAACGTCGTTACTAATTATGACAAGTAACTGTAATTTTGAAAAAAATTATGGCAGGTAACTGTTACTTCGATACTAATTATGACAGGTAACAGTAACTTCGAAACTAATTATGACAGGTAACTGTAACTTCGTTACTAATTATGACATGTAACTGTAATTTCGATACTAATTACGACAAGTAACTGTAATTTCGATACAAATTATGGCAGTTAAATGTAACTTCAATACTAATTATGACAGGTAACAGTAACTTCTATACTAATTATGACAAGTAACTGTAACTTCGATACTAATTATGACAGGAAACTGTAACTTCGTTACTAATTATGACATGTAACTGTTATTTGGCAGGTAACTGTAACTTCGATACTAATTATGACCGGTAACAGTAACTTCGATACTAATTATGACAAGTAACAGTTACTTCGATACTAATGACAAGTAACTGTAACTTCGAAACTAATCATGACAGGTAACTGTAACATCGTTACTAATTATGACAAGTAACTGTAATTTCGAAGCAAATTACGGCAGGCAACTGTAACTTCGATACTAATTATGACAGGTAACAGTAACTTCGATACTAATTATGTCAAGTAACTGTAACATCCATACTAATTATGACAGGTAACTGTAACATCGATACTAATTATGACAAGTAACTCTAAATTCGTTACTAATTATGACAAGAAATTGTAATTTTGATAAAAATTATGGCAGGTAACTGTAACTTCGATACTACTTATGACAGGTAACAGTAACTTCGATACTAATTATGACAGGTAACTGTAACTTCGATACTAATTATGACAGGTAACTGTAACTTCGTTACTAATTATGACAAGTAACTGTAATTTCGTTACAAATTATGGTAGTTAAATGTAACTTCAATACTAATTATGACAGATACCAGTAACCTCTATAATAATTATGACAAGTAACTGTAACGTCGTTACTAATTATGACAGGAAACAGTAACTTCGTTACAAATTATGCCAAGTAACTGTAATTTCGATACAAATTATGGCAGGTAACTGTAACTTCGATACTAATAATGACAGTTAACTGTAACTTCGTTACTAATTATGACAAGTAACTGTAATTTCGATACAAATTATGGCAGTTAAATGTAACTTCAATACTAATTATGACAGGCAACTGTAACCTCTATACTAATTATGACAAGTAACTGTAACTTCGAAACTAATTATGACAGGTAAATGTAACATCGTTACTAATTATGACAAGTAAATGTAATTTCGATACAAATTATGGCAGGTTACTGTAACTTCGATACTATAAATGACAGTTAACTGTAACTTCGTTACTAATTATGACAAGTAACTGTAATTTCGATACAAAGTATGGCAGTTAAATGTAACTTCAATACTAATTATGACAGGTAACAGTAACCTCTATACTAATTCTGACAAGTAACTGTAACTTCGAAACTAATTATGATAGGTAACTGTAACATCGTTACTAATTATGTCAAGTAACTGTAATTTCGATACAAATTATGGCAGGTAACTGTTACTTCGATACTAATCATGACAGGTAACAGTGACTTCGATACTAATTATGACAAGTAACTCTAACTTCGTTACTAATTATGACATGTAACTGTAATTTTGATAAAAATTATGGCAGGTAACTGTAACTTCGATACTAATTATGACAGGTAACAGTAACTTCGATACTAATTATGACAGGTAACTGTAACTTCGTTACTAATTACGACATGTAACTGTAATTTCAATACTAATTATGGCAGGTAACTGTAACTTCGTTACTAATTATGACATGTAACTGTAATTTCGATACAAATTATGGCAGGTAACTGTAACTTCGATACTAATTATGACAGGTAACAGTATCTTCGATACTAATTATGACAGAAAACAGTAACAACGATACTAATTATGACAGGTAACAGTAACTTCGATACTAATTATGGCAGGTAACTGTAACTTCGATACTAATTATGACAGTTAACTGTAACTCCGTTACTAATTATGACACGTAACTGTAATTTCGATACAAATTATGGCAGGTAATTGTAACATCGATACTAATTATGACAGGTAACAGTAACTTCGACACTAATTATGACAAGTAACTGTAACTTCGATACTAATTATCACCGGTAACTGTAACTTCGTTACTAATTATTACAAGTAACTGTAATTTCGATACAAATAAGGGCAAGTAACTGTAATTTCGATACAATTTATGACAGGTAACACTAACTTCGATACTTATTATGACAAGTAACAGTAACCTCGAAACTAATTATGACAAGTAAATGTAACTCCGAAACTACTTATGACAGGTAACAGTAACTTCGATACTAATTATGACAAGTAACTGTAGCTTCGATACTAATTATGACAGGTAAATGTATCTTTGTTACTAATTACGACAAGTAACTGTAATTTCGATACAAATTATGGCAATTAACTGTAGTTTCGATACAAATTATGGCAGGTAACTGTAACTTCGATACTAATTATGACAGGTAACAGTATCTTCAATACTAATTATGACAAGTAACTGTAACTTCGATACTAATTATGGCAGGTAACTGTAACTTCGTTACTAATTATGACATGTAAATGTAATGTCGATACAAATTATGGCAGGTAACTGTTACGTCTATACTAATTATGACAGGTAACAATATCATCGATACTAATTATGACAGAAAACAGTAACAACGATACAAACTACGACAGGTAACAGTAACTTCGATACTAATTATGGCAGGTAACTGTAACTTCGATACTAATTATGACAGTTAATTGTAACTTCGTTACTAATTATGACACGTAACTGTAATTTGGATACAAATTATGGCAGTTAACTGCAACTTCGATACTAATTATGACAGGTAACAGTAACTTTGATACTAATTATGACAAGTAACTCTAACGTCGTTAATAATTATGACATGTAACTGTAATTTTGATAAAAATTATGGCAGGAAACTGTAACATCGATACTAATTATGACAGGTAACAGTAACTTCGATACTAATTATGGCAGGTAACTGTAACTTCGATACTAATTATGACAGTTAACTGTAACTTCGTTACTAATTATGACAAGTAAATGTAATTTCGATACAAATTATGGCAGGTAACTGTAACTTCGATACTAATTATGACAGGTAACAGTAACGTCGATACTAATTATGACATGTAACTGTAATTTCGATACAAATTATGGCAGGTAACTGTAACTTCGATACTAATTATGACAGGTAACAGTATCTTCGATACTAATTATGACAGAAAACAGTAACAACGATACTAATTATGACAGGTAACAGTAACTTCGATACTAATTATGGCAGGTAACTGTATCTTCGATATTAATTATGACAGTTTACTGTAACTTCGTTAATAATTATGACAAGTAACTGTAATTTCGATACAAATTATGGCAGGTAATTGTAACTTCGATACTAATTATGACAGGTAACATTAACTTCAACATTAATTATGACAGGTAACTGTAACTTCGTTACTAATTATGACATGTGTAATTTCGATACTAATTATGGCAGGTAACTGTAACTTCGTTACTAATTATGACATATAACAGTAATTTCGATACAAATTATGGCAGGCAACTGTAACTTCGATACTAATTATGACAGGTAACAGTATCTTCTATACTAATTATGACAGAAAACAGTAACAACGATACTAATTATGACAGGTAACAGTAACTTCGATACTAATTATGGCAGGTAACTGTAACTTCGATACTAATTATGACAGTTAACTGTAACTTCGTTACTAATTATGACAAGAAACTGTAATTTCGATACAAATTATGGCAGGTAACAGTAACTTCGATACTAATTATGACAGGTTACTGTAACTTCGATACGAATTATGTCAAGTAACTGTAATTTCGATACAAATTATGACAGGTAACTGTAACTTCGTTACTAATTATGGCAAGTAACTGTAATTTCGATACAAATTATGGCAGGTAACAGTAACTTCGATACTAATTATGACAGGTAACTGTAACATCGATACTAATTATGACAGGTAACTGTAACATCGATACTAATTATGACAGGAAACTGTAACTTCGTTACAAATTATGACAAGTAACTGTGATTTCGGTACAAATTATGGCAGGTAACTGTAACTTCGATACTAATTATGACAGGTAACGTTAACTTCGATACTAATTATGACAAGAAACAGTTACTTCGATTCTAATTATGACAGGTAACTATAACTTCGATACTAATTATGACAAGTAACCCTAACGTCGTTACTTATTATGACAAGTAACTGTAATTTTGAAAAGCCTCCGTGGCTTAGGCGGCAGCACGCCGGCCTCTCACCGCTGGGTCCGTGGTTCAAATCCCGGTCACTCCATGTGAGATCTGTGCTGGACAGAACGGAGGCAGACGGGTTTTTCTCCGGGTACTCCGGTTTTCCCTGTCAAAATTTCATTCCAGCAACACTCTCCATTATCATTTCATTTCATCTGTCATTCATTTAATCATTGCCCCAGAGGAGTGCGTCAGGCCTCGGCAGCCGGCACAGTTCATATCCTCGCCGCTAGTTGGGGGCTTCATTCATTCCATTCCTGACCCGGTCGGAGACTGGAAGCAGGCTGTGGATTTTCATTTCAACTGTAATTTTGAAAAAAATTATGGCAGGTAACTGTAACTTCGATACTAATTATGACAGGTAACAGTAACTTCGATACTAATTATGACAGGTAACTGTAACTTCGTTACTAATTATGACATGTAACTGTAATTTCGATACTAATTATGGCAGGTAACGGTAACTTCGTTACTAATTATGACATGTTACTGTAATTTCGATACAAATTATGGCAGGTAACTGTAACTT
Source organism: Meconema thalassinum (assembly GCA_946902985.2). Classification (NCBI taxonomy): domain Eukaryota; kingdom Metazoa; phylum Arthropoda; class Insecta; order Orthoptera; family Tettigoniidae; genus Meconema; species Meconema thalassinum. Next base: position 1,658,702,802 of record OX336388.2, read on the forward strand.
CGTTGCTAATTATGACAAGTAACTGTAATTGCGATACAAATGATGGCAGGTAACTGTAACTTCGATACTAATTATGACAGGTAACAGTAACTTTGATATTAATTATGACAGAAAACAGTAACTTCGAAACTAATTATGACAGGTAACAGTAACTTCGATACTAATTATGGCAGGTAACTGTAACTTCGATACTAATAATGACAGTTAACTGTAACCTCGTTACTAATTATGGCAAGTAACTGTAATTTAGATACAAATTATGGCAGTTAAATGTAACTTCAATACTAATTATGACAGGTAACAGTAATTTCTATACTAATTATGACAAGTAACTGTAACTTCGATACTAATTATGACAGGAAACTGTAACTTCGTTACTAATTATGACATGTAACTGTTATTTCGATACATATTATGGCAGGTAACTGTAACTTCGATACTAATTATGACCGGTAACAGTAACTTCGATACTAATTATGACAAGTAACAGTTACTTCAATACTGATGACAAGAACTGTAACTTCGAAACTAATCATGACAGGTAACTGTAACATCGTTACTAATTATGACAAGGAATTGTAATTTTGATAAAAATTATGGCAGGTAACTGTAACTTCGATACTACTTATGCCAGGTAACAGTAACTTCGATACAAATTATGGCAGGTAACTGTAACTTCGTTACTAATTATGACAAGTAACTGTAATTTCGATACAAATTATGGCAGGTAACTGTAACTTCGATACTAATTATGACAGTTAACTCTAACTTCGTTACTAATTATGACATGTAACTGTAATTTTGATAAAAATTATGGCAGGAAACTGTAACTTCGATACTAATTATGACAGGTAACAGTAACTTCGATACTAATTATGGCAGGTAACTGTAACTTCGATACTAATTATGACAGTTAACTGTAACTTCGTTACTAATTATGACAAGTAAATGTAATTTCGATACAAATTATGGCAGGTAACTGTAACTTCGATACTAATTATGACAGGTAGCAGTAACTTCGATACTAATTATGACATGTAACTGTAATTTCGATACAAATTATGGCAGGTAACTGTAACTTCGATACTAATTATGACAGGTAACAGTATCTTCGATACTAATTATGACAGAAAACAGTAACAACGATACTAATTATGACAGATAACAGTAACTTCGATACTAATTATGGCAGGTAACTGTATCTTCGATATTAATTTTGACAGTTAACTGTAACTTCGTTAATAATTATGACAAGTAACTGTAATTTCGATACAAATTATGGCAGGTAACTGTAACTTCGATACTAATTATGACAGGTAACAGTAACTTCGACATTAATTATGACAGGTAACTGTAACTTCGTTACTAATTATGACATGTGTAATTTCGATACTAATTATGGCAGGTAACTGTAACTTCATTACTAATTATGACATATAACTGTAATTTCGATACAAATTATGGCAGGCAACTGTAACTTCGATACTAATTATGACAGGTAACAGTATCTTCGATACTAATTATGACAGAAAACAGTAACAACGATACTAATTATGACAGGTTACTGTAACTTCGATACGAATTATGACAAGTAACTGTAATTTCGATACAAATTATGACAGGTAACTGTAACTTCGTTACTAATTATGGCAAGTAACTGTAATTTCGATACAAATTAAGGCAGGTAACAGTATCTTCGATACTAATTATGACAGGTAACTGTAACTTCGATACTAATTATGACAGGTAACTGTAACATCGATACTAATTATGACAGGAAACTGTAACTTCGTTACAAATTATGACAAGTAACTGTGATTTCGGTACAAATTATGGCAGGTAACTGTAACTTCGATACTAATTATGACAGGTAACGTTCACTTCGATACTAATTATGACAAGAAACAGTTACTTCGATACTAATTATGACAGGTAACTATAACTTCGATACTAATTATGACAAGTAACCCTAACGTCGTTACTAATTATGACAAGTAACTGTAATTTTGAAAAAAATTATGGCAGGTAACTGTAACTCCGATACTAATTATGACAGGTAACTGTAACTTCGTTACTAATTATGACATGTAACTGTAATTTCGATACTAATTATGGCAGGTAACGGTAACTTCGTTACTAATTATGACATGTTACTGTAATTTCGATACAAATTATGGCAGGTAACTGTAACTTCGTTGCTAATTATGACAAGTAACTGTAATTGCGATACAAATTATGGCAGGTAACTGTAACTTCGATACTAATTATGACAGGTAACAGTAACTTCGATATTAATTATGACAGAAAACAGTAACTTCGAAACTAATTATGACAGGTAACAGTAACTTCGATACTAATTATGGCAGGTAACTGTAACTTCGATACTAATAATGACAGTTAACTGTAACTTCGTTACTAATTATGACAAGTAACTGTAATTTCGATACAAATTATGGCAGTTAAATGTAACTTCAATACTAATTATGACAGGTAACAGTAACTTCTATACTAATTATGACAAGGAACTGTAACTTCGATACTAATTATGACAGGAAACTGTAACTTCGTTACTAATTATGACATGTAAATGTTATTTGGCAGGTAACTGTAACTTCGATACTAATTATGACCGGTAACAGTAACTTCGATACTAATTATGACAAGTAACAGTTACTTCGATACTAATGACAAGTAAATGTAACTTCGAAACTAATCATGACAGGTAACTGTAACATCGTTACTAATTATGACAAGTAACTGTAATTTCGAAGCAAATTACGGCAGGTAACTGTAACTTCGATACTAATTATGACAGGTAACAGTTACTTCGATACTAATTATGTCAAGTAACTGTAACTTCGATACTAATTATGACAGGTAACTGTAACATCGATACTAATTATGACATGTAACTCTAAATTCGTTACTAATTATGACAAGAAATATTAATTTTGATAAAAATTATGGCAGGTAACTGTAACTTCGATACTACTTATGACAGGAAACAGTAACTTCGATACTAATTATGACAGGTAACTGTAACTTCGATACTAATTATGACAGGTAACTGTAACTTTGTTACTAATTATGACAAGTAACTGTAATTTCGATACCAGTTATGGCAGTTAAATGTAACTTCAATACTAATTATGACAGGCAACCGTAACCTCTATACTAATTATGACAAGTAACTGTAACTTCGAAACTAATTATGACAGGTAACTGTAACATCGTTACTAATTATGACAAGTAACTGTAATTTCGATAAATTTATGGCAGGTAACTGTTACTTCGATACTAGTCATGACAGGTAACAGTAACTTCGATACTAATTATGACAAGTAACTCTAACTTCGTTACTAATTATGACATGTAACTGTAATTTTGATAAAAATTATGGCAGGTAACTGTAGCTTCGATACTAATTATGACAGGTAACAGTAACTTCAATACTAATTATGACAAGTAACTGTAACTTCGTTACTAATTATGACATGTAACTGTAATTTCAATACTAATTATGGCAGGTAACTGTAACTTCGTTACTAATTATGACATGTAACTGTAATTTCGATACAAATTATGTCAGGTAACTGTAACTTCGATACTAATTATGACAGGTAACAGTAACTTCGATACTAATTATGACAAGTAACTGTAACTTCGATACTAATTATGACAGGTAACTGTAACTTCGTTACTATTTATGACAAGTAACTGTAATTTCGATACAAATTATGGCAATTTACTGTAGTTTCGATACAAATTATGGCAGGTAACTGTAACTTCGATACAAATTATGACAGGTAACAGTAACTTCGATACTAATTATGACAAGTAACTGTAACTTCGATACTAATTAAGGCAGGTAACTGTAACTTCGTTACTAATTATGACAAGTAACTGTAATTTCGATACAAATTATGGCAGGTAACTGTAACTTCGATACTAATTATGACAGGTAACAGTATCTTCGGTACTAATTATGACAGAAAACAGTAACAACGATACTAATTATGACAGGTAACAGTAACTTCGATACTAATTATGGCAGATAACTGAAACTTCGATACTAATTATGACAGGTAAGAGTATCTTCGATACTAATTATGACAGAAAACAGTAACAACGATACTTATTATGACAGGTAACAGTAACTTCGTTACTAATTATGGCAGGTTACTGTATCTTCGATACTTCTTATGACAGTTAACTGTAACTTCGTTAATAATTATGACAAGTAACTGTAATTTCGATACAAATTATGGCAGGTAACTGTAACCTCGATACTAATTAGGACAGGTAACAGTAATTTCGACACTAATTATGACAAGTAACTGTAACTTCCATACTAATTATCACAGGTAACTGTAACTTCGTTACTAATTATTACAAGTAACTAAAATTTCGATACAAATAAGGGCAAGTAACTGTAATTTCGATACAATTTATGACAGGTAACAGTAACTTCGATACTAATTATGACAAGTAACTGTAGCTTCGATACTAATTATGACAGGTAAATGTATCTTTGTTACTAATTACGACATGTAACTGTAATTTCGATACAAATTATGGCAATTAACTGTAGTTTCGATACAAATTATGGCAGGTAACTGTAACTTCGTTGCTAATTATGACAAGTAACTGTAATTGCGATACAAATGATGGCAGGTAACTGTAACTTCGATACTAATTATGACAGGTAACAGTAACTTCGATATTAATTATGACAGAAAACAGTAACTTCGAAACTAATTATGACAGGTAACAGTAACTTCGATACTAATTATGGCAGGTAACTGTAACTTCGATACTAATAATGACAGTTAACTGTAACTTCGTTACTAATTATGACATGTAACTGTTATTTCGATACATATTATGGCAGGTAACTGTAACTTCGATACTAATTATGACCGGTAACAGTAACTTCGATACTAATTATGACAAGTAACAGTTACTTCGATACTAACGACAAGTAACTGTAACTTCGAAACTAATCATGACAGGTAACTGTAACATCGTTACTAATTATGACAAGTAACTAATTTCGAAGCAAATTACGGCAGGTAACTGTAACTTCGATACTAATTATGACAGGTAACAGTAACTTCGATACTAATTATGTCAAGTAACTGTAACTTCGATACTAATTATGACAGGTAACTGTAACATCGATACTAATTATGACAAGTAACTCTAAATTCGTTACTAATTATGACAAGAAATTGTAATTTTGATAAAAATTATGGCAGGTAACTGTAACTTCGATACTACTTATGACAGGTAACAGTAACTTCGATACTAATTATGACAGGTAACTGTAACTTCGATACTAATTATGACAGGTAACTGTAACTTCGTTACTAATTATGACAAGTAACTGTAATTTCGTTACAAATTATGGTAGTTAAATGTAACTTCAATACTAATTATGACAGATAACAGTAACCTGTATAATAATTATGACAAGTAACTGTAACTTCGTTACTAATTATGACAGGAAACAGTAACTTCGTTACAAATTATGTCAAGTAACTCTAATTTCGATACAAATTATGGCAGGTAACTGTAACCTCGATACTAATAATGACAGTTAACTGTAACTTCGTTACTAATTATGACAAGTAACTGTAATTTCGATACAAATTATGGCAGTTAAATGTAACTTCAATACTTATTATGACAGGCAACAGTAACCTCTATACTAATTATGACAAGTAACTGTAACTTCGAAACTAATTATGACAGGTAACTGTAACATCGTTACTAATTATGACAAGTAACTGTAATTTCGATAAAATTATGGCAGGTTACTGTTACTTCGATACTAGTCATGACAGGTAACAGTAACTTCGATACTAATTATGACAAGTAACTCTAACTTCGTTACTAATTATGACATGTAACTGTAATTTTGATAAAAATTATGGCAGGTAACTGTAACTTCGATACTAATTATGACAGGTAACAGCATCTTCAATACTAATTATGACAAGTAACTGTAACTTCGTTACTAATTATGACATGTAACTGTAATTTCAATACTAATTATGGCAGGTAACTGTAACTTCGTTACTAATTATGACATGTAACTGTAATTTCGATACAAATTATGGCAGGTAACTGTAACTTCGATACTAATTATGACAGGTAACAGTATCTTCGATACTAATTATGACAGAAAACAGTAACAACGATACTAATTATGACAGGTAACAGTAACTTCGATACTAATTATGGCAGGTAACTGTAACATCGATACTAATTATGACAGTTAACTGTAACTTCGTTACTAATTATGACAAGTAACTGTAATTTCGATACAAATTATGGTAGGTAACTGTAACTTCGATACTAATTATGACAGGTAACAGTAACTTCGATACTAATTATGACAAGTAACTGTAACTTCGATACGAATTATGACAGGTAACTGTAACTTCGTTACTATTTATGACAAGTAACTGTAATTTCGATACAAATTATGGCAATTAACTGTAGTTTCGATACAAATTATGGCAGGTAACTGTAACTTCGATACAAATTATGACAGGTAACAGTAACTTCGATACTAATTATGACAAGTAACTGTAACTTCGTTACTAATTATGGCAGGTAACTGTAACTTCGTTACTAATTATGACATGTAACTGTAATTTCGATACAAATTATGGCAGGTAACTGTAACTTCGATACTAATTATGACAGGTAACAGTATCTTCGATACTAATTATGACAGAAAACAGTATCAACGATACTAATTATGACAGGTAACAGTAACATCGATACTAATTATGGCAGGTAACTGTAACTTCGATATTAATTATGACAGGTAACAGTATCTTCGATACTAATTATGACAGAAAACAGTAACAACGATACTAATTATGACAGGTAACACTAACTTCGTTACTAATTATGGCAGGTTACTGTATCTTCGATACTAATTATGACAGTTAACTGTAACTTCGTTAATAATTATGACAAGTAACTGTAATTTCGATACAAATTATGGCAGGTAACAGTAACCTCGATACTAATTACGACAGGTAACAGTAACTTCGACACTAATTATGACAGGTAACTGTAACATCGTTTCTAATTATGACATGTAACTGTAATTTCGATACTAAATATGGCAGGTAACTGTAACTTCGTTACTAATTATGACATATAACTGTAATTTCGATACAAATTATAGCAGGCAACTGTAACTTCGATACTAATTATGACAGGTAACAGTAACTTCGATACTAATTATGACATGTAACTGTAATTTCGATACAAATTATGGCAGGTAACTGTAACTTCGATACTAATTATGACAGGTAACAGTATCTGCGATACTAGTTATGACAGAAAACAGTAACAACGATACTAATTATGACAGGTAACAGTAACATCGTTACTAATTATGGCAGGTTACTGTATCTTCGATACTAATTATGACAGTTAACTGTAACTTCGTTAATAATTATGACAAGTAACTGTAATTTCGATACAAATTATGGCAGGTAACAGTAACCTCGATACTAATAACGACAGGTAACAGTAACTTCGACACTAATTATGACAGGTAACTGTAACTTCGTTACTAATTGTGACATGTAACTGTAATTACGATACTAATTATGGCAGGTAACTGTAACTTCGTTACTAATTATGACATATAACTGTAATTTCGATACAAATTATAGCAGGCAACTGTAACTTCGATACTAATTATGACTGGTAACAGTATCTTCGATACTAATTATGACAGAAAACAGTAACAACGATACTAATTATGACAGGTAACACTAACTTCGATACTAATTATTGCAGGTAACTGTAACTTCGATACTAATTATGACAGTTAACTGTAACTTCGTTACTAATTATGACAAGTATCTGTAATTTCGATACAAATTATGGCAGGTAACAGTAACTTCGATACTTATTATGACAGGTAACTGTAACTTCGATACTAATTATGACAAGTAACTGTAATTTCGATACAAATTATGACAGGTAACTGTAACTTGGTTACTAATTATGGCAAGTGACTGTAATTTCGATACAAATTATGGCAGGTAACAGTAACTTCGATACTAATTATGACAGGTAACTGTAACTTCGATACTATTTATGACAGGTAACATTAACTTCGATACTTATTATGACAAGAAACAGCTACTTCGATACTAATTATGACAGGTAACTATAACTTCGATACTAATTATGACAAGTAACACTAACGTCGTTACTAATTATGACAAGTAACTGTAATTTTGATAAAAATTATGGCAGGTAACTGTAACTTCGATACTAAATATGACAGGTAACAGTAACTTCGATACAAATTATCACAGGTTACTGTAACTTCGATACGAATAATGACATGTAACTGTAATTTCGATACTAATTATGGCAGGTAACTTTAACTTCGTTACTAATTATGACATGTTACTGTAATTTCGATACAAATTATGGCAGGTAACTGTAACTTCGTTGCTAATTATGACAAGTAACTGTAATTGCGATACAAATGATGGCAGGTAACTGTAACTTCGATACTAATTATGACAGGTAACAGTAACTTAGATACTAATTATGACAGAAAACAGTAACTTCGAAATTAATTATGACAGGTAACAGTAACTTCGATACTAATTATGGCAGGTAACTGTAACTTCGATACTTATAATGACAGTTAACTGTAACTTCGTTACTAATTATGAAAAGTAACTGTAATTTCGATACAAATTATGGCAGTTAAATGTAACTTCAATACTAATTCTGACAGGTAACAGTAACGTCTATACTAATTATGACAAGTAACTGTAACTACGATACTAATTATGACAGGAAACTGTAACTTCGTTACTAATTATGACATGTAACTGTTATTTCGATACATATTATGGCAGGTAACTGTAACTTCGATACTAATTATGACAGGTAACAGTAACTTCGATACTAATTATGACAAGTAACAGTTACTTCGATACTAATTATGACAAGTAACTGTAACTTCGAAACTAATTATGACAGGAAACTGTAACATCGTTTCTAATTATGACAAGTAACTGTAATTTCGATACAAATTATGGCAGGTATTAGTTACTGCGATACTAATTATGACAGGTAACAGTAACTTCGATACAAATTATGTCATGTAACTGTAACTTCGATACTAATTATGACAGGTAACTGTAACATCGATACTAATTATGACTACTAACTCTAACTTCGTTACTAATTATGACAAGAAATTGTAATTTTGATAAAAATTATGGCAGGTAACTGTAACTTCGATACTACTTATGACAGGTAACAGTAACTTCGATATTAATTATGACAGGTAACTGTAACTTCGTTACTAATTATGACATGTAACTGTAATTTCGATACTAATTATGGCAGTTAACTGTAACTTCGTTACTAATTATGACATGTAACTGTAATTTCGATACAAATTATGGCAGGTAACTGTAACTTCGATACTAATTATGACAGGTAACAGTAACTTCGATACTAATTATGACAGAAAACAGTAACAACGATACTAATTATGACAGGTAACAGTAACATCGATACTAATTATGACATGTAACAGTAACTTCAATACCAATTATGACAAGTAATTGTAACTCCGAAACTACTTATGACAGGTAACTGTAACATCGTTACTAATTATGACAAGTAACTGTAATTTCGATACAAATTATGGCAGGTAACTGTAACTTCGATACTAATTATCACAAGTAACTGTAATTTCGATACAAATTATGGCAGGTAACCGTAATTTAGATACTAATTATGACAGGTAACAGTAACTTCGATACTAATTATGACAAGTAACAGTAACTTCAATACCAATTATGACAAGTAATTGTAACTCCAAAACTACTTATGACAGGTAACTGTAACATCGATACTAATTATGGCAGGTAACTGTAACTTCGATACTAATTATTACAGTTGACTGTAACTTCGTTACTAATTATGGCAGGTAACAGTAACTTCGATACTATTTAAGACAGGTAACGGTAACTTCGTTACTAATTATGACAAGAAACTGTAATTTCGATACATATTATGCCAGGTAACTAACTTCGATACTAATTATGGCAGGGAACAGTAACTTCGATACTAATTATGACAAGTAGCTGTAATTTCGATACAAATTATGGCAGTTAAATGTAACTTCAATACTAATTATGAAAGGTAACAGTAACTTCTATACTAATTATGACAAGTAACTGTAACTTCGATACTAATTATGACAGTTAACTGTAACTTCGTTACTAATTATGACAAGTAACTGTAATTTCGATACAAATTATGGCAGGTAACAGTAACTTCGATACTAATTATGACAGGTAACTGTAACTTCGATACAAATTATGACAGGTTACTGTAACTTCGATACTAATTATGACAGGTAACTGTAACATCGATACTAATTATGACAGGAAACTGTAACTGCGTTACAAATTATAACAAGTAACTGTGATTTCGGTACAAATTATGGCAGGTAACTGTAACTTCGATACTAATTATGACAGGTAACAGCAACTTCGATACTAATCATGACAGAAAACAGTAACATCGATACTAATTATGACAGAAAACAGTAACAACGATACTAATTATGGCAGGTAACTGTAACATCGATACTAATTATGACAGTTAACTGTAACTTCGTTACTAATTATGACAAGTAACTGTAATTTCGATACAAATTATGGCAGGTAACAGTAACTTTGGTACTAATTATGACAGGTAACTGTAACTTCGATACGAATTATGACAAGTAACTGTAATTTCGATACAAATTATGACAGGTAACTGTAACTTCGTTACTAATTATGGCAAGTAACTGTAATTTCGATACAAATTATGGCAGGTAACAGTAACTTCGATACTAATTATGACAGGTTACTGTAACTTCGATACTAATTATGACAGGTAACTGTAACATCGATACTAATTATGACAGGAAACTGTAACTTCGTTACAAATTATGACAAGTAACTGTGATTTCGGTACAAATTATGGCAGGTAACTGTAACTTCGATACTAATTATGACAGGTAACGTTAACTTCGATACTAATTATGACAAGAAACAGTTACTTCGATACTAATTATGACAGGTAACTATAACTTCGATACTAATTATGACAGGTAACTGTAACTTCGTTACTAATTTTGGCAAGTAACTGTAATTTCGATACAAATTATGGCAGGTAACAGTAACTTCGATACTAATTATGACAGGTTACTGTAACTTCGATACTAATTATGACAGGTAACTGTAACATCGATACAAATTATGACAGGTAACTGTAACTTCGTTACTAATTATGGCAAGTAACTGTAATTTCGATACAAATTATGGCAGGTAACAGTAACTTCGATACTAATTATGACAGGTTACTGTAACTTCGATACTAATTATGACAGGTAACTGTAACATCGATACTAATTATGACAGGAAACTGTAACTTCGTTACAAATTATGACAAGTAACTGTAATTTCGATAAAATTATGGCAGGTAACTGTTACTTCGATACTAGTCATGACAGGTAACAGTAACTTCGATACTAATTATGACAAGTAACTCTAACGTCGTTACTAATTATGACAAGTAACTGTAATTTTGATAAAAATTATGGCAGGTAACTGTAACTTCGATACTAAATATGACAGGTAACAGTAACTTCGATACAAATTATCACAGGTTACTGTAACTTCGATACGAATAATGACATGTAACTGTAATTTCGATACTAATTATGGCAGGTAACTGTAACTTCGTTACTAATTATGACATGTTACTGTAATTTCGATACAAATTATGGCAGGGAACTGTAACTTCGTTGCTAATTATGACAAGTAACTGTAATTTCGATACAAATTATGGCAGTTAAATGTAACTTCAATACTAATTCTGACAGGTAACAGTAACTTCTATACTAATTATGACAAGTAACTGTAACTTCGAAACTAATTATGACAGGAAACTGTAACATCGTTTCTAATTATGACAAGTAACTGTAATTTCGATACAAATTATGGCAGGTATTAGTTACTGCGATACTAATTATGACAGGTAACAGTAACTTCGATACAAATTATGTCATGTAACTGTAACTTCGATACTAATTATGACAGGTAACTGTAACTTCGATACTAATTATGACTACTAACTCTAACTTCGTTACTAATTATGACAAGAAATTGTAATTTTGATAAAAATTATGGCAGGTAACTGTAACTTCGATACTACTTATGACAGGTAACAGTAACTTCGATATTAATTATGACAGGTAACTGTAACTTCGTTACTAATTATGACATGTAACTGTAATTTCGATACTAATTATGGCAGTTAACTGTAACTTCGTTACTTATTATGACATGTAACTGTAATTTCGATACAAATTATGGCAGGTAACTGTAACTTCGATACTAATTATGACAGGTAACAGTAACTTCGATACTAATTATGACAGAAAACAGTAACAACGATACTAATTATGACAGGTAACAGTAACATCGATACTAATTATGACAAGTAACAGTAACTTCAATACCAATTATGACAAGTAATTGTAACTCCGAAACTACTTATGACAGGTAACTGTAACATCGTTACTAATTATGACAAGTAACTGTAATTTCGATACAAATTATGGCAGGTAACTGTAACTTCGATACGAATTATCACAAGTAACTGTAATTTCGATACAAATTATGGCAGGTAACCGTAATTTAGATACTAATTATGACAGGTAACAGTAACTTCGATACTAATTATGAAGTAACAGTAACTTCAATACCAATTATGACAAGTAATTGTAACTCCAAAACTACTTATGACAGGTAACTGTAACATCGTTACTAATTATGACAAGTAACTGTAATTTCGATACAAATTATGGCAGGTAACTGTAACTTCGATACTAATTATGGCAGGTAACAGTAACTTCGATACTAATTATGGCAGGTAACTGGAATTTCGATACTAATTATGACAAGTAACTGTAATTTCAATACAAATTATAGCAGGTAACAGTAACTTCGATACTAATTATGACAGGTAACTGTAACTTCGATACTAATTATGACAAGTCACTTTAATTTCGATACACATTATGACAGGTAACTGTAACTTCGGTACTAATTATGGCAAGTAACTGCAATTTCAATACAAATTATGGCAAGTAACAGTAACTTCGATACTAATTATGACAGGTAACTGTAACTTCGATACTAATTATGACAGGTAACTGTAACTTCTTTACTAATTATGACAAGTAACTGTAATTTCGATACAAATGATGGCAGATAACTGTAACTTCGATACTAATTATGACAGGTAACAGCAACTTCGATACTAATCATGACAGAAAACAGTAACATCGATACTAATTATGACAGGTAACAGTAACTTCGATACAAATTATGGCAGGTAACTGTAACTTCGATACTAATTATTACAGTTGACTGTAACTTCGTTACTAATTATGGCAGGTAACAGTAACTTCGATACTAATTATGACTACTAACTCTAACTTCGTTACTAATTATGACAAGAAATTGTAATTTTGATAAAAATTATGGCAGGTAACTGTAACTTCGATACTACTTATGACAGGTAACAGTAACTTCGATATTAATTATGACAGGTAACTGTAACTTCGTTACTAATTATGACATGTAACTGTAATTTCGATACTAATTATGGCAGTTAACTGTAACTTCGTTACTAATTATGACATGTAACTGTAATTTCGATACAAATTATGGCAGGTAACTGTAACTTCGATACTAATTATGACAGGTAACAGTAACTTCGATACTAATTATGACAGAAAACAGTAACAACGATACTAATTATGACAGGTAACAGTAACATCGATACTAATTATGACAAGTAACAGTAACTTCAATACCAATTATGACAAGTAATTGTAACTCCGAAACTACTTATGACAGGTAACTGTAACATCGTTACTAATTATGACAAGTAACTGTAATTTCGATACAAATTATGGCAGGTAACTGTAACTTCGATACTAATTATGGCAGGTAACAGTAACTTCGATACTAATTATGGCAGGTAACTGGAATTTCGATACTAATTATGACAAGTAACTGTAATTTCAATACAAATTATAGCAGGTAACAGTAACTTCGATACTAATTATGACAGGTAACTGTAACTTCGATACTAATTATGACAAGTCACTTTAATTTCGATACACATTATGACAGGTAACTGTAACTTCGGTACTAATTATGGCAAGTAACTGCAATTTCAATACAAATTATGGCAAGTAACAGTAACTTCGATACTAATTATGACAGGTAACTGTAACTTCGATACTAATTATGACAGGTAACTGTAACTTCTTTACTAATTATGACAAGTAACTGTAATTTCGATACAAATGATGGCAGATAACTGTAACTTCGATACTAATTATGACAGGTAACAGCAACTTCGATACTAATCATGACAGAAAACAGTAACATCGATACTAATTATGACAGGTAACAGTAACTTCGATACAAATTATGGCAGGTAACTGTAACTTCGATACTAATTATTACAGTTGACTGTAACTTCGTTACTAATTATGGCAGGTAACAGTAACTTCGATACTATTTATGACAGGTAACGGTAACTTCGTTACTAATTATGACAAGAAACTGTAATTTCGATACATATTATGCCAGGTAACTAACTTCGATACTAATTATGGCAGGGAACAGTAACTTCGATACTAATTATGACAAGTAACTGTAATTTCGATACAAATTATGGCAGTTAAATGTAACTTCAATACTAATTATGAAAGGTAACAGTAACTTCTATACTAATTATGACAAGTAACTGTAACTTCGATACTAATTATGACAGTTAAGAGTAACTTCGTTACTAATTATGACAAGTAACTGTAATTTCGATACAAATTATGGCAGGTAACAGTAACTTCGAAACTAATTATGACAGGTAACTGTAACTTCGATACAAATTATGACAGGTTACTGTAACTTCGATACTAATTATGACAGGTAACTGTAACATCGATACTAATTATGACAGGAAACTGTAACTTCGTTACAAATTATGACAAGTAACTGTGATTTCGGTACAAATTATGGCAGGTAACTGTAACTTCGATACTAATTATGACAGGTAACAGCAACTTCGATACTAATCATGACAGAAAACAGTAACATCGATACTAATTATGACAGAAAACAGTAACAACGATACTAATTATGGCAGGTAACTGTAACATCGATACTAATTATGACAGTTAACTGTAACTTCGTTACTAATTATGACAAGTAACTGTAATTTCGATACAAATTATGGCAGGTAACAGTAACTTCGGTACTAATTATGACAGGTAACTGTAACTTCGATACGAATTATGACAAGTAACTGTAATTTCGATACAAATTATGACAGGTAACTGTAACTTCGTTACTAATTATGGCAAGTAACTGTAATTTCGATACAAATTATGGCAGGTAACAGTAACTTCGATACTAATTATGACAGGTTACTGTAACGTCGATACTAATTATGACAGGTAACTGTGACATCGATACTAATTATGACAGGAAACTGTAACTTCGTTACAAATTATGACAAGTAACTGTGATTTCGGTACAAATTATGGCAGGTAACTGTAACTTCGATACTAATTATGACAGGTAACGTTAACTTCGATACTAATTATGACAAGAAACAGTTACTTCGATACTAATTATGACAGGTAACTCTAACTTCGATACTAATTATGACAAGTAACCCTAACGTCGTTACTAATTATGACAAGTAACTGTAATTTTGATAATAATTATGGCAGGTAACTGTAACTTCGATACTAATTATGACAGGTAACAGTAACTTCGATACTAATTATGACAGGTAACTGTAACTTCGTTACTAATTATGACATGTAACTGTAATTTCGATACTAATTATGGCAGGTAACGGTAACTTCGTTACTAATTATGACATGATACTGTAATTTCGATACCAATTATGGCAGGTAACTGTAACTTCGTTGCTAATTATGACAAGTAACTGTAATTGCGATACAAATGATGGCAGGTAACTGTAACTTCGATACTAATTATGACAGGTAACAGTAACTTCGATATTAATTATGACAGAAAACAGTAACTTCGAAACTAATTATGACAGGTAGCAGTAACTTCGATACTAATTATGGCAGGTAACTGTAACTTCGATACTAATAATGACAGTTAACTGTAACTTCGTTACTAATTATGACAAGTAACTGTAATTTTGATACAAATTATGGCAGTTAAATGTAACTTCAATACTAATTATGACAGGTAACAGTAACTTCTATACTAATTATGACAAGTAACTGTAACTTCGATACTAATTATGACAGGAAACTGTAACTTCGTTACTAATTATGACATGTAACTGTTATTTCTATACATATTATGGCAGGTAACTGTAACTTCGATACTAATTATGACCGGTAACAGTAACTTCGATACTAATTATGACAAGTAACAGTTACTTCGATACTAATGACAAGTAACTGTAACTTCGAAACTAATTATGACAGGTAACCGTATCATCGTTACTAATTATGACAAGTAACTGTAATTTCGAAACAAATTACGGCAGGTAACTGTAACTTCGATACTAATTATGACAGGTAACAGTAACCTCGATACTAATTATGTCAAGTAACTGTAACTTCGATACTAATTATGACAGGTAACTGTAACATCGATACTAATTATGACAAGTAACTCTAAATTCGTTACTAATTATGACAAGAAATTGTAATTTTGATAAAAATTATGGCAGGTAACTGTAACTTCGATACTACTTATGACAGGTAACAGTAACATCGATACTAATTATGACAGGTAACTGTAACTTCGATACTAATTATGACAGGTAACTGTAACTTCGTTACTAATTATGACAAGTAACTGTAATTTCGTTACAAATTATGGTAGTTAAATGTAACTTCAATACTAATTATGACAGGTAACAGTAACCTCTATACTAATTATGACAAGTAACTGTAACGTCGTTACTAATTATGACAGGAAACAGTAACTTCGTTACAAATTATGACAAGTAACTGTAATTTCGATACAAATTATGGCAGGTAACTGTAACTTCGATACTAATAATGACAGTTAACTGTAACTTCGTTACTAATTATGACAAGTAACTGTAATTTCGATACAAATTATGGCAGTTAAATGTAACTTCAATACTAATTATGACAGGCAACAGTAACCTCTATACTAATTATGACAGGTAACAGTAACCTCGATACTAATTATGTCAAGTAACTGTAACTTCGATACTAATTATGACAGGTAACTGTAACATCGATACTAATTATGACAAGTAACTCTAAATTCGTTACTAATTATGACAGGAAATTGTAATTTTGATAAAAATTATGGCAGGTAACTGTAACTTCGATACTACTTATGACAGGTAACAGTAACATCGATACTAATTATGACAGGTAACTGTAACTTCGAAACTAATTATGACAGGTAACTGTAACATCGTTACTAATTATGACAAGTAACTGTAATATCGATAATATTATGGCAGGTAACTGTTACTTCGATACTAGTCATGATAGGTAACAGTAACTTCGATACTAATTATGACAAGTAACTCTAACTTCGTTACTAATTATGACATGTAACTGTAATTTTGATAAAAATTATGGCAGGTAACTGTAACTTCGATACTAATTATGACAGGTAACAGTAACTTCCAAACTAATTATGACAAGTAACTGTAACTTCGTTACTAATTATGACATGTAACTGTAATTTCAATACTAATTATGGCACGTAACTGTAACTTCGTTACTAATTATGACATGTAACTTTAATTTCGATACAAATTATGGCAGGTAACTGTAACTTCGATACTAATTATGACAGGTAACAGTATCTTCGATACTAATTATGACAGAAAACAGTAACAACGATACTAATTATGACAGGTAACAGTAACTTCGATACTAATTATGGCAGGTAACTGTAACTTCGATACTAATTATGACAGTTAACTGTAACTTCGTTACTAATTATGACAAGTAACTGTAATTTCGATACAAATTATGGCAGGTAACTGTAACTTCGATACTAATTATGACAGGTAACAGTATCTTCGATACTAATTATGACAGGTAACTGTAACTTCGTTACTATTTATGACAAGTAACTGTAATTTCGATACAAATTATGGCAATTAACTGTATTTTTGGATACAAATTATGGCAGGTAACTGTAACTTCGATACTAATTATGACAGGTAACAGTAACTTCGATACTAATTATGACATGTAACTGTAACTTCGATACTAATTATGGCAGGTAACTGTAACTTCGTTACTAATTATGACATGTAACTGTAATTTCGATACAAATTATGGCAGGTAACTGTAACTTCGATACTAATTATGACAGGTAACAGTATCTTCGATACTAATTATGACAGAAAACCGTTACAACGATACTAATTATGACAGGTAACAGTAACTTCGATACTAATTATGGCAGGTAACTGTAACTTCGATACTAATTATGACAGTTAACTGTAACTTCGTTACTAATTATGACAAGTAACAGTAATTTCGATACAAATTATGGCAGGTAACAGTAACTTCGATACTAATTATGACAGGTAACTGTAACTTCGATACTAATTATGACAGGTAACAGTTACTTCGATACTAATTATGGCAGGTTACTGTAACTTCGATACTAATTATGACAGTTAACTGTAACTTCGTTACTAATTATGACAAGTAACAGTAATTTCGATACAAATTATGGCAGGTAACAGTAACTTCGATACTAATTATGACATGTAACTGTAATTTCGATACAAATTATGGCAGGTAACTGTAACTTCGATACTAATTATGACAGGTAACAGTATCTTGGATACTAATTATGACAGAAAACAGTAACAACGATACTAATTATGACAGGTAACAGTAACTTCGTTACTAATTATGGCAGGTTACTGTATCTTCGATACTAATTATGACAGTTAACTGTAACTTCGTTAATAATTATGACAAGTAACTGTAATTTCGATACAAATTATGGCAGGTAACTGTAACCTCGATACTAATTACGACAGGTAACAGTAACTTCGACACTAATTATGACAGGTAACTGTAACTTCGTTACTAATTGAGACATGTAACTGTAATTTCGATACTAATTATGGCAGGTAACTGTAACTTCGTTACTAATTATGACATATAACTGTAATTTCGATACAAATTATAGTAGGCAACTGTAACTTCGATACTAATTATGACAGTTAACAGTATCTTCGATACTCATTATGAAAGAAAACAGTAACAACGATACTAATTATGACAGGTAACAGTAACTTCGATACTAATTATAGCAGGTAACTGTAACTTCGATACTAATTATGACAGTTAACTGTAACTTCGTTACTAATTATGACATGTATCTGTAATTTCGATACAAATTATGGCAGGTAACAGTAACTTCGATACTAATTATGACAGGTAACTGTAACTTCGATACTAATTATGACAAGTAACTGTAATTTCGATACAAATTATGACAGGTAACTGTAACTTCGTTACTAATTATGGCAAGTGACTGTAATTTCGATACAAATTATGGCAGGTAACAGTAACTTCGATAATAATTATGACAGGTAACTGTAACTTCGATACTAATTATGACAGGTAACTGTAACATCGATACTAATTATGACAGGAAACTGACACTTCGTTACAAATTATGACAAGTAACTGTAATTTCGGTACAAATTATGGCAGGTAACTGTAACTTCGATACTAATTATGACAGGTAACTATAACTTCGATACTAATTATGACAAGTAACTCTAACGTCGTTACTAATTATGACAAGTAACTGTAATTTTGATAAAAATTATGGCAGGTAACTGTAACTTCGATACTAATTATGACAGGTAACAGTAACTTCGATACAAATTATGACAGGTAACTGTAACTTCGTTACGAATCATGACATGTGACTGTAATTTCGATACTAATTATGGCAGGTAACTGTAACTTCGTTACTAATTATGACAGGTAACTGTAACTTCGTTACTAATTATGACATGTAACTGTAATTTCGATACTAATTATGGCAGGTAACGGTAACTTCGTTACTAATTATGACATGTTACAGTAATTTCGATACAAATTATGGCAGGTAACTGTAACTTCGTTGCTAATTATGACAAGAAACTGTAATTGCGATACAAATGATGGCAGGTAACTGTAACTTCGATACTAATTATGACAGGTAACAGTAACTTCGATATTAATTATGACAGAAAACAGTAACTTCGAAACTAATTATGACAGGAAGCAGTAACTTCGATACTAATTATGGCAGGTAACTGTAACTTCGATACTAATAATGACAGTTAACTGTAACTTCGTTATTAATTATGACAAGTAACTGTAATTTCGATACAAATTATGGCAGTTAAATGTAACTTCAATACTAATTATGACAGGTAACAGTAACTTCTATACTAATTATGACAAGTTACTGTAACTTCGTTACTAATTATGACAGGAAACAGTAACTTCGATACTAATTATGACAAGTAACAGTTACTTCAATACTAATGACAAGTATTTGTAACTTCGAAACTAATTATGACAGGTAACTGTAACATCGTTACTAATTATGACAAGTAACTGTAATTTCGAAACAAATTACGGCAGGTAACTGTAACTTCGATACTAATTATGACAGGTAACAGTAACTTCGATACTAATTATGTCAAGTAACTGTAACTTCGATACTAATTATGGCAGGTAACTGTAACATCGATACTAATTATGACAAGTAACTCTAAATTCGTTACTAATTATGACAAGAAATTGTAATTTTGATAAAAATAATGGCAGGTAACTGTAACTTCGATACTACTTATGACAGGTAACAGTAACTTCGATACTAATTATGACAGGTAACTGTAACTTCGATACTAATTATGACAGGTAACTGTAACTTCGTTACAAATTATGACAAGTAACTGTAATTTCGTTACAAATTATGGTAGTTAAATGTAACTTCAATACTAATTATGACAGGTAACAATAACCTCTATACTAATTATGACAAGTAACTGTAACTTCGTTACTAATTATGACAGGAAACAGTTACTTCGTTACAAATTATGACAAGTAACTGTAATTTCGATACAAATTATGGCAGGTAACTGTAACTTCGATACTAATAATGACAGTTAACTGTAACTTCGTTACTAATTATGACAAGTAACTGTAATTTCGATACAAATTATGGCAGTTAAATGTAACTTCAATACTAATTATGACAGGCAACAGTAACCTCTATAGTAATTATGACAAGTAACATTAACTTCGAAACTAATTATGACAGGTAACTGTAACATCGTTACTAATTATGACAAGTAACTGTAATTTCGATAAAATTATGGCAGGTAACTGTTACTTCGATACTAGTCATGACAGGTAACAGTAACTTCGGTACTTATTATGACAAGTAACTCTAACTTCGTTACTAATTATGACATGTAACTGTAATTTTGATAAAAATTATGGCAGGTAACTGTAACTTCGATACTAATTATGACAGGTAACAGTAACTTCGAAACTAATTATGACAAGTAACTGTAACTTCGTTACTAATTATGACATGTAACTGTAACTTCAATACTAATTATGGCACGTAACTGTAACTTCGTTACAAATTATGACATGTAACTGTAATTTCGATACAAATTATGGCAGGTAACTGTAACTTCGATACTAATTATGACAGGTAACAGTATCTTCGATACTAATTATGACAGAAAACAGTAACAACGATACTAATTATGACAGGTAACAGTAACTTCGATACTAATTATGGCAGGTAACTGTAACTTCGATACTCATTATGACAGTTAACTGTAACTTCGTTACTAATTATGACAAGTAACTGTAATTTCGATACAAATTATGGCAGGTAACTGTAACTTCGGTACTAATTATGACAGGTAACAGTAACTTCGATACTATTTATGACATGTAACTGTAATTTCGATACAAATTATGGCAGGTAACTGTAACTTCGATACTAATTATGACAGGTAACAGTATCTTCGATACTAATTATGACAGAAAACAGTAACAACGATACTTATTATGACAGGTAACAGTAACTTCGTTACTAATTATGGCAGGTTACTGTATCTTCGATACTAATTATGACAATTAACTGTAACTTCGTTAATAATTATGACATGTAACTGTAATTTCGATACAAATTATGGCAGGTAACTGTAACCTCGATACTAATTACGACAGGTAACAGTAACTTCGACACTAATTATGACAGGTAACTGTAACTTCGTTACTAATTGAGACATGTAACTGTAATTTCGATACTAATTATGGCAGGTAACTGTAACTTCGTTACTAATTATGACATATAACTGTAATTTCGATACAAATTATAGCAGGCAACTGTAACTTCGATACTAATTATGACAGTTAACAGTATCTTCGATACTAATTATGAAAGAAAACAGTAACAACGATACTAATTATGACAGGTAACAGTAACTTCGATACTAATTATAGCAGGTAACTGTAACTTCGATACTAATTATGACAGTTAACTGTAACTTCGTTACTAATTATGACATGTATCTGTAATTTCGATACAAATTATGGCAGGTAACAGTAAATTCGATACTAATTATGACAGGTAACTGTAACTTCGATACTAATTATGACAAGTAACTGTAATTTCGATACAAATTATGACAGGTAACTGTAACTTCGTTACTAATTATGGCAAGTGACTTTAATTTCGATACAAATTATGGCAGGTAACAGTAACTTCGATACTAATTATGACAGGTAACTGTAACTTCGATACTAATTATGACAGGTAACTGTAACATCGATACTAATTATGACAGGAAACTGTAACTTCGTTACAAATTATGACAAGTAACTGTAATTTCGGTACAAATTATGGCAGGTAACTGTAACTTCGATACTAATTATGACAGGTAACTATAACTTCGATACTAATTATGACAAGTAACTCTAACGTCGTTACTAATTATGACAAGTAATTGTAATTTTGATAAAAATTATGGCAGGTAACTGTAACTTCGATACTAATTATGACAGGTAACAGTAACTTCGATACAAATTATGACAGGTAACTGTAACTTCGTTACGAATTATGACATGTGACTGTAATTTCGATACTAATTATGGCAGGTTACTGTAACTTCGTTACGAATTATGACAGGTAACTGTAACTTCGTTACTAATTATTACATGTAACTGTAATTTCGATACTAATTATGGCAGGTAACGGTAACTTCGTTACTAATTATGACATGTTACTGTAATTTCGATACAAATTATGGCAGTTAAATGTAACTTCAATACTAATTATGACAGGTAACAGTAACTTCGATACTAATTATGGCAGGTAACTGTAACTTCGATACTAATTATTACAGTTGACTGTAACTTCGTTACTAATTATGGCAGGTAACAGTAACTTCGATACTATTTATGACAGGTAACGGCAACTTCGTTACTAATTATGACATGTAACTGTAATTTCGATACATATTATGACAGTTAAATGTAACTTCAATACTAATTATGACAGGCAACAGTAACTTCGATATTAATTATGACAGAAAACAGTAACTTCGAAACTAATTATGACAGGTAGCAGAAACTTCGATACTAATTATGGCAGGTAACTGTAACTTCGATACTAATAATGACAGTTAACTGTAACTTCGTTACTAATTATGACAAGTAACTATAATTTCGATACAAATTATGGCAGTTAAATGTAACTTCAATACTAATTATGACAGGTAACAGTAACTTCTATACTAATTATGACAAGTAACTGTAACTTCGATACTAATTATGACAGGTAAGAGTAACTTCGATATTAATTATGACAGAAAACAGTAACTTCGAAACTAATTATGACAGGTAGCAGTAACTTCGATACTAATTAAGGCAGGTAACTGTAACTTTGATACTAATAATGACAGTTAACTGTAACTTCGTTACTAATTATGACAAGTAACTGTAATTTCGATACAAATTATGGCAGTTAAATGTAACTTCAATACTAATTATGACAGGTAACATTAACTTCTATACTAATTATGACAAGTAACTGTAACTTCGATACTAATTATGACAGGAAACTGTAACTTCGTTACAAATTATGACAAGTAACTGTAATTTCGTTACAAATTATGGTAGTTAAATGTAACTTCAATACTAATTATGACAGGTAACAGTAACCTCTATACTAATTATGACAAGTAACTGTAACTTCGTTACTAATTATGACAGGAAACAGTTACTTCGTTACAAATTATGACAAGTAACTGTAATTTCGATACAAATTATGGCAGGTAACTGTAACTTCGATACTAATAATGACAGTTAACTGTAACTTCGTTACTAATTATGACAAGTAACTGTAATTTCGATACAAATTATGGCAGTTAAATGTAACTTCAATACTAATTATGACAGGCAACAGTAACCTCTATACTAATTATGACAAGTAACATTAACTTCGAAACTAATTATGACAGGTAACTGTAACATCGTTACTAATTATGACAAGTAACTGTAATTTCGATAAAATTATGGCAGGTAACTGTTACTTCGATACTAGTCATGACAGGTAACAGTAACTTCGGTACTTATTATGACAAGTAACTCTAACTTCGTTACTAATTATGACATGTAACTGTAATTTTGATAAAAATTATGGCAGGTAACTGTAACTTCGATACTAATTATGACAGGTAACAGTAACTTCGAAACTAATTATGACAAGTAACTGTAACTTCGTTACTAATTATGACATGTAACTGTAACTTCAATACTAATTATGGCACGTAACTGTAACTTCGTTACAAATTATGACATGTAACTGTAATTTCGATACAAATTATGGCAGGTAACTGTAACTTCGATACTAATTATGACAGGTAACAGTATCTTCGATACTAATTATGACAGAAAACAGTAACAACGATACTAATTATGACAGGTAACAGTAACTTCGATACTAATTATGGCAGGTAACTGTAACTTCGATACTCATTATGACAGTTAACTGTAACTTCGTTACTAATTATGACAAGTAACTGTAATTTCGATACAAATTATGGCAGGTAACTGTAACTTCGGTACTAATTATGACAGGTAACAGTAACTTCGATACTATTTATGACATGTAACTGTAATTTCGATACAAATTATGGCAGGTAACTGTAACTTCGATACTAATTATGACAGGTAACAGTATCTTCGATACTAATTATGACAGAAAACAGTAACAACGATACTTATTATGACAGGTAACAGTAACTTCGTTACTAATTATGGCAGGTTACTGTATCTTCGATACTAATTATGACAATTAACTGTAACTTCGTTAATAATTATGACATGTAACTGTAATTTCGATACAAATTATGGCAGGTAACTGTAACCTCGATACTAATTACGACAGGTAACAGTAACTTCGACACTAATTATGACAGGTAACTGTAACTTCGTTACTAATTGAGACATGTAACTGTAATTTCGATACTAATTATGGCAGGTAACTGTAACTTCGTTACTAATTATGACATATAACTGTAATTTCGATACAAATTATAGCAGGCAACTGTAACTTCCATACTAATTATGACAGTTAACAGTATCTTCGATACTAATTATGAAAGAAAACAGTAACAACGATACTAATTATGACAGGTAACAGTAACTTCGATACTAATTATAGCAGGTAACTGTAACTTCGATACTAATTATGACAGTTAACTGTAACTTCGTTACTAATTATGACATGTATCTGTAATTTCGATACAAATTATGGCAGGTAACAGTAAATTCGATACTAATTATGACAGGTAACTGTAACTTCGATACTAATTATGACAAGTAACTGTAATTTCGATACAAATTATGACAGGTAACTGTAACTTCGTTACTAATTATGGCAAGTGACTTTAATTTCGATACAAATTATGGCAGGTAACAGTAACTTCGATACTAATTATGACAGGTAACTGTAACTTCGATACTAATTATGACAGGTAACTGTAACATCGATACTAATTATGACAGGAAACTGTAACTTCGTTACAAATTATGACAAGTAACTGTAATTTCGGTACAAATTATGGCAGGTAACTGTAACTTCGATACTAATTATGACAGGTAACTATAACTTCGATACTAATTATGACAAGTAACTCTAACGTCGTTACTAATTATGACAAGTAATTGTAATTTTGATAAAAATTATGGCAGGTAACTGTAACTTCGATACTAATTATGACAGGTAACAGTAACTTCGATACAAATTATGACAGGTAACTGTAACTTCGTTACGAATTATGACATGTGACTGTAATTTCGATACTAATTATGGCAGGTAACTGTAACTTCGTTACGAATTATGACAGGTAACTGTAACTTCGTTACTAATTATTACATGTAACTGTAATTTCGATACTAATTATGGCAGGTAACGGTAACTTCGTTACTAATTATGACATGTTACTGTAATTTCGATACAAATTATGGCAGTTAAATGTAACTTCAATACTAATTATGACAGGTAACAGTAACTTCGATACTAATTATGGCAGGTAACTGTAACTTCGATACTAATTATTACAGTTGACTGTAACTTCGTTACTAATTATGGCAGGTAACAGTAACTTCGATACTATTTATGACAGGTAACGGCAACTTCGTTACTAATTATGACATGTAACTGTAATTTCGATACATATTATGACAGTTAAATGTAACTTCAATACTAATTATGACAGGCAACAGTAACTTCGATATTAATTATGACAGAAAACAGTAACTTCGAAACTAATTATGACAGGTAGCAGAAACTTCGATACTAATTATGGCAGGTAACTGTAACTTCGATACTAATAATGACAGTTAATTGTTACTTCGTTACTAATTATGACAAGTAACTATAATTTCGATACAAATTATGGCAGTTAAATGTAACTTCAATACTAATTATGACAGGTAACAGTAACTTCTATACTAATTATGACAAGTAACTGTAACTTCGATACTAATTATGACAGGTAAGAGTAACTTCGATATTAATTATGACAGAAAACAGTAACTTCGAAACTAATTATGACAGGTAGCAGTAACTTCGATACTAATTAAGGCAGGTAACTGTAACTTCGATACTAATAATGACAGTTAACTGTAACTTCGTTACTAATTATGACAAGTAACTGTAATTTCGATACAAATTATGGCAGTTAAATGTAACTTCAATACTAATTATGACAGGTAACAGTAACTTCTATACTAATTATGACAAGTAACTGTAACTTCGATACTAATTATGACAGGAAACTGTAACTTCGTTACAAATTATGACAAGTAACTGTAATTTCGTTACAAATTATGGTAGTTAAATGTAACTTCAATACTAATTATGACAGGTAACAGTAAACTCTATACTAATTATGACAAGTAACTGTAACTTCGTTACTAATTATGACAGGAAACAGTAACTTCGATACTAATTATGACAAGTAACAGTTACTTCGATACTAATGACAAGTAACTGTAACTTCGAAACTAATTATGACAGGTAACTGTAACATCGTTACTAATTATGACAAGTAACTGTAATTTCGAAACAAATTACGGCAGGTAACTGTAACTTCGATACTAATTATGACAGGTAACAGTAACTTCGATACTAATTATGTCAAGTAACTGTAACTTCGATACTAATTATGACAGGTAACTGTAACATCGATACTAATTATGACAAGTAACTCTAAATTCGTTACTAATTATGACAAGAAATTGTAATTTTGATAAAAATAATGGCAGGTAACTGTAACTTCGATACTACTTATGACAGGTAACAGTAACTTCGATACTAATTATGACAGGTAACTGTAACTTCGATACTAATTATGACAGGTAACTGTAACTTCGTTACAAATTATGACAAGTAACTGTAATTTCGTTACAAATTATGGTAGTTAAATGTAACTTCAATACTAATTATGACAGGTAACAGTAACCTCTATACTAATTATGACAAGTAACTGTAACTTCGTTACTAATTATGACAGGAAACAGTAACTTCGTTACAAATTATGACGAGTACCTGTAATTTCGATACAAATTATGGCAGGTAACTGTTACTTCGATACTAATAATGACAGTTAACTGTAACTTCGTTACTAATTATGACAAGTAACTGTAATTTCGATACAAATTATGGCAGTTAAATGTAACTTCAATACTAATTATGACAGGCAACAGTAACCTCTATACTAATTATGACAAGTAACTGTAACATCGAAACTAATTATGACAGGTAACTGTAACATCGTTACTAATTATGACAAGTAACTGTAATTTCGATAAAATTATGGCAGGTAACTGTTACTTCGATACTAGTCATGACAGGTAACGGTAACTTCGATACTAATTATGACAAGTAACTCTAACTTCGTTACTAATTATGACATGTAACTGTAATTTTGATAAAAATTATGGCAGGTAACTGTAACTTCGATACTAATTATGACAGGTAACAGTAACTTCGAAACTAATTATGACATGTAACTGTAACTTCGTTACTAATTATGACATGTAACTGTAATTTCAATACTAATTATGGCACGTAACTGTAACTTCGTTACAAATTATGACATGTAACTGTAATTTCGATACAAATTATGGCAGGTAACTGTAACTTCGATACTAATTATGACAGGTAACAGTATCTTCGATACTTATTATGACAGAAAACAGTAACAACGATACTAATTATGACAGGTAACAGTAACTTCGATACTAATTATGGCAGGTAACTGTAACTTCGATACTAATTATGACAGTTAACTGTAACTTCGTTACTAATTATGACAAGTAACTGTAATTTCGATACTAATTATGGCAGGTCACTGTAACTTCGATACTAATTATGACAGGTAACAGTATCTTCGATACTAATTATGACAGGTAACTGTAACTTCGTTACTATTTATGACAAGTAACTGTAATTTCGATACAAATTACGGCAATTAACTGTAGTTTCGATACAAATTATGGCAGGTAACTGTAACTTCGATACTAATTATGACAGGTAAAAGTAACTTCGATACTAATTATGACATGTAACTGTAACTTCGATACTAATTATGGCACGAAACTGTAACTTCGTTACTAATTATGACATGTAACTGTAATTTCGAAGCAAATTATGGCAGGTAACTGTAAATTCGATACTAATTATGACAGGTAACAGTATCTTCGATACTAATTATGACAGAAAACAGTAACAACGATACTAATTATGACAGATAACAGTAACTTCGATACTAATTATGGCAGGTAACTGTAACTTCGATACTAATTATGACAGTTAACTGTAACTTCGTTACTAATTATGACAAGTGGGATTCACTGGAGGCTAGGAGGATGAAATCTAGACTCTACGCTATGTACAACACGTATACAAATCAACCAACATGGGGTGAGCTTAGCAAACGATTGGGAAAGCCCACTTACATGGGTAGGAGCGATCATCCTTTCAAAGTTAAGGGCCGACCACAGCGAACAAATTATGGTAAATATTCTTTTGTAAACCGTGCCATTGATAACTGGAACGCTCTACCTGCCGCAGTCTTAGAGCCTTTTCCCAAACATATAGGTGTGTTTAAGAAAAGACTGACTATTTGTGTAAATACTCCAGTTTAATTGGTGTATAATTGTTATTGAATTGTTATGTATAATTATGTATTGTTATGTATAATTATGTATTTGTTATGTATATCCAATTTGCCACCGGGGGACACACCCCCCATTGCAAATAAATGAATGAATGAATGAATGAATGAATGAATGAATGAAGTAACTGTAATTTCGATACAAATTATGGCAGGTAACTGTAACTTCGGTACTAATTATGACAGGTAACAGTAACTTCGATACTAATTATGACATGTAACTGTAATTTCGATACAAATTATGACAGGTAACTGTAACTTCGATACTAATTATGACAGGTAACAGTATCTTCGATACTAATTATGACAGAAAACAGTAACAACGATACTAGTTATGACAGGTAACAGTAACTTCGTTACTAATTATGGCAGGTTACTGTATCTTCGATACTAATTATGACAGTTAACTGTAACTTTGTTAATAATTATGACAAGTAACTGTAATTTCGATACAAATTATGGCAGGTAACTGTAACCTCGATACTAATTACGACAGGTAACAGTAACTTCGACACTAATTATGACAGGTAACTGTAACTTCGTTACTAATTATGACATGTAACTGTAATTTCGATACTAATTATGGCAGGTAACTGTAACTTCGTTACTAATTATGACATATAACTGTAATTTCGATACAAATTATAGCAGGCAACTGTAACTTCGATACAAATTATGACAGTTAACAGTATCTTCGATACTAATTATGAAAGAAAACAGTAACAACGATACTAATTATGACAGGTAACAGTAACTTCGATACTAATTATAGCAGGTAACTGTAACTTCGATACTAATTATGACAGTTAACTGTAACTTCGTTACTAATTATGACAAGTATCTGTAATTTCGATACAAATTATGGCAGGTAACAGTAACTTCGATACTAATTATGACAGGTAACAGTAACTTCGATACTAATTATGACAAGTAACTCTAACTTCGTTACTAATTATGGCAAGTGACTGTAATTTCGATACAAATTATGGCAGGTAACAGTAACTTCGATACTAATTATGACAGGTAACTGTAACTTCGATACTAATTATGACAGGTAACTGTAACATCGATACTAATTATGACAGGAAACTGTAACTTCGTTACAAATTATGACAAGTAACTGTAATTTTGGTACAAATTATGGCAGGTAACTGTATCTTCGAAACTAATTATGACAGGTAACTATAACTTCGATACTAATTATGACAAGTAACTCTAACGACGTTACTAACTATGACAAGTAACTGTAATTTTGATAAAAATTATGGCAGGTAACTGTAACTTCGATACTAATTATGACAGGTAACAGTAACTTCGATACAAATTATGACAGGTAACTGTAACTTCGTTACGAATTATGACATGTGACTGTAATTTCGATACTAATTATGGCAGGTAACTGTAACTTCGTTACTAATTATGACATGTTACTGTAATTTCGATACAAATAATGGCAGGTAACTGTAACTTCGTTGCTAATTATGACAAGTAACTGTAATTGCGATACAAATGTTGGCAGGTAACTGTAATTTCGATACAAATGATGGCAGATAACTGTAACTTCGATACTAATTATGACAGGAAACAGCAACTTCGATACTAATTATGACAAGAAACAGTAACTTCGATACTATTTATGACAGGTAACGGCAACTTCGTTACTTATTATGACATGTAACTGTAATTTCGATACATATTATGACAGTTAAATGTAACTTCAATACTAATTATGACAGGCAACAGTAACCTCTATACTAATTATGACAAGTAACTGTAACTTCGAAACTAATTATGACAGGTAACTGTAACATCGTTACTAATTATGACAAGTAACTGTAATTTCGATAAAATTATGGCAGGTAACTGTTACTTCGATACTAGTCATGACAGGTAACAGTAACTTCGATACTAATTATGACAAGTAACTCTAACTTCGTTACTAAATATGACATGTAACTGTAATTTTGATAAAATTTATGGCAGGTAACTGTAACTTCGATTCTAATTATGACAGGTAACAGTAACCGCGATACTAATTATGACAAGTAACTGTAACGTCGATACTAATTATGACATGTAACTGTAATTTCAATACTAATTATGGCAGGTAACTGTAACTTCGTTACTAATTATGACATGTAACTGTAATTTCGATACAAATTATGGCAGGTAACTGTAAATTCGATACTAATTATGACAGGTAACAGTATCTTCGATACTAATTATGACAGAAAACAGTAACAACGATACTAATTATGACAGGTAACAGTATCTTCGATACTAATTATGGCAGGTAACTGTAACTTCGATACTAATTATGACAGTTAAATGTAACTTCGTTACTAATTATGACAAGTAACTGTAATTTCGATACAAATTATGGCAGGTAACTGTAACTTAGATACTAATTATGACAAGTAACAGTAACTTCGATACTAATTATGACAAGTAACTGTAACTTCGATACTAATTATGACAGGTAACTGTAACTTCGTTACTATTTATGACAAGTAACTGTAATTTCGATACAAATTATGGCAATTAACTGTAGTTTCGATACAAATTATGGCAGGTAACTGTAACTTCGATACTAATTATGACAGTTAACAGTAACTTCGATACTAATTATGACAAGTAACTGTAACTTCGATACTAAATATGGCAGGTAACTGTAACTTCGTTACTAATTATGTCATGTAACTGTAATTTCGATACAAATTATGGCAGGTAACTGTTACTTCGATACTAATTATGACAGGTAACAGTATCTTCGATACTAATTATGACAGAAAACAGTAACAACGATGCTAATTATGACAGGTAACAGTAACTTCAATACTAATTATGGCAGGTAACTGTAACTTCGATACTAATTATGACAGTTAACTGTAACTTCGTTACTAATTATGACAAGGAACTGTAATTTCGATACAAATTATGGCAGGTAACAGTAACTTCGATGCTAATTATGACAGGTAACTGTAACTTCGATACTAATTATGACAGGTAACAGTAACTTCGATACTAATTATGGCAGGTAACTGTAACTTCGATACAAATTATGACAGTTAACTGTAACTTCGATACTAATTATGACAAGTAACTGTAATTTCGATACTAATTATGACAGGTAACTGTAACTTCGATACTAATTATGACAGGTAACAGTAACTTCGATACTAATTATGGCAGGTAACTGTAACTTCGATACTAATTATGACAGTTAACTGTAACTTCGTTACTAATTATGACAAGTGGGAATCACTGGAGGCTAGGAGGATGAAATCTAGACTCTACGCTATGTACAACACGTATACAAATCAACCAGCATGGGGTGAGCTTAGCAAACGATTGGGAAAGCCCACTTACATGGGTAGGAGCGATCATCCTTTCAAAGTTAAGGGCCGACCACAGCGAACAAATTATGGTAAATATTCTTTTGTAAACCGTGCCATTGATAACTGGAACGCTCTACCTGCCGCAGTCTTAGAGCCTTTTCCCAAACATATAGGTGTGTTTAAGAAAAGACTGACTATTTGTGTAAATACTCCAGTTTAATTGGTGTATAATTGTTATTGAATTGTTATGTATAATTATGTATTGTTATGTATAATTATGTATTTGTTATGTATATCCAATTTGCCACCGGGGGACACACCCCCCATTGCAAATAAATGAATGAATGAATGAATGAATGAATGAATGAAGTAACTGTAATTTCGATACAAATTATGGCAGGTAACTGTAACTTCGGTACTAATTATGACAGGTAACAGTAACTTCGATACTAATTATGACATGTAACTGTAATTTCGATACAAATTATGACAGGTAACTGTAACTTCGATACTAATTATGACAGGTAACAGTATCTTCGATACTAATTATGACAGAAAACAGTAACAACGATACTAGTTATGACAGGTAACAGTAACTTCGTTACTAATTATGGCAGGTTACTGTATCTTCGATACTAATTATGACAGTTAACTGTAACTTTGTTAATAATTATGACAAGTAACTGTAATTTCGATACAAATTATGGCAGGTAACTGTAACCTCGATACTAATTACGACAGGTAACAGTAACTTCGACACTAATTATGACAGGTAACTGTAACTTCGTTACTAATTATGACATGTAACTGTAATTTCGATACTAATTATGGCAGGTAACTGTAACTTCGTTACTAATTATGACATATAACTGTAATTTCGATACAAATTATAGCAGGCAACTGTAACTTCGATACAAATTATGACAGTTAACAGTATCTTCGATACTAATTATGAAAGAAAACAGTAACAACGATACTAATTATGACAGGTAACAGTAACTTCGATACTAATTATAGCAGGTAACTGTAACTTCGATACTAATTATGACAGTTAACTGTAACTTCGTTACTAATTATGACAAGTATCTGTAATTTCGATACAAATTATGGCAGGTAACAGTAACTTCGATACTAATTATGACAGGTAACTGTAACTTCGATACTAATTATGACAAGTAACTGTTATTTCGATACAAATTATGACAGGTAACTGTAACTTCGTTACTAATTATGGCAAGTGACTGTAATTTCGATACAAATTATGGCAGGTAACAGTAACTTCGATACTAATTATGACAGGTAACTGTAACTTCGATACTAATTATGACAGGTAACTGTAACATCGATACTAATTATGACAGGAAACTGTAACTTCGTTACAAATTATGACAAGTAACTGTAATTTTGGTACAAATTATGGCAGGTAACTGTAACTTCGAAACTAATTATGACAGGTAACTATAACTTCGATACTAATTATGACAAGTAACTCTAACGACGTTACTAACTATGACAAGTAACTGTAATTTTGATAAAAATTATGGCAGGTAACTGTAACTTCGATACTAATTATGACAGGTAACAGTAACTTCGATACAAATTATGACAGGTAACTGTAACTTCGTTACGAATTATGACATGTGACTGTAATTTTGATACTAATTATGGCAGGTAACTGTAACTTCGTTACTAATTATGACATGTTACTGTAATTTCGATACAAATAATGGCAGGTAACTGTAACTTCGTTGCTAATTATGACAAGTAACTGTAATTGCGATACAAATGTTGGCAGGTAACTGTAACTTCGATATAATTATGACAGGTAACAGTAACATCGATACTAATTATGACAGAAGACAGTAACTTCGAAATTAATTATGACAGGTAACAGTAACTTCGAAACTAATTATGGCAGGTAACTGTAACTTCCATACTAATCATGACAGGAAACTGTAACTTCGTTACTAATTATGACATGTAACTGTTATTTCGATACATATTATGGCAGGTAACTGCAACTTCGATACTAATTTTGACAGGTAACAGTAACTTCGATACTAATTATGACAAGTAACAGTTACATCGATACTAATTATGACAAGTAACTGTAACTTCGAAACTAATTATGACAGGTAACTGTAACATCGTTTCTAATTATGACAAGTAACTGTAATTTCGATACAAATTATGGCAGGTAGCTGTAACTGCGATACTAATTATGACAGGTAACAGTAACTTCGATACAAATTATGTCATGTAACTGTAACTTCGATATTAATTATGACCCGTAACTGTAACTTCGATACTAATTTTGACTACTTACTCTAACTTCGTTACTAATTATGACAGGAAATTGTAATTTTGATAAAAATTATGGCAGGTAACTGTAACTTCGATACTACTTATGACAGGTAACAGTAACTTCGATACTAATTATGACAGGTAACTGTAACTTCGTTACTAATTATGACATGTAACTGTAATTTCGATACTAATTATGGCAGTTAACTGTAACTTCGTTACTAATTATGACATGTAACTGTAATTTCGATACATATTATGGCAGGTAACTGTAACTTCGATACTAATTATGACAGGTAACAGTAACTTCGATACTAATTATGACAGAAAACAGTAACAACGATACTAATTATGACAGGTAACAGTAACTTCGATACTAATTATGGCAGGTAACTGTAACTTCGATACTAATTATGACACTTAACTGTACCTTCGTTACTAATTATGACAAGTAACTGTAATTTCGATACAAATTATGGCAGGTAACTGTAACTTCGATACTAATTATCACAAGTAACTGTAATTTCGATACAAATTATGGCAGGTAACTGTAATTTCGATACTAATTATGACAGGTAACAGTAACTTCGATACTAATTATGACAAGTAAGAGTAACTTCAATACCAATTATGACAAGTAATTGTAACTCCGAAACTACTTATGACAGGTAACTGTTACATCGTTACTAATTATGACAAGTAACTGTAATTTCGATACAAATTATGGCAGGTAACTGTAACTTCGATACTAATTATGGCAGGTAACAGTAACTTCGATACTAATTATGGCAGGTAACTGTAACTTCGATACTAATTATGACAAGTCACTTTACTTTAATTTCGATACACATTATGACAGGTAACTGTAACTTCGTTACTAATTATGGCAAGTAACTGCAATTTCAATACAAATTATGGCAAGTAACAGTAACTTCGATACTAATTATGACAGATAACTGTAACTTCGATACTAATTATGACAGGTAACTGTAACTTCTTTACTAATTATGACAAGTAACTGTAATTTCGATACAAATGATGGCAGATAACTGTAACTTCGATACTAATTATGACAGGAAACAGCAACTTCGATACTAATCATGACAGAAAACAGTAACATCGAAACTAATTATGACAGGTAACAGTAACTTCGATACTAATTATGGCAGGTAACTGTAACTTCGATACTAATTATTACAGTTGACTGTAACTTCGTTACTAATTATGGCAGGTAACAGTAACTTCGATACTATTTATGACAGGTAACGGCAACTTCGTTACTAATTATGACATGTAACTGTAATTTCGATACATATTATGACAGTTAAATGTAACTTCAATACTAATTATGACAGGCAACAGTAACCTCTATACTAATTATGACAAGTAACTGTAACTTCGAAACTAATTATGACAGGTAACTGTAACATCGTTACTAATTATGACAAGTAACTGTAATTTCGATAAAATTATGGCAGGTAACTGTTACTTCGATACTAGTCATGACAGGTAACAGTAACTTCGATACTAATTATGACAAGTAACTCTAACTTCGTTACTAAATATGACATGTAACTGTAATTTTGATAAAATTTATGGCAGGTAACTGTAACTTCGATTCTAATTATGACAGGTAACAGTAACCGCGATACTAATTATGACAAGTAACTGTAACGTCGATACTAATTATGACATGTAACTGTAATTTCAATACTAATTATGGCAGGTAACTGTAACTTCGTTACTAATTATGACATGTAACTGTAATTTCGATACAAATTATGGCAGGTAACTGTAACTTCGATACTAATTATGACAGGTAACAGTATCTTCGATACTAATTATGACAGAAAACAGTAACAACGATGCTAATTATGACAGGTAACAGTAACTTCGATACTAATTATGGCAGGTAACTGTAACTTCGATACTAATTATGACAGTTAACTGTAACTTCGTTACTAATTATGACAAGGAACTGTAATTTCGATACAAATTATGGCAGGTAACAGTAACTTCGATGCTAATTATGACAGGTAACTGTAACTTCGATACTAATTATGACAGGTAACAGTAACTTCGATACTAATTATGGCAGGTAACTGTAACTTCGATACAAATTATGACAGTTAACTGTAACTTCGTTACTAATTATGGCAGGTAACTGTAACTTCAATACTAATTATGACAGGTAACAGTAACTTCGATACTAATTATGACAGGTAACAGTAACTTCGATACTAATTACGACAAGTAACAGTAACTTCGATACTAATTATGACAGGTAACTGTAACTTCGATACTAATTATGACAGGTAACTGTAACATCGATACTAATTATGACAGGAAACTGTAACTTCGTTACAAATTATGACAAGTAACTGTAATTACGGTACAAATCATGGCAGGTAACTGTAACTTCGATACTAATTATGACAGGTAACATTAACTTCGATACTTATTATGACAAGAAACAGTTACTTCGATAATAATTATGACAGGTAACTATAACTTCGATACTAATTATGACAAGTAACTCTAACGTCGTTACTTCTTATGACAAGTAACTGTAATTTTGATAAAAATTATGGCAGGTAACTGTAACTTCGATACTAATTATGACAGGTAACAGTAACTTCGATACAAATTATGACAGGTAACTGTAACTTCGTTACGAATTATGACATGTAACTGTAATTTCGATACTAATTATGGCAGGTAATTGTAACTTCGTTACAAATTATGACATGTTACTGTAATTTCGATACAAATTATGGCAGGTAACTGTAACTTCGTTGCTAATTATGACAAGTAACTGTAATTGCGATATAAATGATGGCAGGTAACTGTAACTTCGATACTAATTATGACAGGTAACAGTAACTTCGATACTAATTATGACAGAAAACAGTAACTTCGAAATTAATTATGACAGGTAACAGTAACTTCGATACTAATTATGGCAGGTAACTGTAACTTCGATACTAATAATGACAGTTAACTGTAACTTCGTTACTAATTATGAAAAGTAACTGTAATTTCGATACAAATTATGGCAGTTAAATGTAACTTCAAAACTAATTCTGACAGGTAACAGTAACTTCTATACTAATTATGACATGTAACTGTAACTGCGATACTAATTATGACAGGAAACTGTAACTTCGTTACTAATTATGACATGTAACTGTTATTTCGATACATATTATGGCAGGTAACTGTAACTTCGATACTAATTATGACAGGTAACAGTAACTTCGATACTAATTATGACAAGTAACAGTTACTTCGATACTAATTATGACAAGTAACTGTAACTTCGAATCTAATTATGACAGGTAACAGTAACTTCGATACAAATTATGACAGGTAACTGTAACTTCGTTACTAATTATGACATGTAACTGTAATTTCGATACTAATTATGGCAGGTAACTGTAACTTCGTTACTAATTATGACATGTAACTCTAATTTCGATACAAATTATGGCAGGTAACTGTAACTTCGATACTAATTATGACAGGTAACAGTAACTTCGATACTAATTATGACAGAAAACAGTAACAACGATACTAATTATGACAGGTAACAGTAACTTCGATACTAATTATGGCAGGTAACTGTAACTTCGATACTAATTATGACACTTAACTGTAACTTCGTTACTAATTATGACAAGTAACTGTAATTTCGATACAAATTATGGCAGGTAACTGTAACTTCGATACTAATTATCACAAGTAACTGTAATTTCGATACAAATTATGGCAGGTAACTGTAATTTCGATACTAATTATGACAGGTAACAGTAACTTCGATACTAATTATGACAAGTAACAGTAACTTCAATACCAATTATGACAAGTAATTGTAACTCCGAAACTACTTATGACAGGTAACTGTAACATCGTTACTAATTTTGACAAGTACTGTAATTTCGATACAAATTATGGCAGGTAACTGTAACTTCGATACTAATTATGGCAGGTAACAGTAACTTCGATACTAATTATGGCAGGTAACTGGAATTTCGATACTAATTATGACAAGTAACTGTAATTTCAATACAAATTATAGCAGGTAACAGTAACTTCGATACTAATTATGACAGGTAACTGTAACTTCGATACTAATTATGACAGGTAACAGTTACTTCGATACTAATTATGACAGAAGACAGTAACATCGATACTAGTTATGACAGGTAACAGTAATTTCGATGCTAATTATGACAAGTAACTGTAACTTCGTTACTAATTATGACAAGTAACTGTAATTTCGATACAAATTATGGCATTTAACTGTAACTTCGAAACTAATTATGACAGGTGACAGTAACTTCGATACTAATTATGACAAGTAACTGTAATTTCGATACAAATGATGGCAGGTAACCGTAACTTTGATACAAATTATGACAGGTAACTGTAACATCGATACTAATTATGACAGGTTACTGTAACTTCGATACTAATTATGACAGGTAACTGTTACTTCGTTACTACTTATGACAAGTTACTGTAATTTCGATACAAATGATGGCAGGTAACTGTAACTTCGATACTAATTAGGACAGGTAACAGTAACTTCTATACTAATTATGGCAGAAAACAGTAACTTCGATACTAATTATGACAGGTAACAGTAACTTCGATACTAATTATGGAAGGTAACTGTAACTTCGATACTAATTCTGACAGTTAACTGTAACTTCGTTACTAATTATGACAAGTAACTGTAATTTCGATACTAATTATGACAGGTAAGAGTAACTTCGATATTAATTATGACAGAAAACAGTAACTTCGAAACTAATTATGACAGGTAGCAGTAACTTCGATACTAATTATGGCAGGTAACTGTAACTTCGATACTAATAATGACAGTTAACTGTAACTTCGTTACTAATTATGACAAGTAACTGTAATTTCGATACAAATTATGGCAGTTAAATGTAACTTCAATACTAATTATGACAGGTAACAGTAACTTCTATACTAATTATGACAAGTAACTGTAACTTCGATACTAATTATGACAGGAAACTGTAACTTCGTTACAAATTATGACAAGTAACTGTAATTTCGTTACAAATTATGGTAGTTAAATGTAACTTCAATACTAATTATGACAGGTAACAGTAACCTCTATACTAATTACGACAAGTAACTGTAACTTCGTTACTAATTATGACAGGAAACAGTAACTTCGATACTAATTATGACAAGTAACAGTTACTTCGATACTAATGACAAGTAACTGTAACTTCGAAACTAATTATGACCGGTAACTGTAACATCGTTACTAATTATGACAAGTAACTGTAATTTCGAAACAAATTACGGCAGGTAACTGTAACTTCGATACTAATTATGACAGGTAACAATAACTTCGATATTAATTATGTCAAGTAACTGTAACTTCGATACTAATTATGACAGGTAACTGTAACATCGATACTAATTATGACAAGTAACTCTAAATTCGTTACTAATTATGACAAGAAATTGTAATTTTGATAAAAATAATGGCAGGTAACTGTAACTTCGATACTACTTATGACAGGTAACAGTAACTTCGATACTAATTATGACAGGTAACTGTAACTTCGATACTAATTATGACAGGTAACTGTAACTTCGTTACAAATTATGACAAGTAACTGTAATTTCGTTACAAATTATGGTAGTTAAATGTAACTTCAATACTAATTATGACAGGTAACAGTAACCTCTATACTAATTATGACAAGTAACTGTAACTTCGTTACTAATTATGACAGGAAACAGTAACTTCGTTACAAATTATGACGAGTACCTGTAATTTCGATACAAATTATGGCAGGTAACTGTAACTTCGATACTAATAATGACAGTTAACTGTAACTTCGTTACTAATTATGACAAGTAACTGTAATTTCGATACAAATTATGGCAGTTAAATGTAACTTCAATACTAATTATGACAGGCAACAGTAACCTCTATACTAATTATGACAAGTAACTGTAACATCGAAACTAATTATGACAGGTAACTGTAACATCGTTACTAATTATGACAAGTAACTGTAATTTCGATAAAATTATGGCAGGTAACTGTTACTTCGATACTAGTCATGACAGGTAACAGTAACTTCGATACTAATTATGACAAGTAACTCTAACTTCGTTACTAATTATGACATGTAACTGTAATTTTGATAAAAATTATGGCAGGTAACTGTAACTTCGATACTAATTATGACAGGTAACAGTAACTTCGAAACTAATTATGACATGTAACTGTAACTTCGTTACTAATTATGACATGTAACTGTAATTTCAATACTAATTATGGCACGTAACTGTAACTTCGTTACAAATTATGACATGTAACTGTAATTTCGATACAAATTATGGCAGGTAACTGTAACTTCGATACTAATTATGACAGGTAACAGTATCTTCGATACTAATTATGACAGAAAACAGTAACAACGATACTAATTATGACAGGTAACAGTAACTTCGATACTAATTATGGCAGGTAACTGTAACTTCGATACTAATTATGACAGTTAACTGTAACTTCGTTACTAATTATGACAAGTAACTGTAATTTCGATACTAATTATGGCAGGTCACTGTAACTTCGATACTAATTATGACAGGTAACAGTATCTTCGATACTAATTATGACAGGTAACTGTAACTTCGTTACTATTTAAGACAAGTAACTGTAATTTCGATACAAATTACGGCAATTAACTGTAGTTTCGATACAAATTATGGCAGGTAACTGTAACTTCGATACTAATTATGACAGGTAACAGTAACTTCGATACTAATTATGACATGTAACTGTAACTTCGATACTAATTATGGCACGAAACTGTAACTTCGTTACTAATTATGACATGTAACTGTAATTTCGAAGCAAATTATGGCAGGTAACTGTAACTTCGATACTAATTATGACAGGTAACAGTATCTTCGATACTAATTATGACAGAAAACAGTAACAACGATACTAATTATGACAGGTAACAGTAACTTCGATACTAATTATGGCAGGTAACTGTAACTTCGATACTAATTATGACAGTTAACTGTAACTTCGTTACTAATTATGACAAGTAACAGTAATTTCGATACAAATTATGGCAGGTAACAGTAACTTCGATACTAATTATGACAGGTAACTGTAACTTCGATACTAATTATGACAGGTAACAGTAACGTCGATACTAATTATGGCAGGTAACTGTAACTTCGATACTAATTATGACAGTTAACTGTAACTTCGTTACTAATTATGACAAGTGGGAATCACTGGAGGCTAGGAGGATGAAATCTAGACTCTACGCTATGTACAACACGTATACAAATCAACCAGCATGGGGTGAGCTTAGCAAACGATTGGGAAAGCCCACTTACATGGGTAGGAGCGATCATCCTTTCAAAGTTAAGGGCCGACCACAGCGAACAAATTATGGTAAATATTCTTTTGTAAACCGTGCCATTGATAACTGGAACGCTCTACCTGCCGCAGTCTTAGAGCCTTTTCCCAAACATATAGGTGTGTTTAAGAAAAGACTGACTATTTGTGTAAATACTCCAGTTTAATTGGTGTATAATTGTTATTGAATTGTTATGTATAATTATGTATTGTTATGTATAATTATGTATTTGTTATGTATATCCAATTTGCCACCGGGGGACACACCCCCCATTGCAAATAAATGAATGAATGAATGAATGAATGAATGAAGTAACTGTAATTTCGATACAAATTATGGCAGGTAACTGTAACTTCGGTACTAATTATGACAGGTAACAGTAACTTCGATACTAATTATGACATGTAACTGTAATTTCGATACAAATTATGACAGGTAACTGTAACTTCGATACTAATTATGACAGGTAACAGTATCTTCGATACTAATTATGACAGAAAACAGTAACAACGATACTAGTTATGACAGGTAACAGTAACTTCGTTACTAATTATGGCAGGTTACTGTATCTTCGATACTAATTATGACAGTTAACTGTAACTTTGTTAATAATTATGACAAGTAACTGTAATTTCGATACAAATTATGGCAGGTAACTGTAACCTCGATACTAATTACGACAGGTAACAGTAACTTCGACACTAATTATGACAGGTAACTGTAACTTCGTTACTAATTATGACATGTAACTGTAATTTCGATACTAATTATGGCAGGTAACTGTAACTTCGTTACTAATTATGACATATAACTGTAATTTCGATACAAATTATAGCAGGCAACTGTAACTTCGATACAAATTATGACAGTTAACAGTATCTTCGATACTAATTATGAA
The DNA here is from genome assembly GCA_946902985.2 of Meconema thalassinum. NCBI lineage: Eukaryota > Metazoa > Arthropoda > Insecta > Orthoptera > Tettigoniidae > Meconema > Meconema thalassinum. The sequence goes on from OX336388.2 coordinate 1,658,746,718, forward strand.
AGAAAACAGTAACAACGATACTAATTATGACAGGTAACAGTAACTTCGATACTAATTATAGCAGGTAACTGTAACTTCGATACTAATTATGACAGTTAACTGTAACTTCGTTACTAATTATGACAAGTATCTGTAATTTCGATACAAATTATGGCAGGTAACAGTAACTTCGATACTAATTATGACAGGTAACTGTAACTTCGATACTAATTATGACAAGTAACTGTTATTTCGATACAAATTATGACAGGTAACTGTAACTTCGTTACTAATTATGGCAAGTGACTGTAATTTCGATACAAATTATGGCAGGTAACAGTAACTTCGATACTAATTATGACAGGTAACTGTAACTTCGATACTAATTATGACAGGTAACTGTAACATCGATACTAATTATGACAGGAAACTGTAACTTCGTTACAAATTATGACAAGTAACTGTAATTTTGGTACAAATTATGGCAGGTAACAGTAACTTCGAAACTAATTATGACAGGTAACTATAACTTCGATACTAATTATGACAAGTAACTCTAACGACGTTACTAACTATGACAAGTAACTGTAATTTTGATAAAAATTATGGCAGGTAACTGTAACTTCGATACTAATTATGACAGGTAACAGTAACTTCGATACAAATTATGACAGGTAACTGTAACTTCGTTACGAATTATGACATGTGACTGTAATTTCGATACTAATTATGACAGGTAACTGTAACTTCGTTACTAATTATGACATGTTACTGTAATTTCGATACAAATAATGGCAGGTAACTGTAACTTCGTTGCTAATTATGACAAGTAACTGTAATTGCGATACAAATGTTGGCAGGTAACTGTAACTTTGATACTAATTATGACAGGTAACAGTAACTTCGATACTAATTATGACAGAAGACAGTAACTTCGAAATTAATTATGACAGGTAACAGTAACTTCGATACTTATTATGGCAGGTAACTGTAACTTCGATACTAATCATGACAGGAAACTGTAACTTCGTTACTAATTATGACATGTAACTGTTATTTCGATACATATTATGGCAGGTAACTGTAACTTCGATACTAATTATGACAGGTAACAGTAACTTCGATACTAATTATGACAAGTAACAGTTACATCGATACTAATTATGACAAGTAACTGTAACTTCGAAACTAATTATGACAGGTAACTGTAACATCGTTTCTAATTATGACAAGTAACTGTAATTTCGATACAAATTATGGCAGGTAACTGTAACTGCGATACTAATTATGACAGGTAACAGTAACTTCGATACAAATTATGTCATGTAACTGTAACTTCGATATTAATTATGACCCGTAACTGTAACTTCGATACTAATTATGACTACTTACTCTAACTTCGTTACTAATTATGACAAGAAATTGTAATTTTGATAAAAATTATGGCAGGTAACTGTAACTTCGATACTACTTATGACAGGTAACAGTAACTTCGATACTAATTATGACAGGTAACTGTAACTTCGTTACTAATTATTACATGTAACTGTAATTTCGATACTAATTATGGCAGTTAACTGTAACTTCGTTACTAATTATGACATGTAACTGTAATTTCGATACATATTATGGCAGGTAACTGTAACTTCGATACTAATTATGACAGGTAACAGTAACTTCGATACTAATTATGACAGAAAACAGTAACAACGATACTAATTATGACAGGTAACAGTAACTTCGATACTAATTATGGCAGGTAACTGTAACTTCGATACTAATTATGACACTTAACTGTACCTTCGTTACTAATTATGACTAGTAACTGTAATTTCGATACAAATTATGGCAGGTAACTGTAACTTCGATACTAATTATCACAAGTAACTGTAATTTCGATACAAATTATGGCAGGTAACTGTAATTTCGATACTAATTATGACAGGTAACAGTAACTTCGATACTAATTATGACAAGTAACAGTAACTTCAATACCAATTATGACAAGTAATTGTAACTCAGAAACTACTTATGACAGGTAACTGTAACATCGTTACTAATTATGACAAGTAACTGTAATTTCGATACAAATTATGGCAGGTAACTGTAACTTCGATACTAATTATGGCAGGTAACAGTAACTTCGATACTAATTATGGCAGGTAACTGTAACTTCGATACTAATTATGACAAGTCACTTTACTTTAATTTCGATACACATTATGACAGGTAACTGTAACTTCGTTACTAATTATGGCAAGTAACTGCAATTTCAATACAAATTATGGCAAGTAAGAGTAACTTCGATACTAATTATGACAGATAACTGTAACTTCGATACTAATTATGACAGGTAACTGTAACTTCTTTACTAATTATGACAAGTAACTGTAATTTCGATACAAATGATGGCAGATAACTGTAACTTCGATACTAATTATGACAGGTAACAGCAACTTCGATACTAATCATGACAGAAAACAGTAACATCGAAACTAATTATGACAGGTAACAGTAACTTCGATACTAATTATGGCAGGTAACTGTAACTTCGATACTAATTATTACAGTTGACTGTAACTTCGTTACTAATTATGGCAGGTAACAGTAACTTCGATACTATTTATGACAGGTAACGGCAACTTCGTTACTAATTATGACATGTAACTGTAATTTCGATACATATTATGACAGTTAAATGTAACTTCAATACTAATTATGACAGGCAACAGTAACCTCTATACTAATTATGACAAGTAACTGTAACTTCGAAACTAATTATGACAGGTAACTGTAACATCGTTACTAATTACGACAAGTAACTGTAATTTCGATAAAATTATGGCAGGTAACTGTTACTTCGATACTAGTCATGACAGGTAACAGTAACTTCGATACTAATTATGACAAGTAACTCTAACTTCGTTACTAAATATGACATGTAACTGTAATTTTGATAAAATTTATGGCAGGTAACTGTAACTTCGATTCTAATTATGACAGGTAACAGTAACCGCGATACTAATTATGACAAGTAACTGTAACGTCGATACTAATTATGACATGTAACTGTAATTTCAATACTAATTATGGCAGGTAACTGTAACTTCGTTACTAATTATGACATGTAACTGTAATTTCGATACAAATTATGGCAGGTAACTGTAACTTCGATACTAATTATGGCAGGTAACAGTATCTTCGATACTAATTATGACAGAAAACAGTAACAACGATACTAATTATGACAGGTAACAGTATCTTCGATACTAATTATGGCAGGTAACTGTAACTTCGATACTAATTATGACAGTTAACTGTAACTTCGTTACTAATTATGACAAGTAACTGTAATTTCGATACAAATTATGGCAGGTAACTGTAACTTAGATACTAATTATGACAGGTAACAGTAACTTCGATACTAATTATGACAAGTAACTGTAACTTCGATACTAATTATGACAGGTAACTGTAACTTCGTTACTATTTATGACCAGTAACTGTAATTTCGATACAAATTATGGCAATTAACTGTAGTTTCGATACAAATTATGGCAGGTAACTGTAACTTCGATACTAATTATGACAGGTAACAGTAACTTCGATACTAATTATGACAAGTAACTGTAACTTCGATACTGAATATGGCAGGTAACTGTAACTTCGTTACTAATTATGACATGTAACTGTAATTTCGATACAAATTATGGCAGGTAACTGTAACTTCGATACTAATTATGACAGGTAACAGTATCTTCGATACTAATTATGACAGAAAACAGTAACAACGATGCTAATTATGACAGGTAACAGTAACTTCGATACTAATTATGGCAGGTAACTGTAACTTCGATACTAATTATGACAGTTAACTGTAACTTCGTTACTAATTATGACAAGTAACTGTAATTTCGATACAAATTATGGCAGGTAACAGTAACTTCGATGCTAATTATGACAGGTAACTGTAACTTCGATACTAATTATGACAGGTAACAGTAACTTCGATACTAATTATGGCAGGTAACTGTAACTTCGATACAAATTATGACAGTTAACTGTAACTTCGTTACTAATTATGGCAGGTAACTGTTACTTCAATACTAATTATGACAGGTAACAGTAACTTCGATACTAATTATGACAGGTAACAGTAACTTCGATACTAATTACGACAAGTAACAGTAACTTCGATACTAATTATGACAGGTAACTGTAACTTCGATACTAATTATGACAGGTAACTGTAACATCGATACTAATTATGACAGGAAACTGTAACTTCGTTACAAATTATGACAAGTAACTGTAATTACGGTACAAATCATGGCAGGTAACTGTAACTTCGATACTAATTATGACAGGTAACATTAACTTCGATACTTATTATGACAAGAAACAGTTACTTCGATAATAATTATGACAGGTAACTATAACTTCGATACTAATTATGACAAGTAACTCTAACGTCGTTACTTCTTATGACAAGTAACTGTAATTTTGATAAAAATTATGGCAGGTAACTGTAACTTCGATACTAATTATGACAGGTAACAGTAACTTCGATACAAATTATGACAGGTAACTGTAACTTCGTTACGAATTATGACATGTAACTGTAATTTCGATACTAATTATGGCAGGTAATTGTAACTTCGTTACAAATTATGACATGTTACTGTAATTTCGATACAAATTATGGCAGGTAACTGTAACTTCGTTGCTAATTATGACAAGTAACTGTAATTGCGATACAAATGATGGCAGGTAACTGTAACTTCGATACTAATTATGACAGGTTACAGTAACTTCGATACTAATTATGACAGAAAACAGTAACTTCGAAATTAATTATGACAGGTAACAGTAACTTCGATACTAATTATGGCAGGTAACTGTAACTTCGTTACTAATAATGACAGTTAGCTGTAACTTCGTTACTAATTATGAAAAGTAACTGTAATTTCGATACAAATTATGGCAGTTAAATGTAACTTCAAAACTAATTCTGACAGGTAACAGTAACTTCTATACTAATTATGACATGTAACTGTAACTTCGATACTAATTATGACAGGAAACTGTAACTTCGTTACTAATTATGACATGTAACTCTTATTTCGATACATATTATGGCAGGTAACTGTAACTTCGATACTAATTATGACAGGTAACAGTAACTTCGATACTAATTATGACAAGTAACAGTTACTTCGGTACTAATTATGACAAGTAACTGTAACTTCGAATCTAATTATGACAGGTAACTGTAACATCGTTTCAAATTATGACAAGTAACTGTAATTTCGATACAAATTATGGCAGGTAACTGTAACTGCGATACTAATTATGACAGGTAACAGTAACTTCGATACAAATTATGTCATGTAACTGTAACTTCGATACTAATTATGACAGGTAACTGTAACTTCGATACTAATTATGACTACTAACTCTAACTTCGTTACTAATTATGACAAGAAATTGCAATTTTGATAAAAATTATGGCAGGGAACTGTAACTTCGATACTACTTATGACAGGTAACAGTAACGTCGATACTAATTATGACAGGTAACTGTAACTTCGTTACTAATTATGACATGTAACTGTAATTTCGATACTAATTATGGCAGGTAACTGTAACTTCGTTACTAATTATGACATGTAACTCTAATTTCGATACAAATTATGGCAGGTAACTGTAACTTCGATACTATTTATGACAGGTAACAGTAACTTCGATACTAATTATGACAGAAAACAGTAACAACGATACTAATTATGACAGGTAACAGTAACTTCGATACTAATTATGGCAGGTAACTGTAACTTCGATACTAATTATGACACTTAACTGTAACTTCGTTACTAATTATGACAAGTAACTGTAATTTCGATACAAATTATGGCAGGTAACTGTAACTTCGATACTAATTATCACAAGTAACTGTAATTTCGATACAAATTATGGCAGGTAACTGTAATTTCGATACTAATTATGACAGGTAACAGTAACTTCGATACTAATTATGACAAGTAACAGTAACTTCAATACCAATTATGACAAGTAATTGTAACTCCGAAACTACTTATGACAGGTAACTGTAACATCGTTACTAATTTTGACAAGTACTGTAATTTCGATACAAATTATGGCAGGTAACTGTAACTTCGATACTAATTATGGCAGGTAACAGTAACTTCGATACTAATTATGGCAGGTAACTGGAATTTCGATACTAATTATGACAAGTAACTGTAATTTCAATACAAATTATAGCAGGTAACAGTAACTTCGATACTAATTATGACAGGTAACTGTAACTTCGATACTAATTATGACAGGTAACAGTTACTTCGATACTAATTATGACAGAAGACAGTAACATCGATACTAGTTATGACAGGTAACAGTAATTTCGATGCTAATTATGACAAGTAACTGTAACTTCGTTACTAATTATGACAAGTAACTGTAATTTCGATACAAATTATGGCAGGTAACTGTAACTTCGATACTAATTATGACAGGTGACAGTAACTTCGATACTAATTATGACAAGTAACTGTAATTTCGATACAAATGATGGCAGGTAACCGTAACTTTGATACAAATTATGACAGGTAACTGTAACTTCGATACTAATTATGACAGGTTACTGTAACTTCGATACTAATTATGACAGGTAACTGTTACTTCGTTACTACTTATGACAAGTTACTGTAATTTCGATACAAATGATGGCAGGTAACTGTAACTTCGATACTAATTAGGACAGGTAACAGTAACTTCTATACTAATTATGGCAGAAAACAGTAACTTCGATACTAATTATGACAGGTAACAGTAACTTCGATACTAATTATGGAAGGTAACTGTAACTTCGATACTAATTCTGACAGTTAACTGTAACTTCGTTACTAATTATGACAAGTAACTGTAATTTAGATACAAATTATGGCAGTTAAATGTAACTTCGATACTAATTATGACAGGTAACAGTAACTTCAATACTAATTAGGACAAGTAACTGTAACTTCGATACTAATTATGACAGGAAACTGTAACTTCTTTACCAATTATGACAAGTAACTGTAATTTCGATACAAATTATGGAAGGTAACTGTAACTTCGATACTAATTATGACAGGTAACAGTAACTTCGATACTAATTGTGACAAGTAACAGTTACTTCGATACTAATTACGACAAGTAACTGTAACTTCGAAACTAATTATGACAAGTAACTGTAACATCGTTACTAATTACGACAAGTAATTTCGATACAAATTATTGCAGTTAACTGTAACTTCGATATTAATTATGACAGGTAACGCTAACTTCGTTACAAATTATGACAAGTAACTGTAACGTCGAAACTACTTATGACAGGTAACTGTAACATTGTTACTAATTATGACAAGTAACTGATGTTTCGATACAAATTATGGCAGGTAACTGTAACTTCGATACTAATTATGACTGGTAACAGGAACTTCGATACTAATTATGGCAGGTAACTGTAACTTCGTTACCAATTATGACATGTAACTGTAATTTCGATACAAATTATGGCAGTTAAATGTAACTTCGATACTAATTATGACAGGTAACAGTAACTTCGATACTAATTATGACAAGTAACTGTAACTTCGATACAAATGATGGCAGGTAACTGTAACTTCGATACTAATTATGACAGGAAACTGTAACTTCTTTACCAATTATGACAAGTAACTGTAATTTCGATACACATTATGGCAGGTAACTGTAACTTCGATACTAATTATGACAGGTAACAGTAACTTCGATACTATTTGTGACAAGTAACAGTTACTTCGATACTAATTATGACAAGTAACTGTAACTTCGAAACTAATTATGTCAAGTAACTGTTACTTCGATACTAATTATGACAGGTAACTGTAACTTCTATACTAATTATGACAAGTAACCCTAACTGCGTTACTAATTATGACAAGTAACTGTAACTTCGAAACTACTTATGACAGGTAACTGTAACATTGTTACTAATTATGACAAGTAACTGATGTTTCGATACAAATTATGGCAGGTAACAGTAACTTCGATACTAATTATGACTGGTAACAGGAACTTCGATACTAATTATGGCAGGTAACTGTAACTTCGTTACTATTTATGACATGTAACTGTAATTTCGATACAAATTATGGCAGGTAACCCTAACTTCGATACTAATTATGACAGGTTACAGTAACTTCGATACTAATTATGACGGAAAACAGTAACAACGATACTAATTATGACAGGTAGCAGTAACTTCGATACTAATTATGACGGAAAACAGTAACAACGATACTAATTATCACAGGTAGCAGTAACTTCGATACTAATTATGGCAGGTAACTGTAACTTCTATACTAATTATGACAGTTAACTGTAACTTCGTTACTAATTATGACAAGTTACTGTAATTTCGATACAAATTATGGCAGGTAAATGTAACTTCGATACTAATTATGACAGGTAACAGTAACTTCGATACTAGTTATGACTGGTAACAGTAACTTCGATACTAATTATGACAGAAAACAGTAACTTCGGTACCAATTATGACAGGTAACAGTATCCTCGATACTAATTATGGCAGGTAACTGTAATTTCGATACTAATTATGACAAGTAACTCTAATTTCGATACAAATTATGGCAGGTAACAATAACTTCGATAGTAATTATGACAGGTAACTGTAATTTCGATACTAATTATGGCAGGTAACAGTAACATCGATACTAATTATGACAAGTAACTGTAATTTCGATACAAATTATGACAGGTAACTGTAACTTCTTTACTAATTATGGCAAGTAACAGTAATTTCGATACAAATTATGGCAGGTAACAGTAACTTCGATACTAATTATGACAGGTAACTGTAACTTCGACAATAATTATGACACGTAACTGTAACTTCGTTACTAATTATGACAAGTAACTGTAATTTCGATACAAATGATGGTAGGTAACTGTATCTTCGATAATAATTATGACAGGTAACAGTAACTTCGATACTAATTATGACAGAAAACAGTAACTTCGAAACTAATTATGACAGGTAACAGTAATTTCGATACCAATTATGGCAGGTAACTGTAACTTCGATACTAATAATGACAGTTAACTGTAACTTCGTTACTAATTATGACAAGTAACTGAAATTTCGATACAAATTATGGGAGTTAAATGTAACTTCAATACTTATTATGATAGGTAACAGTAACCTCTATATTAATTATGACGAGTAACTGTAACTTCGATACTAATTATGACAGGAAACCGAAACTTCCTTACAAATTATGACAAGTAACTGTAATTTCGATACAAATTATGTCAGGTAACTGTAACTTCGATACTAATTACGACAGGTAACAGTAACTTCGATACTAATTATGACATGTAACAGTTACTTCGATACTAATTATGACAAGTAACTGTTACTTCGAAACTAATTATGACAGGTAACCGTAACTTCGTTACTAATTATGACATGTAACTGTAATTTCGATACTTATTATGGCAGGTAACTGTATCTTCGTTGCTAATTATGACAAGTAACTGTAATTTCGATACAAATTATGGCAGGTAACGGTAACTTCGATACTAATTATGACAGGTTACAGTAACTTCGATATTAATTATGACAGAAAACAGTAACAACGATACTAATTATGACAGGTAACAGTAACTTCGATACTAATTAGGGCAGGTAACTGTAACTTCGATACTAATTATGACAGTTAACTGTAACTTCGTTACTAATTATGACAAGTAACTGTAATTTCGATACAAATTATGGCAGGTAACTGTAACTTCGGTACTAATTATGACAGGTAACAGTAACTTCGATACTAATTATAACAAGTAACTGTAACTTCGATACTAATTTAGACAGGTAACTGTAACATCGTTACTAGTTATGACAAGTAACTGTAATTTCGATACAAATTATGGCAAGTAACTGTAATTTCGATACTAATTATGACAGGTAACAGTACCTTCGATACTAATTATGACAAGTAACAGTAACTTTGATACTAATTATGGCAAGTAACTGTAACTCAGAAACTTCTTATGACAGGTAACTGTAACATCGTTACTAATTATGACTAGTAACTGTAATTTCGATACAAATTATGGCAGGTAACTGTAACTTCGATACTAATTATGACAGGTAACAGTAACTTCGATACTAATTATGACAGGTAACTGTAACTTCGTTACTAATTATGACACGTAACTGTAATTTGGATACAAATTATGGCAGGTAACTGTAACTTCGATACTAATTATGACAGGTAACAGTAACTTCGATACTAATTATGACAAGTAACTCTAACTTCGTTACTAATTATGACATGTAACTGTAATTTTGATAAAAATTATGGCAGGTAACTGTATCTTCGATACTAGTTATGACAGGTAACAGTAACTTCGATACTAATTATGGCAGGTAACTGTAACTTCGATACTAATTATGAAAGTTATCTGTAACTTCGTTACTAATTATGACAAGTAACTGTAATTTCGATACAAATTCTGGCAGGTAACTGTAACTTCGATACTAATTATGACAGGTAACAGTAACTTCGACACTAATTATGACAGGTAACTGTAACTTCGTAACTAATTATGAAATGTAACTGTAATTTCGATACTAATTATGGCAGGTAACTGTAACTTCGTTACTAATTATGACATATAACTGTAATTTCGATACAAATTATGGAAGGCAACTGTAACTTCGATACTAATTATGACATGTAACTGTAATTTCGATACAAATTATGGCAGGTAACTGTAACTTCGATACTAATTATGGCAGGTAACAGTATCTTCGATACTAATTATGACAGAAAACAGTAACAACGATACTAATTATGACAGGTAATAGTAACTTCGATACTAATTATGGCAGGTAACAGTAACTTCGATACTAATTATGACAGTTAACTGTAACTTCGTTAATAATTATGACAATAAACTGTAATTTCGATACAAATTATGGCAGGTAACTGTAACTTCGATACTAATTATGACAGGTAACAGTAACTTCGACACTAATTATGACAGGTAACTGTAACTTCGTTACTAAATATGACATGTAACTGTAATTTCGATACTAATTATGGCAGGTAACTGTAACTTCGTTACTAATTATGACATATAACTGTAATTTCGATACAAATTATGGCAGGTAACTGTAACTTGGATACTAATTATGACAGGTAACAGTATCTTCGATACTAATTATGACAGAAAACAATAACAACGATACTTATTATGACAGGTAGCAGTAACTTCGATACTAATTATGGCAGGTAACTGTAACTTCGATACTAATTATGACAGTTAACTGTAACTTCGTTACTAATTATGAAAAGTAACTGTAATTTCGATACAAATTATGGCAGGTAACAGTAACTTCGAGACTAATTATGACAGGTAACTGTAACTTCGATACTAATTATGACAAGTAACTGTAATTTCGATACAAATTATGACAGGTAACTGTAACTTCGTTACTAATTATGGCAGGTAACTATAACTTCCATACTAATTATGACAGGTAACAGTAACTTCGATACTAATTATGACAGAAAACAGTATCTTCGATACTAATTATGACAGGTAACAGTAACTTCGATACTAATTATGGCAGGTAACTGTAATTTCGATACTAATTATGACAAGTAACTCTAATTTCGATACAAATTATGGCAGGTACCTGTAACATCGTTACTAATTATGACAAGTAACTGTAATTTCGATACAAATGATGGCAGGTAACTGTAACTTCGGTACTTATTATGACAGGTAACAGTAACTTCGATACTAATTATGACAGAAAACAGTAACTTCGATACTAATTATGACAGGTAACAGTAACTTCGACACTAATTATGACAGGTAACTGTAACTTCGATACTAATTATGACAGGTAACATTAACTTCGATACTAATTATGACAAGAAGCAGTTACTTCGATACTAATTATGACAGGTAACTATAACTTCGATACTAATTATGACAAGTAACTCTAACGTCGTTACTAATTATGACAAGTAACTGTAATTTTGATAAAATTTATGGCAGGTAACTGTAACTTCGATACTAATTATGACAGGTAACAGTAACTTCGATACTAATTATGACAGGTAACTGTAACTTCGTTACTAATTATGACATGTTACTGTAATTTCGATACAAATTATGGCAGGTAACTGTAACTTCGTTGCTAATTATGACAAGTAACTGTAATTGCCCGTGGGGGTTTGCCTGTTCCTCTATCGGGCGCGTCCCAGGTGGCGGATAGGGGGGCTCGCCGGACTTGTCCGGAGGGTTTGAGGGAAATAAAATACCTCTCGCGGACCAAAAAACAGGCCCCTTGCCAGGGTTATGGTGAAGCTACGTTAGGCCTAGCAAGCCAGTAGTGGATATGAACCTGCTTTTAAAACGGGAACGGGCCTCGGAAAGGACAGATCTAAAGGAAGCAGACCTGGCTATGGAAATGGACTACGAATCGGAACTTTGAATATAACAACATTGACGGGAAGAGTGGAGGAGATTGTGGATATGATGGAGAGGAGAAAACTGGATGTACTCGGACTGGCAGAGACTAGATGGAGAGGGGAAGGAAGAAAAGAACTGAGAAATGGCTTGCAGCTATACTGGATAGGAAATGAGGAGGGGAAGAGAAATGGAGTGGGAATGGTGGTGAGAGAAGGGCTGAGGGAGGAAGTAAAGAGGGTAAGTGATAGAATAATTAGAGCCAGAATCACAGTGAAAGGTAGAAACCTGGACATTCTGCAAGTCTATGCACCACAGGTGGGATGCACAGAAGGCGAGAAGGACGAGTTTGAAGAGGAGTTGCAGAAGCAGTTAGCGGGGAGAGACCTGAAAGTCATGGGAGACCTAAATGCCCATGTCGGAACTGATAGAAGAGGTTTTGAGGAAGTGATTGGTGGTGAAGGATGGGGAAACAGGAATAAGGAAGGAGAGAGATTGTTGGAACTGTGCAAGATAAATGGGCTAATGGTTGGAAACACATGGTACAAGAAGAGAGAGAGCCATAAAATTACTTGGTACAGCAGGGATTTGACTAGGAAATCAGTGGTGGACTATATCCTATGCGGGAAGGAGACAAAGAAGAGTATTGACATGGAAAGAAGTGGAGGAAGCATTAAGGAAGATGAAAGGGGGAAAGGCACCGGGAATAGACGAAGTGAGTGTGGAGATGGTGAGAGCAGCAGGGGTGATAGGAACCCAGTGGCTCTTTCGAGTAATGAAAGTGATATGGAGGGAGAAGAAAATACCAGAGGACTGGAAAAGAGGGATAATAATACCCATATTTAAAAAGGGAAGTAGGAAGGAATGCAAGAACTACAGGGGAATTACACTCATGTGCCACTGCGCCAAAATATTTGAGAAGGTACTGGAGAGAAGAATTCGGACAGAAGTTGAAGATGGGCTGAGGGAAGAACAGTATGGATTCAGGCCAGGAAGATCAACAGTTGACCTCATCTTTGCAGTAAGACAGCTACAAGAACACCATTATGAATATGGGAAAGATCTGGTGATGACCTTCTTGGATATTGAGAAAGCATATGATAGTATTAATAGAAACAAGGTATGGGAAGCAATGAGAGCAAAAGCAGTGAACAAGGAGACAGTGGCAAGAGTGAAAGCAATGTACGAGGGAAGCAAAAGCTGTGTAAAGGTGGGAAGAGAGAGAACGGAATGGTTTCAACTGGAGAGTGGTCTGAAACAGGGAAGTGCCCTCTCACCCCTGTTATTTATAGTGGTGATGGATGAAATCATACGAAAAGTGGTAAATAGCATTGGGGAAAGGAAAATGAAGGCAATGTTGTTTGCTGATGACCTTCTGGTATGGGGAGAGGATGAGCAAGAAGTACAAGAGCAATTAGATGAGTGGGAGAAGGTAGTGTTATCATATGGGATGAAGTTCTCAGCACAAAAGAGTGAAGTGGTCATCACAACGAGGAAGAAGAACAGACTGGATATGGGCATAACACTTGGAGGACAGCAGTTGCAGAAAGTAGAATGCTTCAAGTACTTGGGAAGCATAATTGAAGAAAAGGGAGGCAATAGGATGGAAATAAATGAGAGGGGAAGGTGCGCAGATGGATTTTTCAAGAGTGTTAGGGGGATGATATGGAATAAAGATGTACCACAAAAATGTAAAGGAATCATCTACAAGACCTACTTTGTGCCAATTTTGACATATGGTTCAGAAACATGGGTGATGAAGGAAAGGGACAAGAATAAAATACGAGCAGTGGAGATGAAGTTCCACAGGAGTAGGGTAGGAGTGACAAGAATGGACAGAGTAAGGAATGAGAGAGTCAGGGAGATGGTAAGAGAGGAACCATTGCAAAATAGAATAGAGCGATCTGGGCTACAATGGTATGGACATTTGAGGAGGATGCAAGAGGAGAGGATACCGAAGAAGATGTTTGGAATGGAAATGACGGGAAGGAGGCCAAGGGGAAGACCAAGGGACAGATGGACAAAAGGAGTTAAGAAGAGTGTGGAGGAAAGAGGAGTGTGCTGGGACACAGTAAATGACGAGAGATGGTGGATGGACAGGAAACGATGGAGAGGCTTATGTTCCAAGCAGACCCGACCAGCGGTTGGAAACTGCTCAAGATGATGATGAACTGTAATTGCGATACAAATGATGGCCGGTAACTGTAACTTCGATACTAATTATGACAGGTAACAGTAACTTCGATACTAATTATGACAGAAAACAGTAACTTCGAAACTTATTATGACAGGTAACAGTAACTTCGATACTAATTATGGCAGGTAACTGTAACTTCGATACTAATAATGACAGTTAACTGTAACTTCGTTACTAATTATGACAAGTAACTGTAATTTCGATACAAATTATGGCAGTTAAATGTAACTTCAATACTAATTATGACAGGTAACAGTAACTTCTATACTAATTATGACAAGTAACTGTAACTTCGATACTAATTATGACAGAAAACAGTAACTTCGAAACTTATTATGACAGGTAACAGTAACTTCGATACTAATTATGGCAGGTAACTGTAACTTCGATACTAATAATGACAGTTAACTGTAACTTCGTTACTAATTATGAAAAGTAACTGTAATTTCGATACAAATTATGGCAGATAACTGTAACTTCGATACTAATTATGACAGGTAACAGTAACTTCGATACTAATTATGACAAGTAACAGTTGCTTCGAAACTAATTATGACAAGTAACTGTAACTTCGAAACTAATTATGACAGGTAACAGTAACATCGTTACTAATTATGACCAGTAACTATAATTTCGATACAAATTATGGCAGGTAACTCTAACTTCGATACTAATTATGACAGGTAACAGTAACTTCGATACTAATTATGTCAAGTAACTGTGACTTCGATACTAATTATGACAGGTAACTGTAACTTCGATACTAATTATGTCAAGTAACTCTAACTTCGTTACTAATTATGACAAGAAATTGTAATTTTGATAAAAAATTATGGCAGGTAACTGTAACTTCGATACTACTTATGACAGGTAACAGTAACTTCGATACTAATTATGACAGGTAACTGTAACTTCGATACTAATTATGACGGAAAACAGTAACAACGATACTAATTATGACAGGTAACAGTAACTTCGATACTAATTATGGCAGGTAACTGTAACTTCGATACTAATTATAACACTTAACTGTATTTTCGTTACTAATTATGACAAGTAACTGTAATTTCGATACAAATTATGGCAGGTAACTGTTAACTTCGATACTAATTATTACAGGTAACAGTAACTTCGATACTAAATATGGCAGGTAACTGTAATTTCGATACTAATTATGACATGTAACTGTAATTTCAATACAAATTATAGCAGGTAACAGTAACTTCGATACTAATTATGACAGGTAACTGTAACTTCGATACTTATTATGACAAGTCACTGTAATTTCGATACAAATTATGACAGGTAACTATAACTTCGTTTCTAATTATGGCAAGTAACTGCAATTTCAATACAAATTATGGCAGGTAACAGTAACTTCGATACTAATTATGACAGGTAACTGTAACTTCGATACTTATTATGACAGGTAACTGTAACTTCTTTACTAATTATGACAAGTAACTGCAATTTCGATACCAATGATGGCAGGCAACTGTAACTTCGATACTAATTATGACAGGTAACAGTAACTTCGATACTAATAATGACAGAAAAGAGTAACTTCGATACTAATTATGACTGGTAACAGTAACTTCGATACTAATTATGGCAGGTAACTGTAACTTCGATACTAATTATTACAGTTAACTGTAACTTCGTTACTAATTATGGCAGGTAACAGTAACTTCGATACTAATTATGACAGGTAACTGTATCTTCGTTACTAATTATGACAAGTAACTGTAATTTCGATACAAATTATGGCAGGTAACTGTAACTTCGATACTAATTATGACAGGTAACAGCAACTTCGATACTAATTATGAAAGATAACTGTAACTTCGCTACTAATTATGACAAGTAACTGTAATTTCGATACAAATTATGACAGGTAACAGTAACTTCGATACTAATTATGACAGGTAAATGTAACATCGTTACAAATTAAGACAAGTAATTGTAATTTCGATACAAATTATGGCAGGTAACTGTAACTTCGATACTAATTATGACAGGTAACAGTAACTTCGATACTAATTATGACAGAAAACAGTAACATCGATACTAGTTATGACAGGTAACAGTAACTTCGATACTAATTATGACAAGTAACTGTAACTTCGTTACTAATTATGACAAGTTACTGTAATTTCGATACAAATTATGGCAGGTAACTGTAACTTCGATACTAATTATGACAGGTAACAGCAACTTCGATACTAATTATGAAAGATAACTGTAACATCGCTACTAATTATGACAAGTAACTGTAATTTCGATACAAATTATGACAGGTAACAGTAACTTCGATACTAATTATGACAGGTAACTGTAACTTCGATACTAATTATGACATGTAACGGTAATTTCGATACAAATTATGACAGGTAACTGTAACTTCGTTACTAAATATGGCAAGTAACTGTAATTTCGATACTAATTTTGACAAGTAACTGTAATTTCTATACAAATGATGGCAGGTAACTGTAACTTCGATACTAATTATGACAGGTAACAGTAACTTCGATACTAATTATGACAAGTAACTGTAATTTCGATACAAATGATGGCAGGTAACTGTAACTTCGATATAAATTATGACAGGTAACTGTAACTTCGATACTAAATATGACAGGTTACTGTAACTTCGAAACTAATTATGACAGTTAAGTGTAACTTCGTTACTAATTATGACAAGTAACTGTAATTTCGATACAAATGATGGCAGGTAACTGTAACTTCGATACTAATTATGACAGGTAACAGTAACTTCGATACTAATTATGACAGGTAACAGTAACTTCGGTACTAATTATTGCAGGCAACTGTAACTTCGATACTAATTATGACAGGTAATTGTAACTTCGTTACTAATTATGACAAGTAACAGTAATTTTGACACATATGATGGCAGGTAACTATAACTTCGATACTAATTATGACAGGTAACAGTAACTTCGATACTAATTATGACAGAAAACAGTATCTTCGATACTTATTATGACAGGTAACAGTAACTTCGATACTAATTATGGCAGGTAACTGTAATTTCGATACTAATTATGACAAGTAACTCTAATTTCGATACAAATTATGGCAGGTAACAGTAACTTCGATAGTAATTATGACAGGTAACTGTAACTTCGACACTAATTATGACAAGTAACTGTAATTTCGATACAAATTATGACAGGTAACTGTAACTTCGTTACTAATTATGGCAAGTAACTGTAATTTCGATACAAATTATGGCAGGTAACAGTAACTTCGATACTAATTATGACAGGTAACTGTAACTTGAAACTAATTATGTCAAGTAACTGTAACTTCGATACTAATTATGACAGGTAACTGTAACTTCGATACTAATTATGACAAGTAACCCTAACTTCGTTACTAATTATGACAAGTAACTGTAACTTCGAAACTACTTATGACAGGTAACTGTAACATTGTTACTAAGTATGACAAGTAACTGATGTTTCGATACAAATTATGGCAGGTAACAGTAACTTCGATACTAATTATGACAGGTAACAGTAACTTCGATACTAATTATGACAAGTAACTGTAATTTCGATGCAAATGATGGCAGGTAACTGTAACTTTGATACAAATTATGACAGGTAACTGTAACTTCGATACTAATTATGACAGGTTACTGTAACTTCGATACTAATTATGACAGGTAACTGTAACTTCGTTACTAATTATGACAAGTTACTGTAATTTCGATACAAATGATGGCAGGTAACTGTAACTTCGATACTAATTAGGACAGGTAACAGTAACTTCTATACTAATTATGGCAGAAAACAGTAACTTCGATACTAATTATGACAGGTAACAGTAACTTCGATACTAATTATGGAAGGTAACTGTAACTTCGATACTAATTATGACAGTTAACTGTAACTTCGTTACTAATTATGACAAGTAACTGTAATTTCGATACAAATTATGGGAGTTAAATGTAACTTCAATACTAATTATGACAGGTAACAGTAACCTCTATATTAATTATGACGAGTAACTGTAACTTCGATACTAATTATGACAGGAAACCGAAACTTCTTTACAAATTATGACAAGTAACTGTAATTTCGATACAAATTATGTCAGGTAACTGTAACTTCGATACTAATTACGACAGGTAACAGTAACTTCGATACTTATTATGACAAGTAACAGTTACTTCGATACTAATTATGACAAGTAACTGTAACTTCGAAACTAATTATGACAGGTAACTGTAACACCGTTAATAATTATTTCAAGTAACTGTAATTTCGATACAAGATATGGCAGGTAACTGTAACTTCGGTACTAATTATGACAGGTAACAGTAACTTCGATACTAATTATGACAGGTAACGGTAACTTCGTTACTAATTATGACATGTAACTGTAATTTCGATACTTATTATGGCAGGTAACTGTATCTTCGTTGCTAATTATGACATGTAACTGTAATTTCGATACTAATTATGGCAGGTCACGGTAACTTCGATACTAATTATGACAGGTTACAGTAAATTCGATATTAATTATGACAGAAAAAAGTAACAACGATACTAATTCTGACAGGTAACAGTAACATCGTTACTAATTATGACCAGTAACTATAATTTCGATACAAATTATGGCAGGTAACTCTAACTTCGATACTAATTATGACAGGTAACAGTAACTTCGATACTAATTATGTCAAGTAACTGTGACTTCGATACTAATTATGACAGGTAACTGTAACTTCGATACTAATTATGTCAAGTAACTCTAACTTCGTTACTAATTATGACAAGAAATTGTAATTTTGATAAAAACTTATGGCAGGTAACTGTAACTTCGATACTATTTATGACAGGTAACAGTAACTTCGATACTAATTATGACAGGTAACTGTAACTTCGATACTAATTATGACGGAAAACAGTAACAACGATACTAATTATGACAGGTAACAGTAACTTCGATACTAATTATGGCAGGTAACTCTAACTTCGATACTATTTATAACACTTAACTGTATTTTCGTTACTAATTATGACAAGTAACTGTAATTTCGATACAAATTATGGCAGGTAACTGTTAACTTCGATACTAATTATTACAGGTAACAGTAACTTCGATACTAAATATGGCAGGTAACTGTAATTTCGATAATAATTATGACATGTAACTGTAATTTCAATACAAATTATAGCAGGTAACAGTAACATCGATACTAATTATGACAGGTAACTGTAACTTCGATACTTATTATGACAAGTCACTGTAATTTCGATACAAATTATGACAGGTAACTATAACTTCGTTTCTAATTATGGCAAGTAACTGCAATTTCAATACAAATTATGGCAGGTAACAGTAACTTCGATACTAATTATGACAGGTAACTGTAACTTCGATACTTATTATGACAGAAAAGAGTAACTTCGATACTAATTATGACTGGTAACAGTTACTTCGATACTAATTATGGCAGGTAACTGTAACTTCGATACTAATTATTACAGTTAACTGTAACTTCGCTACTAATTATGGCAGGTAACAGTAACTTCGATACTAATTATGACAGGTAACTGTATCTTCGTTACTAATTATGACAAGTAACTGTAATTTCGATACAAATTATGGCAGGTAACTGTAACTTCGATACTAATTATGACAGGTAACAGCAACTTCGATACTAATTATGAAAGATAACTGTAACTTCGCTACTAATTATGACAAGTAACTGTAATTTCGATACAAATTATGACAGGTAACAGTAACTTCGATACTAATTATGACAGGTAAATGTAACATCGTTACAAATTTAGACAAGTAATTGTAATTTCGATACAAATTATGGCAGGTAACTGTAACTTCGATACTAATTATGACAGGTAACAGTAACTTCGATACTAATTATGACAGAAAACAGTAACATCGATACTAGTTATGACAGGTAACAGTAACTTCGATACTAATTATGACAAGTAACTGTAACTTCGTTACTAATTATGACAAGTTACTGTAATTTCGATACAAATTATGGCAGGTAACTCTAACTTCGATACTAATTATGACAGGTAACAGCAACTTCGATACTAATTATGAAAGATAACTGTAACTTCGCTACTAATTATGACAAGTAATTGTAATTTCGATACAAATTATGACAGGTAACAGTAACTTCGATACTAATTATGACAGGTAACTGTAACTTCGATACTAATTATGACATGTAACGGTAATTTCGATACAAATTATGACAGGTAACTGTAACTTCGTTACTAAATATGGCAAGTAACTGTAATTTCGATACTAATTTTGACAAGTAACTGTAATTTCTATACAAATGATGGCAGGTAACTGTAACTTCGATACTAATTATGACAGGTAACAGTAACTTCGATACTAATTATGACAAGTAACTGTAATTTCGATACAAATGATGGCAGGTAACTGTAACTTCGATATAAATTATGACAGGTAACTGTAACTTCAATACTAAATATGACAGGTTACTGTAACTTCGATACTAATTATGACAGTTAAGTGTAACTTCGTTACTAATTATGACAAGTAACTGTAATTTCGATATAAATGATGGCAGGTAACTGTAACTTCGATACTAATTATGACAGGTAACAGTAACTTCGATACTAATTATGACAGGTAACAGTAACTTCGGTACTAATTATTGCAGGCAACTGTAACTTCGATACTAATTATGACAGGTAATTGTAACTTCGTTACTAATTATGACAAGTAACAGTAATTTTGACACATATGATGGCAGGTAACTATAACTTCGATACTAATTATGACAGGTAACAGTAACTTCGATACTAATTATGACAGAAAACAGTATCTTCGATACTTATTATGACAGGTAACAGTAACTTCGATACTAATTATGGCAGGTAACTGTAATTTCGATACTAATTATGACAAGTAACTCTAATTTCGATACAAATTATGGAAGGTAACAGTAACTTCGATAGTAATTATGACAGGTAACTGTAACTTCGACACTAATTATGACAAGTAACTGTAATTTCGATACAAATTATGACAGGTAACTGTAACTTCGTTACTAATTATGGCAAGTAACTGTAATTTCGATACAAATTATGGCAGGTAACAGTAACTTCGATACTAATTATGACAGGTAACTGTAACTTGAAACTAATTATGTCAAGTAACTGTAACTTCGATACTAATTATGACAGGTAACTGTAACTTCGATACTAATTATGACAAGTAACCCTAACTTCGTTACTAATTATGACAAGTAACTGTAACTTCGAAACTACTTATGACAGGTAACTGTAACATTGTTACTAAGTATGACAAGTAACTGATGTTTCGATACAAATTATGGCAGGTAACAGTAACTTCGATACTAATTATGACAGGTAACAGTAACTTCGATACTAATTATGACAAGTAACTGTAATTTCGATGCAAATGATGGCAGGTAACTGTAACTTTGATACAAATTATGACAGGTAACTGTAACTTCGATACTAATTATGACAGGTTACTGTAACTTCGATACTAATTATGACAGGTAACTGTAACTTCGTTACTAATTATGACAAGTTACTGTAATTTCGATACAAATGATGGCAGGTAACTGTAACTTCGATACTAATTAGGACAGGTAACAGTAACTTCTATACTAATTATGGCAGAAAACAGTAACTTCGATACTAATTATGACAGGTAACAGTAACTTCGATACTAATTATGGAAGGTAACTGTAACTTCGATACTAATTATGACAGTTAACTGTAACTTCGTTACTAATTATGACAAGTAACTGTAATTTCGATACAAATTATGGGAGTTAAATGTAACTTCAATACTAATTATGACAGGTAACAGTAACCTCTATATTAATTATGACGAGTAACTGTAACTTCGATACTAATTATGACAGGAAACCGAAACTTCTTTACAAATTATGACAAGTAACTGTAATTTCGATACAAATTATGTCAGGTAACTGTAACTTCGATACTAATTACGACAGGTAACAGTAACTTCGATACTTATTATGACAAGTAACAGTTACTTCGATACTAATTATGACAAGTAACTGTAACTTCGAAACTAATTATGACAGGTAACTGTAACACCGTTAATAATTATTTCAAGTAACTGTAATTTCGATACAAGATATGGCAGGTAACTGTAACTTCGGTACTAATTATGACAGGTAACAGTAACTTCGATACTAATTATGACAGGTAACGGTAACTACGTTACTAATTATGACATGTAACTGTAATTTCGATACTTATTATGGCAGGTAACTGTATCTTCGTTGCTAATTATGACATGTAACTGTAATTTCGATACTAATTATGGCAGGTAACGGTAACTTCGATACTAATTATGACAGGTTACAGTAAATTCGATATTAATTATGACAGAAAAAAGTAACAACGATACTAATTCTGACAGGTAACAGTAACTTCGATACTAATTAGGGCAGGTAACTGTAACTTCGATACTAATTATGACAGTTAACTGTAACTTCGTTACTAATTATGACAAGTAACTGTAATTTCGATACAAATTATGGCAGGTAACTGTAACTTCGGTACTAATTATGACAGGTAACAGTAACTTCGATACTAATTATGACAAGTAACTGTAACTTCGATACTAATTATGACAGGTAACTGTAACATCGTTACTAGTTATGAAAAGTAACTGTAATTTCGATACAAATTATGGCAAGTAACTGTAATTTCGATACTAATTATGACAGGTAACAGTACCTTCGATACTAATTATGACAAGTAACAGTAACTTCGATACTAATTATGGCAAGTAACTGTAACTCAGAAACTAATTATGACAGGTAACTCTAACACCGTTAATAATTATTTCAAGTAACTGTAATTTCGATACAAGATATGGCAGGTAACTGTAACTTCGGTACTAATTATGACAGGTAACAGTAACTTCGATACTAATTATGACAGGTAACTGTAACTTCGTTACTAATTATGACATGTAACTGTAATTTCGATACTTATTATGGCAGGTAACTGTATCTTCGTTGCTAATTATGACATGTAACTGTAATTTCGATACAAATTATGGCAGGTAACGGTAACTTCGATACTAATTATGACAGGTTACAGTAACTTCGATATTAATTATGACAGAAAAAAGTAACAACGATACTAATTATGACAGGTAACAGTAACTTCGATACTAATTATGACAAGTAACTGTAACTTCGATACTAATTATGACAGGTAACTGTAACATCGTTACTAATTATGACAAGTAACTGTAATTTCGATACAAATTATGGCAGGTAACTGTAACTTCGATACTAATTATGACAGGTAACAGTAACTTCGATACTAATTATGACAGGTAACTGTAACTTCGTTACTAATTATGACACGTAACTGTAATTTGGATACAAATTATGGCAGGTAACAGTAACTTCGATACTAATTATGACAGTTAACTGTAACTTCGATACTAATTATGACAAGTAACTGTAATTTCGATACAAATTATTGCCGGTAACAGTAACTTCGATACTAATTATGACAGGTAACTGTAACTTCGATATTAATTATGACAGGTAACTGTATCTTCGTTACTAATTATGACAAGTAACTGTAATTTCGATACAAATTATGGCAGTTAACTGTAACTTCAATACTAATTATGACAGGTAACAGTAACTTCGATACTAATTATGACAAGTAACTCTAACTTCGTTACTAATTATGACATGTAACTGTCATTTTAATAAAAATTATGGCAGGTAACTGTAACTTCGATACTAGTTATGACAGGTAACAGTAACTTCGATACTAATTATGGCAGGTAACTGTAACTTCGATACTAATTATGACAGTTAACTGTAATTTCGTTACTAATTATGACAAGTAACTGTAATTTCGATACAAATTATGGCAGGTAACTGTATCTTCGATGCTAATTATGACAGGTAACAGTAACTTCGACACTAATTATGACAGGTAACTGTAACTTCGTTACTAATTATGACATGTAACTGTAATTTCGATACTAATTATGGCAGGTAACTGTAACTTCGTTACTAATTATGACATATAACTGTAATTTCGATACAAATTATGGCAGGCAACTGTAACTTCGATACTAATTATGACATGTAACTGTAATTTCGATACAAATTATGGCAGGTAACTGTAACTTCGATACTAATTATGACAGGTAACAGTATCTTCGATACTAATTATGACAGAAAACAGTAACAACGATACTAATTATGACAGGTAATAGTAACTTCGATACTAATTATGGCAGGTAACTGTAACTTCGATACTAATTATGACAGTTAACTGTAACTTCGTTAATAATTATGACAATAAACTGTATTTTCGATACAAATTGTGGCAGGTAACTGTAACTTCGATACTAATTAAGACAGGTAACAGTAACTTTGACACTAATTATGACAGGTAACTGTAACTAAGTTACTAAATATGACATGTAACTGTAATTTCGATACTAATTATGGCAGGTAACTGTAACTTCGTTACTAATTATGACATATAACTGTAATTTCGATACAAATTATGGCAGGTAACTGTAACTTCGATACTAATTATGACAGGTAACAGTATCTTCGATACTAATTATGATAGAAAACAATAACAACGATACTTATTATGACAGGTAGCAGTAACTTCGATACTAATTATGGCAGGTAACTGTAACTTCGATACTAATTATGACAGTTAACTGTAACTTCGTTACTAATTATGAAAAGTAACTGTAATTTCGATACAAATGATGGCAGGTAACTGTAACTTCGATACTTATTATGACAGGTAACTGTAACTTCGATACTAATTATGACAGAAAACAGTAACTTCGATACTAATTATGACAAGTAACTGTAACATTGTTACTAATTATGACAATTAATTGTAATTTCGATACAAATTATGGCAGTTAAATGTAATTTCGATACTAATTATGACAGGTAACAGTAACTACGATACTAATTATGACAAGTAACTGTAACATCGAAACTAATTATGACAGGAAACTGTAACTTCGTTACAAATTATGACAAGTAACTGTAATTTCGGTACAAATTAGGGCAGGTAACTGTAACTTCGATACTAATTATGACAGGTAACATTAACTTCGATACTAATTATGACAAGAAGCAGTTACTTCGATACTAATTATGTCAGGTAACTATAACTTCGATACTAATTATGACAAGTAACTCTAACGTCGTTACTAATTATGACAAGTAACGGTAATTTTGATAAAAATTATGGCAGGTAACTGTAACTTCGATATTAATTATGACAGGTAACAGTAACTTCGATACTAATTATGACAGGTAACTGTAACTTCGTTACTAATTATGACATGTAACTGTAATTTCGATACTAATTATGGCAGGTAACTGTAACTTCGTTACTAATTATGACAAGTTACTGTAATTTCGATACAAATTATGGCAGGTAACTGTAATTTCGATACTAATTATGACAGGTAACAGTAACTTCGATACTAGTTATGACTGGTAACAGTAACTTCGATACTAATTATGACAGAAAACAGTAACTTCGGTACCAATTATGACAGGTAACAGTAACTTCGATACTAATTATGGCAGGTAACTGTAATTTCGATACTAATTATGACAAGTAACTCTAATTTCGATACAAATTATGGCAGGTAACAATAACTTCGATAGTAATTATGACAGGTAACTGTAATTTCGATACTAATTATGGCAGGTAACAGTAACATCGATACTAATTATGACATGTAACTGTAATTTCGATACAAATTATGACAGGTAACTGTAACTTCTTTACTAATTATGGCAAGTAACTGTAATTTCGATACAAATTATGGCAGGTAACAGTAACTTCGATACTAATTATGACAGGTAACTGTAACTTCGACACTAATTATGACACGTAACTGTAACTTCGTTACTAATTATGACAAGTAACTGTAATTTCGATACAAATGATGGTAGGTAACTGTATCTTCGATAATAATTATGACAGGTAACAGTAACTTCGATACTAATTATGACAGAAAACACTAACTTCGAAACTAATTATGACAGGTAACAGTAACTTCGATACTAATTATGGCAGGTAACTGTAACTTCGATACTAATAATGACAGTTAACTGTAACTTCGTTACTAATTATGACAAGTAACTGTAATTTCGATACAAATTATGGGAGTTAAATGTAACTTCAATACTAATTATGACAGGTAACAGTAACCTCTATATTAATTATGACGAGTAACTGTAACTTCGATACTAATTATGACAGGAAACCGAAACTTCTTTACAAATTATGACAAGTAACTGTAATTTCGATACAAATTATGTCAGGTAACTGTAACTTCGATACTAATTACGACAGGTAACAGTAACTTCGATACTAATTATGACAAGTAACAGTTACTTCGATACTAATTATGACAAGTAACTGTAACTTCGAAACTAATTATGACAGGTAACTGTAACACCGTTAATAATTATTTCAAGTAACTGTAATTTCGATACAAGATATGGCAGGAAACTGTAACTTCGGTACTAATTATGACAGTTAACTGTAACTTCGTTACTAGTTATGACAAGTAACTGTAATTTCGATACAAATTATGGCAGGTAACTGTATCTTCGATGCTAATTATGACAGGTAACAGTAACTTCGACACTAATTATGACAGGTAACTGTAACTTCGTTATTAATTATGACATGTAACTGTAATTACGATACTAATTATGGCAGGTAACTGTAACTTCGTTACTAATTATGACATATAACTGTAATTTCGATACAAATTATGGCAGGTAACTGTAACTTCGATACTAATTATGACAGGTAACAGTATCTTCGATACTAATTATGACAGAAAACAATAACAACGATACTTATTATGACAGGTAGCAGTAACTTCGATACTAATTATGGCAGGTAACTGTAACTTCGATACTAATTATGACAGTTAACTGTAACTTCGTTACTAATTATGAAAAGTAACTGTAATTTCGATACAAATTATGGCAGAAAACAGTAACTTCGAGACTAATTATGACAGGTAACTGTAACTTCGATACTAATTATGACAAGTAACTGTAATTTCGATACAAATTATGACAGGTAACTGTAACTTCGTTACTTATTATGGCAGGCATCTATAACTTCCATACTAATTATGACAGGTAACAGTAACTTCGAAACTAATTATGACAGGTACCTGTAACATCGTTAATAATTATGACAAGTAACTGTAATTTCGATACAAATGATGGCAGGTAACTGTAACTTCGATACTTATTATTACAGGTAACAGTAACTTCGATACTAATTATGACAGAAAACAGTAACTTCGATACTAATTATGACAACGAACTGTAACATTGTTACTAATTATGACAATTAATTGTAATTTCGATACAAATTATGGTAGTTAAATGTAACTTCGATACTAATTATGACAGGTAACAGTAACTACGATACTAATTATGACAAGTAACTGTAACATCGAAACTAATTATGACAGGAAACTGTAACTTCGTTACAAATTATGACAAGTAACTGTAATTTCGGTACAAATTAGGGCAGGTAACTGTAACTTCGATACTAATTATGACAGGTAACATTAACTTCGATACTAATTATGACAAGAAGCAGTTACTTCGATACTAATTATGACAGGTAACTATAACTTCGATACTAATTATGACAAGTAACTCTAACGTCGTTACTAATTATGACAAGTAACGGTAATTTTGATAAAAATTATGGCAGGTAACTGTAACTTCGATATTAATTATGACAGGTAACAGTAACTTCGATACTAATTATGACAGGTAACTGTAACTTCGTTACTAATTATGACATGTAACTGTAATTTCGATACTAATTATGGCAGGTAACTGTAACTTCGTTCCTAATTATGACAAGTTACTGTAATTTCGATACAAATTATGGCAGGTAACTGTAATTTCGATACTAATTATGACAGGTAACAGTAACTTCGATACTAGTTATGACTGGTAACAGTAACTTCGATACTAATTATGACAGAAAACAGTAACTTCGGTACCAATTATGACAGGTAACAGTAACTTCGATACTAATTATGGCAGGTAACTGTAATTTCGATACTAATTATGACAAGTAACTCTAATTTCGATACAAATTATGGCAGGTAACAATAACGTCGATAGTAATTATGACAGGTAACTGTAATTTCGATACTAATTATGGCAGGTAACAGTAACATCGATACTAATTATGACAAGTAACTGTAATTTCGATACAAATTATGACAGGTAACTGTAACTTCTTTACTAATTATGGCAAGTAACTGTAATTTCGATACAAATTATGGCAGGTAACAGTAACTTCGGTACTAATTATGACAGGTAACTGTAACTTTGACACTAATTATGACACGTAACTGTAACTTCGTTACTAATTATGACAAGTAACTGTAATTTCGATACAAATGATGGTAGGTAACTGTATCTTCGATAATAATTATGACAGGAAACCGAAACTTCTTTACAAATTATGACAAGTAACTGTAATTTCGATACAAATTATGTCAGGTAACTGTAACTTCGATACTAATTACGACAGGTAACAGTAACTTCGATACTAATTATGACAAGTAACAGTTACTTCGATACTAATTATGACAAGTAACTGTAACTTCGAAACTAATTATGACAGGTAACTGTAACACCGTTAATAATTATTTCAAGTAACTGTAATTTCGATACAAGATATGGCAGGAAACTGTAACTTCGGTACTAATTATGACAGGTAACAGTAACTTCGATACTAATTATGACAGGTAACTGTAACTTCGTTACTAATTATGACATGTAACTGTAATTTCGATACTTATTATGGCAGGTAACTGTATCTTCGTTGCTAATTATGACATATAACTGTAATTTCGATACAAATTATGGCAGGTAACGGTAACTTCGATACTAATTATGACAGGTTACAGTAACTTCGATATTAATTATGACCGAAAACAGTAACAACGATACTAATTATGACAGGTAACAGTAACTTCGATACTAATTAGGGCAGGTAACTGTAACTTCGATACTAATTATGACAGTAAATTGTAACTTCGTTACTAATTATGACAAGTAACTGTAATTTCGATACAAATTATGGCAGGTAACTTTAACTTCGGTACTAATTATGACAGGTAACAGTAACTTCGATACTAATTATGACAACTAACTGTAACTTCGATACTAATTATGACAGGTAACTGTAACATCGTTATTAGTTATGACAAGTAACTGTAATTTCGATACAAATTATGGCAAGTAACTGCAATTTCGATACTAATTATGACAGGTAACAGTACCTTCGATACTAATTATGACAAGTAACAGTAACTTCGATACTAATTATGGCAAGTAACTGTAACTCAGAAACTTCTTATGACAGGTAACTGTAACATCGTTACTAATTATGACTAGTAACTGTAATTTCGATACAAATTATGGCAGGTAACTGTAACTTCGATAGTAATTATGACAGGTAACAGTAACTTCGATACTAATTATGACAGGTATCTGTAACTTCGTTACTAATTATGACACGTAACTGTAATTTGGATACAAATTATGGCAGGTAACAGTAAACTTCGATACTAATTATGACAGGTAACTGTAACTTCGATACTAATTATGACAAGTAACTGTAATTTCGATACAAATTATTGCCGGTAACAGTAACGTCGATACTAATTATGACAGGTAACTGTAACTTCGATATTAATTATGACAGGTAACTGCATCTTCGTTACAAATTATGACAAGTAACTGTAATTTCGATACAAATTATGGCAGTTAACTGTAACTTCAATACTAATTATGACAGGTAACAGTAACTTTGATACTAATTATGACAAGTAACTCTAACTTCGTTACTAATTATGACATGTAACTGTAATTTTGATAAAAATTATGGCAGGTAACTGTAACTTCGATACTAGTTATGACAGGTAACAGTAACTTCGATACTAATTATGGCAGGTAACTGTAACTTCGATACTAATTATGACAGTTAACTGTAACTTCGTTACTAATTATGACAAGTAACTGTAATTTCGATACAAATTATGGCAGGTAACTGTAACTTCGATACTAATTATGACAGGTAACAGTAACTTCGACACTAATTATGACAGGTAACTGTAACTTCGTTACTAATTATGACATGTAACTGTAATTTCGATACTAATTATGGCAGGTAACTGTAACTTCGTTACTAATTATGACATATAACTGTAATTTCGATACAAATTATGGCAGGCAACTGTAACTTCGATACTAATTATGACATGTAACTGTAATTTCGATACAAATTATGGCAGGTAACTGTAACTTCGATACTAATTATGACAGGTAACAGTATCTTCGATACTAATTATGACAGGAAACAGTAACAACGATACTAATTATGACAGGTAATAGTAACTTCGATACTAATTATGGCAGGTAACTGTAACTTCGATACTAATTATGACAGTTAACTGTAACTTCGTTAATAATTATGACAATAAACTGTAATTTCGATACAAATTATGGCAGGTAACTGTAACTTCGATACTAATTATGACAGGTAACAGTAACTTCGACACTAATTATGACAGGTAACTGTAACTTCGTTACTAAATATGACATGTAACTGTAATTTCGATACTAATTATGGCAGGTAACTGTAACTTCGTTACTAATTATGACATATAACTGTAATTTCGAAACAAATTATGGCAGGTAACTGTAACTTCGATACTAATTATGGCAGGTAACAGTATCTTCGATACTAATTATGACAGAAAACAATAACAACGATACTTATTATGACAGGTAGCAGTAACTTCAATACTAATTATGGCAGGTAACTGTAACTTCGATACTAATTATGACAGTCAACTTTAACTTCGTTATTAATTATGAAAAGTAACTGTAATTTCGATACAAATTATGGCAGGTAACAGTAACTTCGAGACTAATTATGACAGGTAACTGTAACTTCGATACTAATTATGACAAGTAACTGTAATTTCGATACAAATTATGACAGGTAACTGTAACTTCGTTACTAATTATGGCAGGTAACTATAACTTCCATACTAATTATGTCAGCTAACAGTAACTTCGATACTAATTATGACAGAAAAAAGGTATCTTCGATACTAATTATGACAGCTAACAGTAACTTCGATACTAATTATGGCAGGTAACTGTAATTTCGATACTAATTATGACAAGTAACTCTAATTTCGATACAAATTATGGCAGGTAACTGTAACTTCGTTACTAATTATGGCAAGTAACTGTAATTTCGATACAAATTATGGCAGGTAACAGTAAATTCGATACTAATTATGACAGAAAACAGTAACTTCGATACTAATTATGACAGGTAACAGTAACTTCGATACTAATTATGGCAGGTAACTGTAACTTAGATTCTAATTATGACATTTAACTGTAACATTGTTACTAATTATCACAATTAATTGTAATTTCGATACAAATTATGGCTGTTAAATGTAACTTCGATACTAATTATGACAGGTAACAGGAACTTCGATACTAATTATGACAAGTAACTGTAACATCGAAACTAATTATGACAGGAAACTGTAACTTCGTTACAAATTATGACAAGTAACTGTAATTTCGGTACAAATTATGGCAGGTAACTGTTACTTCGATACTAATTATGACAGGTAACATTAACTTCGATACTAATTATGACAAGAAGCAGTTACTTCGATACTAATTATGACAGGTAACTATAACGTCGTTACTAATTATGACAAGTAACTGTAATTTTGATAAAAATTATGGCAGGTAGCTGTAACTTCGATACTAATTATGACAGGTAACAGTAACTTCGATACTATTTATGACAGGTAACTGTAACTTCGTTAGTAATTATGACATGTAACTGTAATTTCGATAATAATTATGGCAAGTAACTGTAACTTCGTTACTAATTATGACATGTTACTGTAATTTCGATACAAATTATGGCCGGTAACTGTAACTTCGATACTAATTATGACAGGTAACAGTAATTTCGATACTAATTATGACAGAAAACAGTAACTTCGAAACTTATTATGACAGGTAACAGTAACTTCGATACTAATTATGATAGAAAACAGTATCTTCGATACTAATTATGACAGGTAACAGTAACTTCGATACTAATAATGACAGAAAAGAGTAACTTCGATACTAATTATGACTGGGAACAGTAACTTCGATACTAATTATGGCAGGTAACTGTAACTTCGATACTAATTATTACAGTTAACTGTAACTTCAATACTAATTATGGCAGGTAACAGTAACTTCGATACTAATTATGACAGGTAACTGTATCTTCGTTACTAATTATGACAAGTAACTGTTATTTCGATACATATCATGCCAGGTAACTAACTTCGATACTAATTATGGCAGGTAACAGTAACTTCGATACTAATTATGACAGGTAAATGTAACTTCGTTACAAATTAAGACAAGTAATTGTAATTTCGATACAAATTATGGCAGGTAACTGTAACTTCGATACTAATTATGACAGGTAACAGTAACTTCGATACTAATTATGACAGAAAACAGTAACATCGATACTAGTTATGACAGGTAACAGTAACTTCGATACTAATTATGACAAGTAACTGTAACTTCGTTACTAATTATGACAAGTAACTGTAATTTCGATACAAATTATGGCAGGTAACTGTAACTTCGATACTAATTATGACAGGTAACAGCAACTTCGATACTAATTATGAAATATAACTGTAACTTCGCAACTAATTATGACAAGTAACTGTAATTTCGATACAAATTATGACAGGTAACAGTAACTTCGATACTAATTATGACAGGTAACTGTAACTTCGATACTAATTATGACATGTAACCGTAATTTCGATACAAATTATGACAGGTAACTGTAACTTCGTTACTAAATATGGCAAGTAACTGTAATTTCGATACTAATTTTGACAAGTAACTGTAATTTCGATACAAATGATGGCAGGTAACTGTAACTTCGATACTAATTATGACAGGTAACAGTAACTTCGATACTAATTATGACAAGTAACTGTAATTTCGATACAAATGATGGCAGGTAACTGTAACTTCGATATAAATTATGACAGGTAACTGTAACTTCGATACTAAATATGACAGGTTACTGTAACTTCGATACTAATTATGACAGTTAAGTGTAACTTCGTTACTAATTATGACAAGTAACTGTAATTTCGATACAAATGATGGCAGGTAACTGTACCTTCGATACTAATTATGACAGGTAACAGTAACTTCTATACTAATTATGGCAGAAAGCAGTAACTTCGATACTAATTATGACAGGTAACAGTAACTTCGATACTAATTATGACAGGCAACTGTAACTTCGATACTAATTATGACAGGTAATTGTAACTTCGTTACTAATTATGACAAGTAAGAGTAATTTTGACACATATGATGGCAGGTAACTATAACTTCGATACTAATTATGACAGGTAACATTAACTTCGATACTAATTATGACAGAAAACAGTATCTTCGATACTAATTATGACAGGTAACAGTAACTTCGATACTAATTATGGCAGGTAACTGTAATTTCGATACTAATTATGACAAGTAACTCTAATTTCGATACAAATTATGGCAGGTAACAGTAACTTCGATACTAATTATGACAGGTAACTGTATCTTCGACACTAATTATGACAAGTAACTGTAATTTCGATACAAATTATGACAGGTAACTGTAACTTCGTTACTAATTATGGCAAGTAACTGAAATTTCGATACAAATTATGGCAGGTAACAGTTACTTCGATACTAATTATGACAGGTAACTGTAACTTCGAAACTAACTATGACAGGTAACTGTAACATCGTTACTAATTATGACAAGTAACTGTAATTTCGATACAAATGACGGCAGGTAACTGTAACTTCGATACTTATTATGACAGGTAACAGTAACTTCGATACTAATTATGACAGAAAACAGTAACTTCGATACTAATTAAGACTGGTAACAGTAACTTCGATACTAATTATGGCAGGTAACTGTAACTTAGATTCTAATTATGACATATAACTGTAACTTTGTTGCTAATTATGACAATTAACTCTAATTTCGATACAAATTATGGCAGTTAAATGTAACTTCGATACTAATTATGACAGGTAACAGTAACTTCGATACTAATTATGACAAGTAACTGTACCATCGATACTAATTATGACAGGTTACTGTAACTTCGTTACAAATTATGACAAGTAACTGTAATTTTGATTAAAATTATGGCAGGTAACTGTAACTTCGATACTAATTATGACAGGTAACAGTAACTTCGATACTAATTATGACAGGTAACTGTAGCTTCGTTACTAATTATGACATGTAACTGTAATTTCGATACTAATTATGGCAGGTAACTGTAACTTCGTTACTAATTATGACATGTTACTGTAATTTCGGTACAAATTATGGCAGGTAAATGTAACTTCGATACTAATTATGACAGGTAACATTAACTTCGATACTAATTATGACAAGAAACAGTTACTTCGATACTAATTATGACAGGTAACTATAACTTCGATACTAATTAAGACAAGTAACTCTAACGTCGTTACTAATTATGACAAGTAACTGTAATTTTGATTAAAATTATGGCAGGTAACTGTAACTTCGATACTAATTATGACAGGTAACAGTAACTTCGATACTAATTATGACAGGTAACTGTAGCTTCGTTACTAATTATGACATGTAACTGTAATTTCGATACTAATTATGGCAGGTAACTGTAACTTCGTTACTAATTATGACATGTTACTGTAATTTCGATACAAATTATGGCAGGTAACTGTAACTTCGTTGTTAATTATGACAAGTAACTGTAATTGCGATAGAAATGATGGCAGGTAACTGTAACTTCGATACAAATTATGACAGGTTACAGTAACTTCGATACTAATTATGACAAAAAACAGTAACTTCGAAACTAATTATGACAGGTAACAGTAACTTCGATACTAATTAAAGCAGGTAACTGTAACTTCGATACTAATAATGACAGTTAACTGTAACTTCGTTAATAATTATGACAAGTAACTGTAATTTCGATACAAATTATGGCAGTTAAATGTAACTTCAATACAAATTATGACAGGTAACAGTAACTTCTATACTAATTATGACAAGTAACTGTAACTTCGATACTAAATTACGACAGGAAACTGTAACTTCGTTACTAATTATGACATGTAACTGTTATTCCGATACATATTATGGCAGATAAATGTAACTTCGATACTAATTATGACAGGTAACAGTAACTTCGATACTAATTATGACAAGTAACAGTTACTTCGATACTAATTATGACAAGTAACAGTAACTTCGAAACTAATTATGACAGGTAACAGTAACATCGCTACTAATTATGACAAGTAACTGTAATTTCGATACAAATTATGGCAGGTAACTGTAACTTCGATACTAATTATGACAGGTAATATTAACTTCGATACTAATTATGACAAGAAACAGTTACTTCGATACTAATTATGGCAGGTAACTATAACTTCGATACTAATTAAGACAAGTAACTCTAACGTCGTTACTAATTATGACAAGTAACTGTAATTTTGATAAAAATTATGGCAGGTAACTGTAACTTCGATACTAATTATGACAGGTAACAGTAACTTCGATACTAATTATGACAGGTAACTGTAACTTCGTTACTAATTATGACATGTAACTGTAATTTCGATACTAATTATGGCAAGTAACTGCAATTTCGATACTAATTATGACAGGTAACAGTACCTTCGATACTAATTATGACAAGTAACTGTAACTTCGATACTAATTATGACAGGTAAATGTAACATCATTACTAGTTATGACAAGTAACTGTAATTTCGATACAAATTATGGCAAGTAACTGCAATTTCGATACTAATTATGACAGGTAACAGTACCTTCGATACTAATTATGACAAGTAACAGTAACTTCGATACTAATTATGGCAAGTAACTGTAACTCAGAAACTTCTTATGACAGGTAACTGTAACATCGTTACTAATTATGACTAGTAACTGTAATTTCGATACAAATTATGGCAGTTAACTGTAACTTCAATACTAATTATGACAGGTAACAGTAACTTCGATACTAATTATGACAAGTAACTCTAACTTCGTTACTAATTATGACATGTAACTGTAATTTTGATAAAAATTATGGCAGGTAACTGTAACTTCGATACTAGTTATGACAGGTAACAGTAACTTCGATACTAATTATGGCAGGTAACTGTAACTTCGACACTAATTATGACAGTTAACTGTAACTTCGTTACTAATTATGACAAGTAACTGTAATTTCGATACAAATTATGGCAGGTAACTGTAACTTCGATACTAATTATGACAGGTAACAGTAACTTCGACACTAATTATGACAGGTAACTGTAACTTCGTTACTAATTATGACATGTAACTGTAATTTCGATACTAATTATGGCAGGTAACTGTAACTTCGTTACTAATTATGACATATAACTGTAATTTCGATACAAATTATGGCAGGCAACTGTAACTTCGATACTAATTATGACATGTAACTGTAATTTCGATACAAATTATGGCAGGTAACTGTAACTTCGATACTAATTATGACAGGTAGTAGTATCTTCGATACTAATTATGACAGGAAACAGTAACAACGATACTAATTATGACAGGTAATAGTAACTTCGATACTAATTATGGCAGGTAACTGTAACTTCGATACTAATTATGACAGTTAACTGTAACTTCGTTAATAATTATGACAATAAACTGTAATTTCGATACAAATTATGGCAGGTAACTGTAACTTCGATACTAATTATGACAGTTAACAGTAACTTCCACACTAATTATGACAGGTAACTGTAACTTCGTTACTAAATATGTGCATGTAACTGTAATTTCGATACTTATTATGGCAGGTAACTGTAACTTCGTTACTAATTATGACATATAACAGTAATTTCGATACAAATTATGGCAGGTAACTGTAACTTCGATACTAATTATGACAGGTAACAGTATCTTCGATACTAATTATGACAGAAAACAATAACAACGATACTTATTATGACAGGTAGCAGTAACTTCGATACTAATTATGTCAGGTAACAGTAACTTCGATACTAATTATGACAGAAAACAGTATCTTCGATACTAATTATGACAGGTAACAGTAACTTCGATACTAATTATGGCAGGTAACTGTAATTTCGATACTAATTATGACAAGTAACTCTAATTTCGATACAAATTATGGCAGGTAACTGTAACTTCGTTACTAATTATGGCAAGTAACTGTAATTTCGATACAAATTATGGCAGGTAACAGTAACTTCGATACTAATTATGACAGGTAACTGTAACTTCGAAACTAATTATGACAGGTACCTGTAACATCGTTTTAATTATGACAAGTAACTGTAATTTCGATACAAATGATGGCAGGTAACTGTAACTTCGATACTTATTATGACAGGTAACAGTAACATCGATACTAATTATGACAGAAAACAGTAACTTCGATACTAATTATGACAGGTAACAGTAACTTCGATACTAATTATGGCAGGTAACTGTAACTTAGATTCTAATTATGACATTTAACTGTAACATTGTTACTAATTATCACAATTAATTGTAATTTCGATACAAATTATGGCAGTTAAATGTAACTTCGATACTAATTATGACAGGTAACAGGAACTTCGATACTAATTATGACAAGTAACTGTAACATCGAAACTAATTATGACAGGAAACTGTAACTTCGTTACAAATTATGACAAGTAACAGTAAATTCGGTACAAATTATGGTAGGTAACTGTAACTTCGATACTAATTATGACAGGTAACAATAACTTCGATACTAATTATGACAAGAAGCAGTTACTTCGATACAAATTATGACAGGTAACTATAACTTCGATACTAATTATGACAAGTAACTCTAACGTCGTTACTAATTATGACAAGTAACTGTAATTTTGATAAAAATTATGGCAGGTAGCTGTAACTTCGATACTAATTATGACAGGTAACAGTAACTTCGATACTAATTATGACAGGTAACTGTAACTTCGTTAGTAATTATGACATGTAACTGTAATTTCGATAATAATTATGGCAGGTAACTGTAACTTCGTTACTAATTATGACAAGTTACTGTAATTTCGATACAAATTATGGCCGGTAACTGTAACTTCGATACTAATTATGACAGGTAACAGTAACTTCGATACTAATTATGACAGAAAACAGTAACGTCGAAACTTATTATGACAGGTAACAGTAACTTCGATACTAATTATGACAGAAAACAGTATCTTCGATACTAATTATGACAGGTAACAGTAACTTCGATACTAATAATGACAGAAAAGAGTAACTTCGATACTAATTATGACTGGTAACAGTAACGTCGATACTAATTATGGCAGGTAACTGTAACTTCGATACTAATTATTACAGTTAACTGTAACTTCAATACTAATTATGGCAGGTAACAGTAACTTCGATACTAATTATGACAGGTAACTGTATCTTCGTTACTAATTATGACAAGTAACTGTTATTTCGACACATATTATGCCAGGTAACTAACTTCGATACTAATTATGGCAGGTAACAGGAACTTCGATACTAATTATGACAGGTAAATGTAACTTCGTTACAAATTAAGACAAGTAATTGTAATTTCGATACAAATTATGGCAGGTAACTGTAACTTCGATACTAATTATGACAGGTAACAGTAACGTCGATACTAATTATGACAGAAAACAGTAACTTCGATACAAGTTATGACAGGTAACAGTAACTTCGATACTAATTATGACAAGTAACTGTAACTTCGTTACTAATTATGACAAGTAACTGTAATTTCGATACAAATTATGGCAGGTAACTGTAACTTCGATACTAATTATAACAGGTAACAGCAACTTCGATACTAATTATGAAAGATAACTGTAACTTCGCAAATAATTATGACAAGTAACTGTAATTCCGATACAAATTATGACAGGTAACAGTAACTTCGATACTAATTATGACAGGTAACTGTAACTTCGATACTAATTATGACATGTAACCGTAATTTCGATACTAATTTTGACAAGTAACTGTAATTTCGATACAAATGATGGCAGGTAACTGTAACTTCGATTCTAATTATGACAGGTAACAGTAACTTCGATACTAATTATGACAAGTAACTGTAATTTCGATACAAATGATGGCAGGTAACTGTAACTTCGATATAAATTATGACAGGTAACTGTAACTTCGATACTAAATATGACAGGTTACTGTAACTTCGATACTAATTATGACAGTTAAGTGTAACTTCGTTACTAATTATGACAAGTAACTGTAATTTCGATACAAATGATGGCAGGTAACTGTACCTTCGATACTAATTATGACAGGTAACAGTAACTTCTATACTAATTATGGCAGAAAACAGTAACTTCGATACTAATTATTACAGGTAACAGTAACTTCGATACTAATTATGACAGGCAACTGTAACTTCGATACTAATTATGACAGGTAATTGTAACTTCGTTACTAATTATGACAAGTAAGAGTAATTTTGTCACATATGATGGCAGGTAACTATAACATCGATACTAATTATGACAGGTAACATTAAGTTCGATACTAATTATGACAGAAAACAGTATCTTCGATACTAATTATGTCAGGTAACAGTAACTTCGATACTAATTATGGCAGGTAACTGTAATATCGATACTAATTATGACAAGTAACTCTAATTTCGATACAAATTATGGCAGGTAACAGTAACTTCGATACTAATTATGACAGGTAACTGTAACTTCGACACTAATTATGACAAGTAACTGTAATTTCGATGCAAATTATGACAGGTAACTGTAACTTCGTTACTAATTATGGCAAGTAACTGTAATTTCGATACAAATTATGGCACGTAACAGTTACTTCAATACTTATTATGACAGGTAACTGTAACTTCGAAACTAACTATGACAGGTAACTGTAACATCGTTACTAATTATGACAAGTAACTGTAATTTCGATACAAATGACGGCAGGTAACTGTAACTTCGATACTTATTATGACAGGTAACAGTAACTTCGATACTATTTATGACAGAAAACAGTAACTTCGATACTAATTAAGACTGGTAACAGTAACGTCGATACTAATTATGGCAGCTAACTGTAACTTATATTCTAATTATGACATTTAACTGTAACTTTGTTGCTAATTATGACAATTAACTCTAATTTCGATACAAATTATGGCAGTTAAATGTAACTTCGATACTAATTATGACAGGTAACAGTAACTTCGATACTAATTATGACAAGTAACTGTAACATCGATACTAATTATGACAGGTTACTGTAACTTCGTTACAAATTATGACAAGTAACTGTAATTTCGGTACAAATTATGGCAGGTAACTGTAACTTCGATACTAATTATGACAGGTAACATTAACTTCGATACTAATTATGACAAGAAACAGTTACTTCGATACTAATTATGACAGGTAACTATAACTTCGATACTAATTAAGACAAGTAACTCTAACGTCGTTACTAATTATGACAAGTAACTGTAATTTTGATAAAAATTATGGCAGGTAACTGTAACTTCGATACTAATTATGACAGGTAACAGTAACTTCGATACTAATTATGACAGGTAACTGTAACTTCGTTACTAATTATGACATGTAACTGTAATTTCGATATTAATTATGGCAGGTAACTGTAACTTCGTTACTAATTATGACATGTTACTGTAATTTCGATACAAATTATGGCAGGTAACTGTAACTTCGTTGCTAATTATGACAAGTAACTGTAATTGCGATACAAATGATGGCAGGTAACTGTAACTTCGATACTAATTATGACAGGTTACAGTAACTTCGATACTAATTATGACAAAAAACAGTAACTTCGAAACTAATTATGACAGGTAACAGTAACTTCGATACTAATTAAAGCAGGTAACTGTAACTTCGATACTAATAATGACAGTTAACTGTAACTTCGTTAATAATTATGACAAGTAACTGTAATTTCGATACAAATTATGGCAGTTAAATGTAACTTCAATACTAATTATGACAGGTAACTGTAACTTCGAAACTAACTATGACAGGTAACTGTAACATCGTTACTAATTATGACAAGTAACTGTAATTTCGATACAAATGACGGCAGGTAACTGTAACTTCGATACTTATTATGACAGGTAACAGTAACTTCGATACTAATTATGACAGAAAACAGTAACTTCGATACTAATTAAGACTGGTAACAGTAACTTCGATACTAATTATGGCAGGTAACTGTAACTTAGATTCTAAATATGACATTTAACTGTAACTTTGTTGCTAATTATGACAATTAACTCTTATTTCGATACAAATTATGGCAGTTAAATGTAACTTCGATACTAATTATGACAGGTAACAGTAACGTCGATACTAATTATGACAAGTAACTGTAACTTCGATACTAATTATGACAGGTTACTGTAACTTCGTTACAAATTATGACAAGTAACTGTAATTTCGGTACAAATTATGGCAGGTAACTGTAACTTCGATACTAATTATGACAGGTAACATTAACTTCGATACTAATTATGACAAGAAACAGTTACTTCGATACTAATTCTGACAGGTTACTATAACTTCGATACTAATTAAGACAAGTAACTCTAACGTCGTTACTAATTATGACAAGTAACTGTAATTTTGATAAAAATTATGGCAGGTAACTGTAACTTCGATACTAATTATGACAGGTAACAGTAACTTCGATACTAATTATGACAGGTAACTGTAACTTCGTTGCTAATTATGACAAGTAACTGTAATTGCGATACAAATGATGGCAGGTAACTGTAACTTCGATACTAATTATGACAGGTAACAGTAACTTCGATACTAATTATGACTAGTAACTGTAACATCGATACTAATTTGACAGGTAACTGTAACTTCGTTACTAATTATGACAAGTAACTGTAATTTCGATACAAATTATGGCAGGTAACTGTAATTTCGATACTAATTATGCCAAGTAACTCTAATTTCGATACAAATTATGGCAGGTAACTGTAACTTCGTTACTAATTATGGCAAGTAACTGTAATTTCGATACAAATTATGGCAGGTAACAGTAACTTCGATACTAATTATGACAGGTAACTGTAACTTCGAAACTAATTATGACAGGTAACTGTAACATCGTTACTAATTATGACAAGTAACTGTAATTTCGATACAAATGATGGCAGGTAACTGTAACTTCGATACTTATTCTGACAGGTAACAGTAACTTCGATACTAATTATGACAGAAAACAGTAACTTCGATACTAATTATGA
This sequence comes from Meconema thalassinum, assembly GCA_946902985.2. Classification (NCBI taxonomy): domain Eukaryota; kingdom Metazoa; phylum Arthropoda; class Insecta; order Orthoptera; family Tettigoniidae; genus Meconema; species Meconema thalassinum. The sequence continues at coordinate 1,658,790,060 of OX336388.2, forward strand.
CAGGTAACAGTAACTTCGATACTAATTATGGCCGGTAACTGTAACTTAGATTCTAATTATGACATTTAACTGTAACTTTGTTACTAATTATGACAATTAACAGTAATTTCGATACAAATTATGGCAGTTAAATGTAACTTCGATACTAATTATGACAGGTAACAGTAACTTCGATACTAATTATCACAAGTAACTGTAACATCGAAACTAATTATGACAGGAAACTGTAACTTCGATGCTAATTATGACAAGAAGCAGTTACTTCGATACTAACTATGACAGGTAACTATAACTTCGATACTAATTATGACAAGTAACTCTAACGTCGTTACTAATTATGACAAGTAACTGTAATTTTGATAAAAATTATGGCAGGTAACTGTAACTTCGATACTAATTATGACAGGTAACAGTAACTTCGATACTAATTATGACAGAAAACAGTAACTTCGAAACTTATTATGACAGGTAGCAGTAACTTCGATACTAATTATGGCAGGTAACTGTAACTTCGATACTAATAATGACAGTTAACTGTAACTTCGTTACTAATTACGACAAGTAACTGTAATTTCGATACAAATTATGGCAGTTAAATGTAACTTCAATAATAATTATGACAGGTAACAGTAACTTCTATACTAATTATGACAAGTAACTGTAACTTAGATACTAATTATGACAGGAAACTGTAACTTCGTTACTAATTATGACATGTAACTGTTATTTCGATACATATTAAGGCAGATAACTGTAACTTCGATACTAATTATGACAGGTAACAGTAACTTCGATACTAATTATGACAAGTAACAGTTACTTCGATACTAATTATGACAAGTAACTGTAACTTCGAAACTAATTATGACAGGTAACAGTAACATCGTTACTAATTATGACAAGTAACTGTAATTTCGATACAAATTATGGCAGGTAACTCTAACTTCGATACTAATTATGACAGGTAACAGTAACTTCGATACTAATTATGTCAAGTAACTGTGACTTCGATACTAATTATGACAGGTAACTGTAACTTCGATACTAATTATGACAAGTAACTCTAACTTCGTTACTAATTATGACAAGAAATTGTAATTTTGATAAAAATTATGGCAGGTAACTGTAACTTCGATACTACTTAGGACAGGTAACAGTAACTTCGATACTAATTATGACAGGTAACTGTGACTTCGATACTAATTATGACAGAAAACAGTAACAACGATACTAATTATGACAGGTAACAGTAACTTCGATACTTATTATGGCAGGTAACTGTAACTTCGATACTAATTATAACACTTAACTGTATTTTCGTTACTAATTATGACAAGTAACTGTAATTTCGATACAAATTATGGCAGGTAACTGTTAACTTCGATACTATTTATGACAGGTAACAGTAACTTCGATACTAAATATGGCAGGTAACTGTAATTTCGATACTAATTATGACAAGTAACTGTAATTTCAATACAAATTATAGCAGGCAACAGTAACTTCGATACTAATTATGACAGGTAACTGTAACTCCGATACTTATTATGACAAGTCACTGTAATTTCGATACAAATTATGACAGGTAACTGTAACTTCGTTACTAATTATGGCAAGTAACTGCAATTTCAATACAAATTATGGCAGGTAACAGCAACTTCGATACTAATTATGACAGGTAACTGTAACTTCGATACTAATTATGACAGGTAACTGTAACTTCGTTACTAATTATGACATATAACTGTAATTTCGATACAAATTATGGCAGGCAACTGTAACGTCGATACTAATTATGACATGTATCTGTAATTTCGATACAAATTATGGCAGGTAACTGTAACCTCGATACTAATTATGACAGGTAACTGTAACTTCGATACTAATTATGGCAGGTAACTGTAACTTCGTTACTAATTATGACATATAACTGTAATTTCGATACAAATTATGGCAGGTAACTGTAACTTCGATACTAAATATGACAGGTAACAGTATCTTCGATACTAATTATGACAGAAAACAATAACAACGATACTTATTATGACAGGTAGCAGTAACTTCGATACTAATTATGGCAGGTAACTGTAACTTCGATACTAATTATGACAGTTAACTGCAACTTCGTTATTAATTATGAAAAGTAACTGTAATTTCGATACAAATTATGGCAGGTAACAGTAACTTCGAGACTAATTATGACAGGTAACTGTAACTTCGATACTAATTATGACAAGTAACTGTAATTTCGATACAAATTATGACAGGTAACTGTAACTTCGTTACTAATTATGGCAGGTAACTAACTTCCATACTAATTATGTCAGGTAACAGTAACTTCGATACTAATTATGACAGAAAACAGTATCTTCGATACTAATTATGACAGGTAACAGTATCTTCGATACTAATTATGACAGGTAACTGTAACTTCGAAACTAATTATGACAGGTACCTGTAACATCGTTTTAATTATGACAAGTAACTGTAATTTCGATACAAATGATGGCAGGCAACTGTAACTTCGATACTTATTATGACAGGTAACAGTAACTTCGATACTAATTATGACAGAAAACAGTAACTTCGATACTAATTATGACAGGTAACAGTAACTTCGATACTAATTATGGCAGGTAACTGTAACTTAGATTCTAATTATGACATTTAACTGTAACATTGTTACTAATTATCACAATTAATTGTAATTTCGATACAAATTATGGCAGTTAAATGTAACTTCGATACTAATTATGACAGGTAACAGGAACTTCGATACTAATTATGACAAGTAACTGTAACATCGAAACTAATTATGACAGGAAACTGTAACTTCGTTACAAATTATGACAAGTAACTGTAATTTCGGTAAAAATTATGGCAGGTAACTGTAACTTCGATACTAATTATGACAGGTAACATTAACTTCGATACTAATTATGACAAGAAGCAGTTACTTCGATACTAATTATGACAGGAAACTATAACTTCGATACTAATTATGACAAGTAACTCTAACGTCGTTACTAATTATGACAAGTAACTGTAATTTTGATAAAAATTCTGGCAGGTAGCTGTAACTTCGATACTAATTATGACAGCTAACAGTAACTTCGATACTTATTATGACAGGTAACTGTAACTTCGTTACTAATTATGACATGTAACTGTAATTTCGATAATAATTATGGCAGGTAACTGTAACTTCGTTACTAATTATGACATGTTACTGTAATTTCGATACAAATTATGGCCGGTAACTGTAACTTCGATACTAATTATGACAGGTAACAGTAACTTCGATACTAATTATGACAGAAAACAGTAACTTCGAAACTTATTATGACTGGTAACAGTAACTTCGATACTAATTATGACAGAAAACAGTATCTTCGATACTAATTATGACAGGTAACAGTAACTTCGATACTAATAATGACAGAAAAGAGTAACTTCGATACTAATTATGACTGGTAACAGTAACTACGATACTAATTATGGCAGGTAACTGTAACTTCGATACTAATTATTACAGTTAACTGTAACTTCAATACTAATTATGGCAGGTAACAGTAACTTCGATACTAATTATGACAGGTAACTGTATCTTCGTTACTAATTATGACAAGTAACTGTTATTTCGATACATATTATGCCAGGTAACTAACTTCGATACTAATTATGGCAGGTAACAGTAACTTCGATACTAATTATGACAGGTAAATGTAACTCTGTTACAAATTAAGACAAGTAATTGTAATTTCGATACAAATTATGGCAGGTAACTGTAACTTCGATACTAATTATGACAGGTAACAGTAACTTCGATACTAATTATGACAGAAAACAGTAACATCGATACTAGTTATGACAGGTAACAGTAACTTCGATACTAATTATGACAATTACTGAAACTTCGTTACTAATTATGACAAGTAACTGTAATTTCGATACAAATTATGGCAGGTAACTGTAACTTCGATACTAATTATGACAGGTAACAGCAACTTCGATACTAATTATGAAAGATAACTGTAACTTCGCAACTAATTATGACAAGTAACTGTAATTTCGATACAAATTATGACAGGTAACAGTAACATCGATACTAATTATGACAGGTAACTGTAACTTCGATACTAATTATGACATGTAACCGTAATTTCGATACAAATTATGACAGGTAACTGTAACTTCGTTACTAAATATGGCAAGTAACTGAAATTTCGATACTAATTTTGACAAGTAACTGTAATTTCGATACAAATGATGGCAGGTAACTGTAACTTCGATACTAATTATGACAGGTAACAGTAACTTCGATACTAATTATGACAAGTAACTGTAATTTCGATACAAATGATGGCAGGTAACTGTAACTTCGATATAAATTATGACAGGTAACTGTAACTTCGATACTAAATATGACAGGTTACTGTAACTTCGATACTAATTTTGACAGTTAAGTGTAACTTCGTTACTAATTATGACAAGTAACTGTAATTTCGATACAAATGATGGCAGGTAACTGTACCATCGATACTAATTATGACAGGTAACAGTATCTTCTATACTAATTATGGCAGAAAACAGTAACTTCGATACTAATTATGACAGGTAACAGTAACTTCGATACTAATTATGACAGGCAACTGTACCTTCGATAATAATTATGACAGGTAATTGTAACTTCGTTACTAATTATGACAAGTAAGAGTAATTTTGGCACATATGATGGCAGGTAACTATAACTTCGATACTAATTATGACAGGTTACATTAACTTCGATACTAATTATGACAGAAAACAGTATCTTCGATACTAATTATGACAGGTAACAGTAACTTCGATACTAATTATGGCAGGTAACTGTAATTTCGATACTAATTATGACAAGTAACTCTAATTTCGATACAAATTATGGCAGGTAACAGTAACTTCGATACTAATTATGACAGGTAACTGTAACTTCGACACTAATTATGACAAGTAACTGTAATTTCGATACAAATTATGACAGGTAACTGTAACTTCGTTACTAATTATGGCAAGTAACTGTAATTTCGATACAAATTATGGCAGGTAACAGTTACTTCGATACTAATTATGACAGGTAACTGTAACTTCGATACTAACTATGACAGGTAACTGTAACATCGTTACTAATTATGACAAGTAACTGCAATTTCGATACAAATGACGGCAGCTAACTGTAACTTCGATACTTATTATGACAGGTAACAGTAACTTCGATACTAATTATGCCAGAAAACAGTAACTTCGATACTAATTAAGACTGGTAACAGTAACTTCGATACTAATTATGGCATGTAACTGTAACTTAGATTCTAATTATGACATTTAACTGTAACTTTGTTGCTAATTATGACAATTAACTCTAATTTCGATACAAATTATGGCAGTTAAATGTAACTTCGATACTAATTATGACAGGTAACAGTAACTTCGATACTAATTATGACAAGTAACTGTAACATCGATACTAATTATGACAGGTTACTGTAACTTCGTTACAAATTATGACAAGTAACTGTAATTTCGGTACAAATTATGGCAGGTAACTGTAACTTCGATACTAATTATGACAGGTAACATTAACTTCGATACTAATTATGACAAGAAACAGTTACTTCGATACTAATTATGACAGGTAACTATAACTTCGATACTAATTAAGACAAGTAACTCTAACGTCGTTACTAATTATGACAAGTAACTGTAATTTTGATAAAAATTATGGCAGGTAACTGTAACTTCGATACTAATTATGACAGGTAACAGTAACTTCGATACTAATTATGACAGGTAACTGTAACTTCGTTACTAATTATGACATGTAACTGTAATTTCGATACTAATTATGGCAGGTAACTGTAACTTCGTTACTAATTATGACATGTTACTGTAATTTCGATACAAATTATGGCAGGTAACTGTATCTTCGTTGCTAATTATGAGAAGTAACTGTAATTGCGATACAAATGATGGCAGGTAACTGTAACTTCGATACTAAATATGACAGGTTACAGTAACTTCGATACTAATTATGACAAAAAACAGTAACTTCGAAACTAATTATGACAGGTAACAGTAACTTCGATACTAATTAAAGCAGGTAACTGTAACTTCGATACTAATAATGACAGTTAACTGTAACTTCGTTAATAATTATGACAAGTAACTGTAATTTCGATACAAATTATGGCAGTTAAATGTAACATCAATACTAATTATGACAGGTAACAGTAACTTCTATACTAATTATGACAAGTAACTGTAACTTCGATACTAAATTACGACAGGAAACTGTAACTTCGTTACTAATTAAAACATGTAACTGTTATTCCGATACATATTATGGCAGATAAATGTAACTTCGATACTAATTATGACAGGTAACAGTAACTTCGATACTAATTATGACAAGTAACAGTTACTTCGATACTAATTATGACAAGTAACAGTAACTTCGAAACTAATTATGACAGGTAACAGTAACATCGCTACTAATTATGACAAGTAACTGTAATTTCGATACTAATTATGGCAGGTAACTGTAACTTCGATACTAATTATGACAGGTAACATTAACTTCGATACTAATTATGACAAGAAACAGTTACTTCGATACTAATTATGGCAGGTAACTATAACTTTGATACTAATTAAGACAAGTAACTCTAACGTCGTTACTAATTATGACAAGTAATTGTAATTTTGATAAAAATTATGGCAGGTAACTGTAACTTCGATACTAATTATGACAGGTAACAGTAACTTCGATGCGAATTATGACAGGTAACTGTAACTTCGTTACAAATTATGACATGTAACTGTAATTTCGATACTAATTATGGCAGGTAACTGTAACTTCGTTACTAATTATGACATGTTACTGTAATTTCGATACAAATTATGGCAGTTAACTGTAACTTCGTTGCTAATTATGACAAGTAACTGTAATTGCGATACAAATGATGGCAGGTAACTGTAACTTCGATACTAATTATGACAGGTTACAGTAACTTAGATACTAATTATGACAGAAAACAGTAACTTCGAAACTAATTATGACAGGTAACAGTAACTTCGATACTAATTAAAGCAGGTAACTGTAACTTCGATACTAATAATGACAGTTAACTGTAACTTCGTTAATAATTATGACAAGTAACTGTAATTTCGATACAAATTATGGCAGTTAAATGTAACTTCAATACTAATTATGACAGGTAACTGTAACTTCGAAACTAACTATGACAGGTAACTGTAACATCGTTACTAATTATGAAAAGTAACTGTAATTTCGATACAAATGACGGCAGGTAACTGTAACTTCGATACTTATTATGACAGGTAACAGTAACTTCGATACTAATTATGACAGAAAACAGTAACTTCGATACTAATTAAGACTGGTAACTGTAACTTCGATACTAATTATGGCAGGTAACTGTAACTTAGATTCTAATTATGACATTTAACTGTAACTTTGTTGCTAATTATGACAATTAACTCTAATTTCGGTACAAATTATGACAGTTAAATTTAACTTCGATACTAATTATGACAGGTAACAGTAACTTCGATACTAATTATGACAAGTAACTGTAACATCGATACTAATTATGACAGGTTACTGTAACTTCGTTACAAATTATGACAAGGACCTGTAATTTCGGTACAAATTATGGCAGGTAACTGTAACTTCGATACTAATTATGACAGGTAACATTAACTTCGATACTAATTATGACAAGAAACAGTTACTTCGATACTAATTATGACAGGTTACTATAACTTCGATACTAATTAAGACAAGTAACTCTAACGTCGTTACTAATTATGACAAGTAACTGTAATTTTGATAAAAATTATGGCAGGTAACTGTAACTTCGATACTAATTATGACAGGTAACAGTAACTTCGATACTAATTATGACAGGTAACTGTAACTTCGTTACTAATTATGACATGTAACTGTAATTTCGATACTAATTATGGCAGGTAACTGTAACTTCGTTACTAATTATTACATGTTACTGTAATTTCGATACAAATTATGGCAGGTAACTGTAACTTCGTTGCTAATTATGACTAGTAACTGTAATTGCGATACCAATGATGGCAGGTAACTGTAACTTCGATACTAATTATGACAAAAAACAGTAACTTCGAAACTAATTATGACAGTTAACAGTAACTTCGATACTAATTAAAGCAGGTAACTGTAACTTCGATACTAATAATGACAGTTAACTGTAACTTCGTTAATAATTATGACAAGTAACTGTAATTTCGATACAAATTATGGCAGTTAAATGTAACTTCAATACTAATTATGACAGGTAACAGTAACTTCTATACTAATTATGACAAGTAACTGTAACTTCGATACTAAATTACGACAGGAAACTGTAACTTCGTTACTAATTATGACATGTAACTGTTATTCCGATACATATTATGGCAGATAACAGTAACTTCGATACTAATTATGACAAGTAACAGTTACTTCGATACTAATTATGACAAGTAACAGTAACTTCGAAACTAATTATGACAGGTAACAGTAACATCGCTACTAATTATGACAAGTAACTGTAATTTCGATACAAATTATGGCAGGTAACTGTAACTTCGATACTAATTATGACAGGTAACATTAACTTCGATACTAATTATGACAAGAAACAGTTACTTCGATACTAATTATGGCAGGTAACTATAACTTCGATACTAATTAAGACAAGTAACTCTAACGTCGTTACTAATTATGACAAGTAACTGTAATTTTGATAAAAATTATGGCAGGTAACTGTAACTTCGATACTAATTATGACAGGTAACAGTAACTTCGATACTAATTATGACAGGTAACTGTAACTTCGTTACTAATTATGACATGTAACTGTAATTTCGATACTAATTATGGCAGGTAACTGTAACTTCGTTACTAATTATGACATGTTACTGTAATTTCGATACAAATTATGGCAGGTAACTGCAACTTCGTTGCTAATTATGACAAGTAACTGTAATTGCGATACAAATGATGGCAGGTAACTGTAACTTCGATACTAATTATGACAGGTTACAGTAACTTAGATACTAATTTAGACAGAAAACAGTAACTTCTAAACTAATTATGACAGGTAACAGTAACTTCGATACTAATTAAAGCAGGTAACTGTAACTTCGATACTAATAATGACAGTTAACTGTAACTTCGTTAATAATTATGACAAGTAACTGTAATTTCGATACAAATTATGGCAGTTAAATGTAACTTCAATACTAATTATGACAGGTAACAGTAACTTCTATACTAATTATGACAAGTAACTGTAACTTCGATACTAATTACGACAGGAAACTGTAACTTCGTTACTAATTATGACATGTAACTGTTATTCCGATACATATTATGGCAGATAACTGTATCTTCGATACTAATTATGACAGGTTACAGTAACTTCGATACTAATTATGACAAGTAACAGTTACTTCGATACTAATTATGACAAGTAACAGTAACTTCGAAACTAATTATGACAGGTAACAGTAACATCGCTACTAATTATGACAAGTAACTGTAATTTCGATACAAATTTTGGCAGGTAACTGTAACTTCGATACTAATTATGACAGGTAACAGTAACTTTGATACTAATTATGTCAATTTACTGTATCTTCGATACTAATTATGACAGGTAACTGTAACTTCGATACTTATTATGACAAGTAACTCTAACTTCGTTACTAATTATGACAGGAAATTGTAATTTTGATAAAAATTATGGCAGGTAACTGTAACTTCGATACTACTTATGACAGGTAACAGTAACTTCGAAACTAATTATGACAGGTAACTGTAACTTCGTTACTAATTATGACATGTAACTGTAATTTCGATACTAATTATGGCAGGTAACTGTAACTTCGTTACTAATTATGACATGTAACTGTAATTTCGATACAAATTAAGGCAGGTAACTGTAACTTCGATACTAATTATGACAGGTAACAGTAACTTCGATACTTATTATGACAGAAAACAGTAACAACGATACTAATTATGACAGGTAACAGTTAGTTCGATACCAATTATGACAGGTAACTGTAACTTCGATACTAATTATGACACTTAACTGTAATTTCGTTACTAATTATGACAAGTAACTGTAATTTCGATACAAATTATGGCAGGTAACTGTAACTTCGATACTAATTATGACAGGTAACAGTAACTTCGATACTAATTATGACTAGTAACTGTAACATCGATACTAATTTGACAGGTAAATGTAACTTCGTTACAAATTATGGCAAGTAACTGTAATTTCGATACAAATTATGGCAGGTAACAGTAACTTCGATACTAATTATGACAGGTAACTGTAACTTCGAAACTAATTATGACAGGTAACTGTAACATCGTTACTAATTATGACAAGTAACTGTAATTTCGATACAAATGATGGCAGGTAACTGTAACTTCGATACGTATTACGACAGGTAACAGTAACTTCGATACTAATTATGACAGAAAACAGTAACTTCGATACTAATTATGACAGGTAACAGTAACTTCGATACTAATTATGGCCGGTAACTGTAACTTAGATTCTAATTATGACATTTAACTGTAACTTTGTTACTAATTATGACAATTAACTGTAATTTCGATACAAATTATGGCAGTTAAATGTAACTTCGATACTAATTATGACAGGTAACAGTAACTTCGATACTAATTATCACAAGTAACTGTAACATCGAAACTAATTATGTCAGGAAACTGTAACTTCGATGCTAATTATGACAAGAAGCAGTTACTTCGATACTAATTATGACAGGTAACTATAACTTCGATAGTAATTATGACAAGTAACTCTAACGTCGTTACTAATTATGACAAGTAACTGTAATTTTGATAAAAATTATGGCAGGTAACTGTAACTTCGATACTAATTATGACAGGTAACAGTAACTTCGATACTAATTATGACAGATAACTGTAACTTCGTTACTAATTATGACATGTAACTGTAATTTCGATACTAATTATGGCAGGTAACTGTAACTTCGTTACTAATTATGACATGTTACTGTAATTTCGATACAAATTATGGCAGGTAACTGTAACTTCGTTGCCAATTATGACAAGTAACTGTAATTGCGATACAAATGATGGCCGGTAACTGTAACTTCGATACTAATTATGACAGGTAACATTAACTTCGATACTAATTATGACAGAAAACAGTAACTTCGAAACTTATTATGACAGGTAACAGTAACTTCGATACTAATTATGGCAGGTAACTGTAACTTCGATACTAATAATGACAGTTTACTGTAACTTCGTTACTAATTATGACAAGTAACTGTAATTTCGATACAAATTATGGCAGTTAAATGTAACTTCAATACTAATTATGACAGGTAACAGTAACTTCTATACTAATTATGACAAGTAACTGTAACTTCGATACTAATTATGACAGGAAACTGTAACTTCGTTACTAATTATGACATGTAACTGTTATTTCGATACATATTATGGCAGATAACTGTAACTTCGATACTAATTATGACAGGTAACAGTAACTTCGATACTAATTATGACAAGTAACAGTAACTTCGAAACTAATTATGACAGGTAACAGTAACATCGCTACTAATTATGACAAGTAACTGTAATTTCGATACAAATTATGGCAGGTAACTGTAACTTCGATACTAATTATGACAGGTAACATTAACTTCGATACTAATTATGACAAGAAACAGTTACTTCGATACTAATTATGGCAGGTAACTATAACTTCGATACTAATTAAGACAAGTAACTCTAACGTCGTTACTAATTATGACAAGTAACTGTAATTTTGATAAAAAATTATGGCAGGTAACTGTAACTTCGATACTAATTATGACAGGTAACAGTAACTTCGATACTAATTATGACAGGTAACTGTAACTTCGTTACTAATTATGGCAATGTAACTGTAACTTCGTTACTAATTATGACATGTTACTGTAATTTCGATACAAATTATGGCAGGTAACTGTAACTTCGTTGCTAATTATGACAAGTAACTGTAATTGCGATACAAATGATGGCAGGTAACTGTAACTTCGATACTAATTATGACAGGTAACAGTAACTTCGATACTAATTATGACAAGTAACAGTTACTTCGATACTAATTATGACAAGTAACAGTAACTTCGAAACTAATTATGACAGGTAACAGTAACATCGCTACTAATTATGACAAGTAACTGTAATTTCGATACAAATTTTGGCAGGTAACTGTAACTTCGATACTAATTATGACAGGTAACAGTAACTTTGATACTAATTATGTCAATTAACTGTATCTTCGATACTAATTATGACAGGTAACTGTAACTTCGATACTTATTATGACAAGTAACTCTAACTTCGTTACTAATTATGACAAGAAATTGTAATTTTGATAAAAATTATGGCAGGTAACTGTAACTTCGATACTACTTATGACAGGTAACAGTAACTTCGAAACTAATTATGACAGGTAACTGTAACTTCGTTACTAATTATGACATGTAACTGTAATTTCGATACTAATTATGGCAGGTAACTGTAACTTCGTTACTAATTATGACATGTAACTGTAATTTCGATACAAATTAAGGCAGGTAACAGTAACTTCGATACTTATTATGACAGAAAACAGTAACAACGATACTAATTATGACAGGTAACAGTTACTTCGATACCAATTATGACAGGTAACTGTAACTTCGATACTAATTATGACACTTAACTGTAATTTCGTTACTATTTATGACAAGTAACTGTAATTTCGATACAAATTATGGCAGGTAACTGTAACTTCGATACTAATTATGACAGGTAACAGTAACTTCGATACTAATTATGACTAGTAACTGTAACATCGATACTAATTTGACAGGTAACTGTAACTTCGTTACTAATTATGACAAGTAACTGTAATTTCGATACAAATTATGGCAGGTAACTGTAATTTCGATACTTATTATGACAAGTAACTCTAATTTCGATACAAATTATGGCAGGTAACTGTAACTTCGTTACTAATTATGGCAAGTAACTGTAATTTCGATACAAATTATGGCAGGTAACAGTAACTTCGATACTAATTATGACAGGTAACTGTAACTTCGAAACTAATTATGACAGGTAACTGTAAGATCGTTACTAATTATGACAAGCAACTGTAATTTCGATACAAATGATGGCAGGTAACTGTAACTTCGATACTTATTATGACAGGTAACAGTAACTTCGATACTAATTATGACAGAAAACAGTAACTTCGATACTAATTATGACAGGTAACAGTAACTTCGATACTAATTATGGCCGGTAACTGTAACTTAGATTCTAATTATGACATTTAACTGTAACTTTGTTACTAATTATGACAATTAACTGTAATTTCGATACAAATTATGGCAGTTAAATGTAACTTCGATACTAATTATGACAGGTAACAGTAACTTCGATACTAATTATCACAAGTAACTGTAACATCGAAACTAATTATGTCACCAAACTGTATCTTCGATGCTAATTATGACAAGAAGCAGTTACTTCGATACTAATTATGACAGGTAACTCTAACGTCGTTACTAATTATGACAAGTAACTGTAATTTTGATAAAAATTATGGCAGGTAACTGTAACTTCGATACTAATTATGACAGGTAACAGTAATTTCGATACTAATTATGACAGATAACTGTAACTTCGTTACTAATTATGACATGTAACTGTAATTTCGATACTAATTATGGCAGGTAACTGTAACTTCGTTACTAATTATGACATGTTACTGTAATTTCGATACAAATTATGGCAGGTAACTGTAACTTCGTTGCCAATTATGACAAGTAACTGTAATTGCGATACAAATGATGGCCGGTAACTGTAACTTCGATACTAATTATGACAGGTAACATTAACTTCGATACTAATTATGACAGAAAACAGTAACTTCGAAACTTATTATGACAGGTAACAGTAACTTCGATACTAATTATGGCAGGTAACTGTAACTTCGATACTAATAATGACAGTTAACTGTAATTTCGATACTAATTATGGCAGTTAAATGTAACTTCAATACTAATTATGACAGGTAACAGTAACTTCTATACTAAATATGACAAGTAACTGTAACTTCGATACTAATTATGACAGGAAACTGTAACTTCGTTACTAATTATGACATGTAACTGTTATTTCGATACATATTATGGCAGATAACTGTAACTTCGATACTAATTATGACAGGTAACAGTAACTTCGATACTAATTATGACAAGTAACAGTAACTTCGAAACTAATTATGACAGGTAACAGTAACATCGCTACTAATTATGACAAGTAACTGTAATTTCGATACAAATTATGGCAGGTAACTGTAACTTCGATACTAATTATGACAGGTAACATTAACTTCGATACTAATTATGACAAGAAACAGTTACTTCGATACTAATTATGGCAGGTAACTATAACTTCGATACTAATTAAGACAAGTAACTCTAACGTCGTTACTAATTATGACAAGTAACTGTAATTTTGATATAAATTATGGCAGGTAACTGTAACTTCGATACTAATTATGACAGGTAACAGTAACTTCGATACTAATTATGACAGGTAACTGTAACTTCGTTACTAATTATGACATGTAACTGTAATTTCGATACTAATTATGGCAGGTAACTGTAACTTCGTTACTAATTATGACATGTTACTGTAATTTCGATACAAATTATGGCAGTTAACTGTAACTTCGTTGCTAATTATGACAAGTAACTGTAATTGCGATACAAATGATGGCAGGTAACTGTAACTTCGATACTAATTATGACAGGTTACAGTAACTATGATACTAATTATGACAGAAAACAGTAACTTCGAAACTAATTATGACAGGTAACAGTAACTTCGATACTAATTAAAGCAGGTAACTGTAACTTCGATACTAATAATGACAGTTAACTGTAACTTCGTTAATAATTATGACAAGTAACTGTAATTTCGATACAAATTATGGCAGTTAAATGTAACTTCAATACTAATTATGACAGGTAACAGTAACTTCAATACTAATTATGACAAGTAACTGTAACTTCGATACTAATTACGACAGGAAACTGTAACTTCGTTACTAATTATGACATGTAACTGTTATTCCGATACATATTATGGCAGATAACTGTAACTTCGATACTAATTATGACAGGTAACAGTAACTTCGATACTAATTATGACAAGTAACAGTTACTTCGATACTAATTATGACAAGTAACAGTAACTTCGAAACTAATTATGACAGGTAACAGTAACATCGCTACTAATTATGACAAGTAACTGTAATTTCGATACAAATTTTGGCAGGTAACTGTAACTTCGATACTAATTATTACAGGTAACAGTAACTTTGATACTAATTATGTCAATTAACTGTATCTTCGATACTAATTATGACAGGTAACTGTAACTTCGATACTTATTATGACAAGTAACTCTAACTTCGTTACTAATTATGACAAGAAATTGTAATTTTGATAAAAATTATGGCAGGTAACTGTAACTTCGATACTACTTATGACAGGTAACAGTAACTTCGAAACTAATTATGACAGGTAACTGTAACTTCGTTACTAATTATGACATGTAACTGTAATTTCGATACTAATTATGGCAGGTAACTGTAACTTCGTTAATAATTATGACATGTAACTGTAATTTCGATACAAATTAAGACAGGTAACTGTAACTTCGATACTAATTATGACAGGTAACAGTAACTTCGATACTTATTATGACAGAAAACAGTAACAACGATACTAATTATGACAGGTAACAGTTACTTCGATACCAATTATGACAGGTAACTGTAACTTCGATACTAATTATGACACTTAACTGTAATTTCGTTACTAATTATGACAAGTAACTGTAATTTCGATACAAATTATGGCAGGTAACTGTAACTTCGATACTAATTATGACAGGTAACAGTAACTTCGATACTAATTATGACTAGTAACTGTAACAACGATACTAATTTGACAGGTAACTGTAACTTCGTTACTAATTATGACAAGTAACTGTAATTTCGATACAAATTATGGCAGGTAACTGTAATTTCGATACTAATTATGACAAGTAACTCTAATTTCGATACAAATTATGGCAGGTAACTGTAACTTCGTTACTAATTATGGCAAGTAACTGTAATTTCGATACAAATTATGGCAGGTAACAGTAACTTCGATACTAATTATGACAGGTAACTGTAACTTCGAAACTAATTATGACAGTTAACTGTAACATCGTTACTAATTATGACAAGTAACTGTAATTTCGATACAAATGATGGCAGGTAACTGTAACTTCGATACTTATTATGACAGGTAACAGTAACTTCGATACTAATTATGACAGAAAACAGTAACTTCGATACTAATTATGACAGGTAACAGTAACTTCGATACTAATTATGGCCGGTAACTGTAACTTAGATTCTAATTATGACATTTAACTGTAACTTTGTTACTAATTATGACAATTAACTGTAATTTCGATACAAATTATGGCAGTTAAATGTAACTTCGATACTAATTATGACAGGTAACAGTAACTTCGATACTAATTATCACAAGTAACTGTAACATCGAAACTAATTATGTCAGGAAACTGTAACTTCGATGCTAATTATGACAAGAAGCAGTTACTTCGATACTAATTATGACAGGTAACTATTACTTCGATAGTAATTATGACAAGTAACTCTAAAGTCGTTACTAATTATGACAAGTAACTGTAATTTTGATGAAAATTATGGCAGGTAACTGTAACTTCGATACTAATTATGACAGGTAACAGTAACTTCGATACTAATTATGACAGGTAACTGTAACTTCGATACTAATTATGACAGAAAACAGTAACAACGATACTAATTATGACAGGTAACAGTAACTTCGATACTTATTATGGCAGGTAACTGTAACTTCGATACTAATTATGACATGTAACTGTAATTTCGATACAAATTATGGCAGTTAAATGTATCTTCAATACTAATTATGACAGGTAACAGTAACTTCTATACTAATTATGACAAGTAACTGTAACTTCGATACTAATTATGACAGGAAACTGTAACTTAGTTACTAATTATGACATGTAACTGTTATTTCGATACATATTATGGCAGATAACTGTAACTTCGATACTAATTATGACAGGTAACAGTAACTTCGATACTAATTATGACAAGTAACAGTTACTTCGATACTAATTATGACAAGTAACTGTAACTTCGAAACTAATTATGACAGGTAACAGTAACATCGTTACTACTTATGACAAGTTACTGTCATTTCGATACAAATTATGGCAGGTAACTCTAACTTCGATACTAATTATGACAGGTAACAGTAACTTCGATACTAATTATGTCAAGTAACTGTGACTTCGATACTAATTATGACAGGTAACTGTAACTTCGATACTAATTATGACAAGTAACTCTAACTTCGTTACTAATTATGACAAGAAATTGTAATTTTGATAAAAATTATGGCAGATAACTGTAACTTCGATACTACTTATGACAGGTAACAGTAACTTCGATACTAATTATGACAGGTAACTGTAACTTCGATACTAATTATGACAGAAAACAGTAACAACGATACTAATTATGACAGGTAACAGTAACTTCGATACTTATTATGGCAGGTAACTGTAACTTCGATACTAATTATAACACTTAACTGTATTTTCGTTACTAATTATGACAAGTAACTGTAATTTCGATACAAATTATGGCAGGTAACTGTTAACTTCGATACTATTTATGACAGGTAACAGTAACTTCGATTCTAAATATGGCAGGTAACTGTAATTTCGATACTAATTATGACAAGTAACTGTAATTTCAATACAAATTATAGCAGGTAACAGTAACTTCGATACTAATTATGACAGGTAACTGTAACTTCGATACTTATTATGACAAGTCACTGTAATTTCGATACAAATTATGACAGGTAACTGTAACTTCGTTACTAATTATGGCAAGTAACTGCAATTTCAATACAAATTATGGCAGGTAACAGTAACTTCGATACTAATTATGACAGGTAACTGTAACTTCGATACTAATTATGACAGGTAACTGAAACTTCTTTACTAATTATGACAATTAACTGCAATTTCGATACAAATGATGGCAGGTAACTGTAACTTCGATACTAATTATGACAGGTAACAGTAACTTCGATACTAATAATGACAGAAAACAGTAACTTCGATACTAATTATGACTGGTAACAGTAACTTCGATACTAATTATGGCAGGTAACTGTAACTTCGATACTAATTATTACAGTTAACTGTAACTTCGTTACTAAATATGGCAGGTAACAGTAACTTCGATACTAATTATGACAGGTAACTGTATCTTCGTTACTAATTATGACAAGTAACTGTAATTTCGATACATATTATGCCAGGTAACTAACTTCGATACTAATTATGGCAGGTAACAGTAACTTCGATACTAATTATGACAGGTAACTGTAACTTCGTTACAAATTAAGACATGTAATTGTAATTTCGATACAAACTATGGCAGGTAACTGTAACTTCGATACTAATTATGACAGGTAACAGTAACTTCGATACTAATTATGACAGAAAACAGTAACATCGATACTAGTTATGACAGGTAACAGTAACTTCGATACTAATTATGACAAGTAACTGTAACTTCGTTACTAATTATGACAAGTAACTGTAATTTCGATACAAATTATGGCAGGTAACTGTAACTTCGATACAAATTATGACAGGTAACAGCAACTTCGATACTAATTATGACAGATAACTATAACTTCGCTACTAATTATGACAAGTAACAGTAATTTCGATACAAATTATGACAGGTAACAGTAACTTCGATACTAATTATGACAGGTAACTGTAACTTCGATACTAATTATGACATGTAACCGTAATTTCGATACAAAATATGACAGGTAACTGTAACTTCGTTACTAAATATGACAAGCAACTGTAATTTCGATACTAATTTTGACAAGTAACTGTAATTTCGATACAAATGATGGCAGGTAACTGTAACTTCGATACTAATTATGACAGGTAACAGTAACTTCGATACTAATTATGACAAGTAACTGTAATTTCGATACAAATGATGGCAGGTAACTGTAACTTCGATACTAATTATGACAGGTAACAGTAACTTCTATACTAATTATGGCAGAAAACAGTAACTTCGATACTAATTATGACAGGTAACAGTAACTTCGATACTAATTATGACAGGCAACTGTAACATCGATACTAATTATGACAGGTAATTGTAACTTCGTTACTAATTATGACAAGTAACAGTAATTTTGACACATATGATGGCAGGTAACTATAACTTCGATACTAATTATGACAGGTAACAGTAACTTCGATACTAATTATGACAGAAAACAGTATCTTCGATACTAATTATGACAGGTAACAGTAACTTCGATACTAATTATGGCAGGTAACTGTAATTTCGATACTAATTATGACAAGTAACTCTAATTTCGATACAAATTATGGCAGGTAACAGTAACTTCGATACTAATTATGACAGGTAACTGTAACTTCGACACTAATTATGACATGTAACTGTAATTTCGATACAAATTATGACAGGTAACTGTAACTTCGTTACTAATTATGGCAAGTAACTGTAATTTCGATACAAATTATGGCAGGTAAAAGTAACTTCGATACTAATTATGACAGGTAACTGTAACTTCGAAACTAATTATGACAGGTAACTGTAACATCGTTTCTAATTATGACAAGTAACTGTAATTTCGATACAAATGACGGCAGGTAACTGTAACTTCGATACTTATTATGACAAGTAACTCTAACGTCGTTACTAATTATGACAAGTAACTGTAATTTTGATAAAAATTATGGCAGGTAACTGTAACTTCGTTACTAATTATGACATGTTACTGTAATTTCGATACAAATTATGGCAGTTATATGTAACTTCGATACTAATTCTGACAGGTAACAGTAACTTCGATACTAATTATGACAAGTAACTGTAACATCGATACTTATTATGACAGGTTACTGTAACTTCGTTACAAATTATGACAAGTAACTGTAATTTCGGTACAAATTATGGCAGGTAACTGTAACTTCGATACTAATTATGACAGGCAACCTTAACTTCGATACTAATTATGACAAGAAACAGTTACTTCGATACTAATTATGACAGCTAACTATAACTTCGATACTAATTATGACAAGTAACTCTAACGTCGTTACTAATTATGACAAGTAACTGTAATTTTGATAAAAATTATGGCAGGTAACTGTAACTTCGTTACTAATTATGACATGTTACTGTAATTTCGATACAAATCATGGCAGGTTACTGTAACTTCGTTGCTAATTATGACAAGTAACTGTAATTGCGATACAAATGATGGCAGGTAACTGTAACTTCGATACTAATTATGACAGGTTACAGTAACTATGATACTAATTATGACAGAAAACAGTAACTTCGAAACTAATTATGACAGGTAACAGTAACTTCGAAACTAATTATGACAGGTAACAGTAACATCGCTACTAATTATGACAAGTAACTGTAATTTCGATACAAATTTTGGCAGGTAACTGTAACTTCGATACTAATTATTACAGGTAACAGTAACTTTGATACTAATTATGTCAATTAACTGTATCTTCGATACTAATTATGACAGGTAACTGTAACTTCGATACTTATTATGACAAGTAACTCTAACTTCGTTACTAATTATGACAAGAAATTGTAATTTTGATAAAAATTATGGCAGGTAACTGTAACTTCGATACTACTTATGACAGGTAACAGTAACTTCGAAACTAATTATGACAGGTAACTGTAACTTCGTTACTAATTATGACATGTAACTGTAATTTCGATACTAATTATGGCAGGTAACTGTAACTTCGTTAATAATTATGACATGTAACTGTAATTTCGATACAAATTAAGACAGGTAACTGTAACTTCGATACTAATTATGACAGGTAACAGTAACTTCGATACTTATTATGACAGAAAACAGTAACAACGATACTAATTATGACAGGTAACAGTTACTTCGATACCAATTATGACAGGTAACTGTAACTTCGATACTAATTATGACACTTAACTGTAATTTCGTTACTAATTATGACAAGTAACTGTAATTTCGATACAAATTATGGCAGGTAACTGTAACTTCGATACTAATTATGACAGGTAACAGTAACTTCGATACTAATTATGACTAGTAACTGTAACAACGATACTAATTTGACAGGTAACTGTAACTTCGTTACTAATTATGACAAGTAACTGTAATTTCGATACAAATTATGGCAGGTAACTGTAATTTCGATACTAATTATGACAAGTAACTCTAATTTCGATACAAATTATGGCAGGTAACTGTAACTTCGTTACTAATTATGGCAAGTAACTGTAATTTCGATACAAATTATGGCAGGTAACAGTAACTTCGATACTAATTATGACAGGTAACTGTAACTTCGAAACTAATTATGACAGTTAACTGTAACATCGTTACTAATTATGACAAGTAACTGTAATTTCGATACAAATGATGGCAGGTAACTGTAACTTCGATACTTATTATGACAGGTAACAGTAACTTCGATACTAATTATGACAGAAAACAGTAACTTCGATACTAATTATGACAGGTAACAGTAACTTCGATACTAATTATGGCCGGTAACTGTAACTTAGATTCTAATTATGACATTTAACTGTAACTTTGTTACTAATTATGACAATTAACTGTAATTTCGATACAAATTATGGCAGTTAAATGTAACTTCGATACTAATTATGACAGGTAACAGTAACTTCGATACTAATTATCACAAGTAACTGTAACATCGAAACTAATTATGTCAGGAAACTGTAACTTCGATGCTAATTTTGACAAGAAGCAGTTACTTCGATACTAATTATGACAGGTAACTATTACTTCGATAGTAATTATGACAAGTAACTCTAAAGTCGTTACTAATTATGACAAGTAACTGTAATTTTGATGAAAATTATGGCAGGTAACTGTAACTTCGATACTAATTATGACAGGTAACAGTAACTTCGATACTAATTATGACAGGTAACTGTAACTTCGATACTAATTATGACAGAAAACAGTAACAACGATACTAATTATGACAGGTAACAGTAACTTCGATACTTATTATGGCAGGTAACTGTAACTTCGATACTAATTATGACAAGTAACTGTAATTTCGATACAAATTATGGCAGTTAAATGTAACTTCAATACTAATTATGACAGGTAACAGTAACTTCTATACTAATTATGACAAGTAACTGTAACTTCGATACTAATTATGACAGGAAACTGTAACTTAGTTACTAATTATGACATGTAACTGTTATTTCGATACATATTATGGCAGATAACTGTAACTTCGATACTAATTATGACAGGTAACAGTAACTTCGATACTAATTATGACAAGTAACAGTTACTTCGAAACTAATTATGACAAGTAACTGTAACTTCGAAACTAATTATGACAGGTAACAGTAACATCGTTACTACTTATGACAAGTAACTGTCATTTCGATACAAATTATGGCAGGTAACTCTAACTTCGATACTAATTATGACAGGTAACAGTAACTTCGATACTAATTATGTCAAGTAACTGTGACTTCGATACTAATTATGACAGGCAACTGTAACTTCGATACTAATTATGACAAGTAACTCTAACTTCGTTACTAATTATGACAAGAAATTGTAATTTTGATAAAAATTATGGCAGATAACTGTAACTTCGATACTACTTATGACAGGTAACAGTAACTTCGATACTAATTATGACAGGTAACTGTAACTTCGATACTAATTATGACAGAAAACAGTAACAACGATACTAATTATGACAGGTAACAGTAACTTCGATACTTATTATGGCAGGTAACTGTAACTTCGATACTAATTATAACACTTAACTGTATTTTCGTTACTAATTATGACAAGTAACTGTAATTTCGATACAAATTATGGCAGGTAACTGTTAACTTCGATACTATTTATGACAGGTAACAGTAACTTCGATTCTAAATATGGCAGGTAACTGTAATTTCGATACTAATTATGACAAGTAACTGTAATTTCAATACAAATTATAGCAGGTAACAGTAACTTCGATACTAATTATGACAGGTAACTGTAACTTCGATACTTATTATGACAAGTCACTGTAATTTCGATACAAATTATGACAGGTAACTGTAACTTCGTTACTAATTATGGCAAGTAACTGCAATTTCAATACAAATTATGGCAGGTAACAGTAACTTCGATACTAATTATGACAGGTAACTGTAACTTCGATACTAATTATGACAGGTAACTGAAACTTCTTTACTAATTATGACAATTAACTGCAATTTCGATACAAATGATGGCAGGTAACTGTAACTTCGATACTAATTATGACAGGTAACAGTAACTTCGATACTAATAATGACAGAAAACAGTAACTTCGATACTAATTATGACTGGTAACAGTAACTTCGATACTAATTATGGCAGGTAACTGTAACTTCGATACTAATTATTACAGTTAACTGTAACTTCGTTACTAAATATGGCAGGTAACAGTAACTTCGATACTAATTATGACAGGTAACTGTATCTTCGTTACTAATTATGACAAGTAACTGTAATTTCGATACATATTATGCCAGGTAACTAACTTCGATACTAATTATGGCAGGTAACAGTAACTTCGATACTAATTATGACAGGTAACTGTAACTTCGTTACAAATTAAGACATGTAATTGTAATTTCGATACAAACTATGGCAGGTAACTGTAACTTCGATACTAATTATGACAGGTAACAGTAACTTCGATACTAATTATGACAGAAAACAGTAACATCGATACTAGTTATGACAGGTAACAGTAACTTCGATACTA
Organism: Meconema thalassinum; assembly: GCA_946902985.2. NCBI lineage: Eukaryota > Metazoa > Arthropoda > Insecta > Orthoptera > Tettigoniidae > Meconema > Meconema thalassinum. The sequence continues at coordinate 1,658,814,226 of OX336388.2, forward strand.
ATTATGACAAGTAACTGTAACTTCGTTACTAATTATGACAAGTAACTGTAATTTCGATACAAATTATGGCAGGTAACTGTAACTTCGATACTAATTATGACAGGTAACAGCAACTTCGATACTAATTATGACAGATAACTATAACTTCGCTACTAATTATGACAAGTAACAGTAATTTCGATACAAATTATGACAGGTAACAGTAACTTCGATACTAATTATGACAGGTAACTGTAACTTCGATACTAATTATGACATGTAACCGTAATTTCGATACAAATTATGACAGGTAACTGTAACTTCGTTACTAAATATGACAAGCAACTGTAATTTCGATACTAATTTTGACAAGTAACTGTAATTTCGATACAAATGATGGCAGGTAACTGTAACTTCGATACTAATTATGACAGGTAACAGTAACTTCGATACTAATTATGACAAGTAACTGTAATTTCGATACAAATGATGGCAGGTAACTGTAACTTCGATACTAATTATGACAGGTAACAGTAACTTCTATACTAATTATGGCAGAAAACATTAACTTCGATACTAATTATGACAGGTAACAGTAACTTCGATACTAATTATGACAGGCAACTGTAACTTCGATACTAATTATGACAGGTAATTGTAACTTCGTTACTAATTATGACAAGTAACAGTAATTTTGACACATATGATGGCAGGTAACTATAACTTCGATACTAATTATGACAGGTAACAGTAACTTCGATACTAATTATGACAGAAAACAGTATCTTCGATACTAATTATGACAGGTAACAGTAACTTCGATACTAATTATGGCAGGTAACTGTAATTTCGATACTAATTATGACAAGTAACTCTAATTTCGATACAAATTATGGCAGGTAACAGTAACTTCGATACTAATTATGACAGGTAACTGTAACTTCGACACTAATTATGACAAGTAACTGTAATTTCGATACAAATTATGACAGGTAACTGTAACTTCGTTACTAATTATGGCAAGTAACTGTAATTTCGATACAAATTATGGCAGGTAAAAGTAACTTCGATACTAATTATGACAGGTAACTGTAACTTCGAAACTAATTATGACAGGTAACTGTAACATCGTTTCTAATTATGACAAGTAACTGTAATTTCGATACAAATGACGGCAGGTAACTGTAACTTCGATACTTATTATGACAAGTAACTCTAACGTCGTTACTAATTATGACAAGTAACTGTAATTTTGATAAAAATTATGGCAGGTAACTGTAACTTCGTTACTAATTATGACATGTTACTGTAATTTCGATACAAATTATGGCAGTTAAATGTAACTTCGATACTAATTCTGACAGGTAACAGTAACTTCGATACTAATTATGACAAGTAACTGTAACATCGATACTTATTATGACAGGTTACTGTAACTTCGTTACAAATTATGACAAGTAACTGTAATTTCGGTACAAATTATGGCAGGTAACTGTAACTTCGATACTAATTATGACAGGCAACCTTAACTTCGATACTAATTATGACAAGAAACAGTTACTTCGATACTAATTATGACAGCTAACTATAACTTCGATACTAATTATGACAAGTAACTCTAACGTCGTTACTAATTATGACAAGTAACTGTAATTTTGATAAAAATTGTGGCAGGTAACAGTAACTTCGTTACTAATTATGACATGTTACTGTAATTTCGATACAAATCATGGCAGGTTACTGTAACTTCGTTGCTAATTATGACAAGTAACTGTAATTGCGATACAAATGATGGCAGGTAACTGTAACTTCGATACTAATTATGACAGGTTACAGTAACTATGATACTAATTATGACAGAAAACAGTAACTTCGAAACTAATTATGACAGGTAACAGTAACTTCGATACTAATTAAAGCAGGTAACTGTAACTTCGATACTAATAATGACAGTTAACTGTAACTTCGTTAATAATTATGACAAGTAACTGTAATTTCGATACAAATTATGGCAGTTAAATGTAACTTCAATACTAATTATGACAGGTAACAGTAACTTCAATACTAATCATGACAAGTAACTGTAACTTCGATACTAATTACGACAGGAAACTGTAACTTCGTTACTAATTATGACATGTAACTGTTATTCCGATACATATTATGGCAGATAACTGTAACTTCGATACTAATTATGACAGGTAACAGTAACTTCGATACTAATTATGACAAGTAACAGTTACTTCGATACTAATTATGACAAGTAACAGTAACTTCGAAACTAATTATGACAGGTAACAGTAACATCGCTACTAATTATGACAAGTAACTGTAATTTCGATACAAATTTTGGCAGGTAACTGTAACTTCGATACTAATTATGACAGGTAACAGTAACTTTGATACTAATTATGTCAATTAACTGTATCTTCGATACTAATTATGACAGGTAACTGTAACTTCGATACTTATTATGACAAGTAACTCTAACTTCGTTACTAATTATGACATGAAATTGTAATTTTGATAAAAATTATGGCAGGTAACTGTAACTTCGATACTACTTATGACAGGTAACAGTAACTTCGAAACTAATTATGACAGGTAACTGTAACTTCGTTACTAATTATGACATGTAACTGTAATTTCGATACTAATTATGGCAGGTAACTGTAACTTCGTTAATAATTATGACATGTAACTGTAATTTCGATACAAATTAAGGCAGGTAACTGTAACTTCGATACTAATTATGACAGGTAACAGTAACTTCGATACTTATTATGACAGAAAACAGTAACAACGATACTAATTATGACAGGTAACAGTTACTTCGATACCAATTATGACAGGTAACTGTAACTTCGATACTAATTATGACACTTAACTGTAATTTCGTTACTAATTATGACAAGTAACTGTAATTTCGATACAAATTATGGCAGGTATCTGTAACTTCGATACTAATTATGACAGGTAACAGTAACTTCGATACTAATTATGACTAGTAACTGTAACAACGATACTAATTTGACAGGTAACTGTAACTTCGTTACTAATTATGACAAGTAACTGTAATTTCGATACAAATTATGGCAGGTAACTGTAATTTCGATACTAATTATGACAAGTAACTCTAATTTCGATACAAATTATGGCAGGTAACTGTAACTTCGATACTTATTATGACAGGTAACAGTAACTTCGATACTAATTATGACAGGTAACTGTAACTTCGATACTAATTATGACAGGTAACTGAAACTTCTTTACTAATTATGACAATTAACTGCAATTTCGATACAAATGATGGCAGGTAACTGTAACTTCGATACTAATTATGACAGGTAACAGTAACTTCGATACTAATTATGACAGGTAACTGTAACTTCGAAACTAATTATGACAGGTAACTGTAACATCGTTACTAATTATGACAAGTAACTGTAATTTCGATACAAATGATGGCAGGTAACTGTAACTTCGATACTTATTACGACAGGTAACAGTAACTTCGATACTAATTATGACAGAAAACAGTAACTTCGATACTAATTATGACAGGTAACAGTAACTTCGATACTAATTATGGCCGGTAACTGTAACTTAGATTCTAATTATGACATTTAACTGTAACTTTGTTACTAATTATGACAATTAACTGTAATTTCGATACAAATTATGGCAGTTAAATGTAACTTCGATACTAATTATGACAGGTAACAGTAACTTCGATACTAATTATCACAAGTAACTGTAACATCGAAACTAATTATGTCAGGAAACTGTAACTTCGATGCTAATTATGACAAGAAGCAGTTACTTCGATACTAATTATGACAGGTAACTATAACTTCGATAGTTATTATGACAAGTAACTCTAAAGTCGTTACTAATTATGACAAGTAACTGTAATTTTGATGAAAATTATGGCAGGTAACTGTAACTTCGATACTAATTATGACAGGTAACAGTAACTTCGATACTAATTATGACAGGTAACTGTAACTTCGATACTAATTATGACAGAAAACAGTAACAACGATACTAATTATGACAGGTAACAGTAACTTCGATACTTATTATGGCAGGTAACTGTAACTTCGATACTAATTATGACAAGTAACTGTAATTTCGATACAAATTATGGCAGTTAAATGTAACTTCAATACTAATTATGACAGGTAACAGTAACTTCTATACTAATTATGACAAGTAACTGTAACTTCGATACTAATTATGACAGGAAACTGTAACTTCGTTACTAATTATGACATGTAACTGTTATTTCGATGAATATTATGGCAGATAAATGTAACTTCGATACTAATTATGACAGGTAACAGTAACTTCGATACTAATTATGACAAGTAACAGTTACTTCGATACTAATTATGACAAGTAACTGTAAATTCGAAACTAATTATGACAGGTAACAGTAACATCGTTACTACTTATGACAAGTAACTGTCATTTCGATACAAATTATGGCAGGTAACTCTAACTTCGATACTAATTATGACAGGTAACAGTAACTTCGATACTAATTATGTCAAGTAACTGTGACTTCGATACTAATTATGACAGGTAACTGTAACTTCGATACTAATTATGACAAGTAACTCTAACTTCGTTACTAATTATGACAAGAAATTGTAATTTTGATAAAAATTATGGCAGATAACTGTAACTTCGATACTACTTATGACAGGTAACAGTAACTTCGATACTAATTATGACAGGTAACTGTAACTTCGATACTAATTATGACAGAAAACAGTAACAACGATACTAATTATGACAGGTAACAGTAACTTCGATACTTATTATGGCAGGTAACTGTAACTTCGATACTAATTATAACACTTAACTGTAATTTCGATACTAATTATGACAAGTAACTGTAATTTCAATACAAATTATAGCAGGTAACAGTAACTTCGATACTAATTATGACAGGTAACTGTAACTTCGATACTTATTATGACAAGTCACTGTAATTTCGATACAAATTATGACAGGTAACTGTAACTTCGTTACTAATTATGGCAAGTAACTGCAATTTCAATACAAATTATGGCAGGTAACAGTAACTTCGATACTAATTATGACAGGTAACTGTAACTTCGATACTAATTATGACAGGTAACTGAAACTTCTTTACTAATTATGACAATTAACTGCAATTTCGATACAAATGATGGCAGGTAACTGTAACTTCGATACTAATTATGACAGGTAACAGTAACTTCGATACTAATAATGACAGAAAACAGTAACTTCGATACTAATTATGACTGGTAACAGTAACTTCGATACTAATTATGGCAGGTAACTGTAACTTCGATACTAATTATTACAGTTAACTGTAACTTCGTTACTAAATATGGCAGGTAACAGTAACTTCGATACTAATTATGACAGGTAACTGTATCTTCGTTACTAATTATGACAAGTAACTGTAATTTCGATACATATTATGCCAGGTAACTAACGTCGATACTAATTATGGCAGGTAACAGTAACTTCGATACTAATTATGACAGGTAACTGTAACTTCGTTACAAATTAAGACATGTAATTGTAATTTCGATACAAACTATGGCAGGTAACTGTAACTTCGATACTAATTATGACAGGTAACAGTAACTTCGATACTAATTATGACAGAAAACAGTAACATCGATACTAGTTATGACAGGTAACAGTAACTTCGATACTTATTATGACAAGTAACTGTAACTTCGTTACTAATTATGACAAGGAACTGTAATTTCGATACAAATTATGGCAGGTAACTGTAACTTCGATACTAATTATGACAGGTAACAGCAACTTCGATACTAATTATGACAGATAACTATAACTTCGCTACTAATTATGACAAGTAACAGTAATTTCGATACTAATTATGACAGGTAACAGTAACTTCGATACTAATTATGACAGGTAACTGTAACATCGATACTAATTATGACATGTAACCGTAATTTCGATACAAATTATGACAGGTAACTGTAACTTCGTTACTAAATATGACAAGCAACTGTAATTTCGATACTAATTTTGACAAGTAACTGTAATTTCGATACAAATGATGGCAGGTAACTGTAACTTCGATACTAATTATGACAGGTAACAGTAACTTCGATACTAATTATGACAAGTAACTGTAATTTCGATACAAATGATGGCAGGTAACAGTAACTTCGATATAAATTATGACAGGTAACTGTAACTTCGATACTTAATATGACAGGTTACTGTAACTTCGATACTAATTATGACAGTTAAGTGTAACTTTGTTACTAATTATGACAAGTAACTGTAATTTCGATACAAATGATGGCAGGTAACTGTAACTTCGATACTAATTATGACAGGTAACAGTAACTTCTATACTAATTATGGCAGAAAACAGTAACTTCGATACTAATTATGACAGGTAACAGTAACTTCGATACTAATTATGACAGGCAACTGTAACTTCGATACTAATTATGACAGGTAATTGTAACTTCGTTACTAATTATGACAAGTAACAGTAATTTTGACACATATGATGGCAGGTAACTATAACTTCGATACTAATTATGACAGGTAACAGTAACTTCGATACTAATTATGAGAGAAAACAGTATCTTCGATACTAATTATGACAGGTAACAGTAACTTCGATACTAATTATGGCAGGTAACTGTAATTTCGATACTAATTATGACAAGTAACTCTAATTTCGATACAAATTATGGCAGGTAACAGTAACTTCGATACTAATTATGACAGGTAACTGTAACTTCGACACTAATTATGACAAGTAACTGTAATTTCGATACAAATTATGACAGGTAACTGTAACTTCGTTACTAATTATGGCAAGTAACTGTAATTTCGATACAAATTATGGCAGGTAAAAGTAACTTCGATACTAATTATGACAGGTAACTGTAACTTCGAAACTAATTATGACAGGTAACTGTAACATCGTTTCTAATTATGACAAGTAACTGTAATTTCGATACAAATGACGGCAGGTAACTGTAACTTCGATACTTATTATGACAAGTAACTCTAACGTCGTTACTAATTATGACAAGTAACTGTAATTTTGATAAAATTATGGCAGGTAACTGTAACTTCGTTACTAATTATGACATGTTACTGTAATTTCGATACAAATTATGGCAGTTAAATGTAACTTCGATACTAATTCTGACAGGTAACAGTAACTTCGATACTAATTATGACAAGTAACTGTAACATCGATACTTATTATGACAGGTTACTGTAACTTCGTTACAAATTATGACAAGTAACTGTAATTTCGGTACAAATTATAGCAGGTAACTGTAACTTCGATACTAATTATGACAGGCAACCTTAACTTCGATACTAATTATGACAAGAAACAGTTACTTCGATACTAATTATGACAGGTAACTATAACTTCGATACTAATTATGACAAGTAACTCTAACGTCGTTACTAATTATGACAAGTAACTGTAATTTTGATAAAAATTATGGCAGGTAACTGTAACTTCGTTACTAATTATGACATGTTACTGTAATTTCGATACAAATCATGGCAGGTTACTGTAACTTCGTTGCTAATTATGACAAGTAACTGTAATTGCGATACAAATGATGGCGGATAACTGTAACTTCGATACTAATTATGACAGGTTACAGTAACTTCGATACTAATTATGACAGAAAACAGTAACTTCGAAACTAATTATGACAGGTAACAGTAACTTCGATACTAATTAAAGCAGGTAACTGAACTTCGATACTAATAATGACAGTTAACTGTAACTTCGTTACTAATTATGACAAGTAACTGTAATTTCGATACAAATTATGGCAGTGAAATGTATGTTTAATACTATTTATGACAGGTAACAGTAACTACTATACTAATTATGACAAGTAACTGTAACGTCGATACTAATTACGACAGGAAACTGTAACTTCGTTACTAATTATGACATGTAACTGTTATTTCGATACATATTATGGCAGATAACTGTAACTTCGTTACTAATTATGACAGGTAACAGTAACTTCGATACTAATTATGACAAGTAACAGTTACTTCGATACTAATTATGACAAGTAACAGTAACTTCGAAACTAATTATCACAGGTAACAGTAACATCGCTACTAATTATGACAAGTAACTGTAATTTCGATACAAATTATAGCAGGTAACTGTAACTTCGATACTAATTATGACAGGTAACAGTAACTTCGATACTAATTATGTCAAGTAACTGTAACTTCGATACTAATTATGACAGGTAACTGTAACTTCGATATTAATTATGACAAGTAAATCTAACTTCGTTACTAATTATGACATGTTACTGTAATTTCGATACAAATTATGGCAGGTAACTGTAACTTCGTTGCTAATTATGACAAGTAACTGTAATTGCGATACAAGAAATTGTAATTTTGATAAAAATTATGGCAGGTAACTGTAACTTCGATACTACTTATGACAGGTAACAGTAACTTCGATACTAATTATGACAGGTAACTGTAACTTCGTTACTAATTATGACATGTAACTGTAATTTCGATACTAATTATGGCAGGTAACTGTAACTTCGTTACTAATTATGACATGTAACTGTAATTTCGATACAAATTAAGGCAGGTAACTGTAACTTCGATACTAATTATGACAGGTAACAGTAACTTCGATACTTATTATGACAGAAAACAGTAACAACGATACTAATTATGACAGGTAACAGTTACTTCGATACTAATTATGGCAGGTAACTGTAACTTCGATACTAATTATGACACTTAACTGTAACTTCGTTACTAATTATGACAAGTAACTGTCATTTCGATACAAATTATGGCAGGTAACTGTAACTTCGATACTAATTATGACAGGTAACAGTAACTTCGATACTAATTAAGACTAGTAACTGTAACATCGATACTAATTTTGACAGGTAACTGTAACTTCGTTACTAATTATGACAAGTAACTGTAATTTCGATACAAATTATGGCAGGTAACTGTAATTTCGATACTAATTATGACAGGTAACAGTAACTTCGATACTAATTATGACAAGTAACAGTAACTTCCATACCAATTATGACAAGTCACTGTAATTTCGACACAAATTATGACAGGTAACAGTAACTTCGTTACTAATTATGGCAAGTTACTGCAATTTCAATACAAATTAGGGCAGGTAACAGTAATTTCGATAATTATTATGACAGGTAACTGTAACTTCGATACTAATTATGACAGGTAACTGTAACCTCTTTACTAATTATGACAAGTAACTGCAACTTCGATACAAATGATGGCAGGTAATTGTAACTTCGATGCTAATTATGACAGGTAACAGTAACTTCGATATTAATAATGACAGAGAACAGTAACTTCGATACTAATTATGACAGGTAACAGTAACTTCGATACTAATTATGGCAGGTAACTGTAACTTCGATACTAATTATTACATTTAACTGTAACTTCGTTACTAATTATGGCAGGTAACAGTAACTTCGATACTAATTATGACAGGTAACTGTAACTTCGTTACTAATTATGACAAGTAACTGTAATTTCGATACTTATTATGCCAGGTAACTAACATCGATATTAATTATTGCAGGTAACAGTAACTTCGATACTATTTATGACAGGTAACTGTAACTTCGTTACAAATTAAGACAAGTAATTGTAATTTCGATACAAATTATGGCAGGTAACTGTAACTTCGATACTAATTATGACAGGTAACAGTAACTTCGATACTAATTGTGACAGAAAACAGTTACATCGATACTAGTTATGACAGGTAACAGTAACTTCGATACTAATTATGACAAGTAACTGTAACTTCGTTACTAATTATGACAAGTAACTGTAATTTCGATACAAATTATGGCAGGTAACTGTAACTTCGATACTAATTATGTCAGGTAAGAGTAACTTCGATACTAATTATCACAAGTAACTGTAACATCGAAACTAATTATGTCAGGAAACTGTAACTTCGATGCTAATTATGACAAGAAGCAGTTACTTCGATACTAATTATGACAGGTAACTATAACTTCGATACTAATTATGACAAGTAACTCTAACGTCGTTACTAATTATGACAAGTAACTGTAATTTTGATAAAAATTATGGCAGGTAACTGTAACTTCGATACTAATTATGACAGGTAACAGTAACTTCGATACTAATTATGACAGATAACTGTAACTTCGTTACTAATTATGACATGTAACTGTAATTTCGATGCTAATTATGGCAGGTAACTGTAACTTCGTTACTAATTATGACATGTTACTGTAATTTCGATACAAATTATGGCAGGTAACTGTAACTTCGTTGCCAATTATGACAAGTAACTGTAATTGCGATACAAATGATGGCCGGTAACTGTAACTTCGATACTAATTATGACAGGTAACAGTAACTTCGATACTAATTATGACAGAAAACAGTAACTTCGAAACTTATTATGACATGTAACAGTAACTTCGATACTAATTATGGCAGGTAACTGTAACTTCGATACTAATAATGACAGTTAACTGTAACTTCGTTACTAATTATGACAAGAAACTGTAATTTCGATACAAATTATGGCAGTTAAATGTACCTTCAATACTAATTATGACAGGTAACAGTAACTTCTATACTAATTATGACAAGTAACTGTAACTTCGATACTAATTATGCCAGGAAACTGTAACTTCGTTACTAAGTATGACATGTAACTGTTATTTCGATACATATTACGGCAGGTAACTGTAACTTCGATACGTATTATGACAAGTAAATCTAACGTCGTTACTAATTATGACAAGTAACTGTAATTTCGATACAAATGATGGCAGGTAACTGTAACTTCGATACTAATTATGACAGGTAACAGTAACTTCTATACTAATTATGGCAGAAAACAGTAACTTCGATACTAATTATGACAGGTAACAGTAACTTCGATACTAATTATGACAGGCAACTGTAACTTCGATACTAATTATGACAGGTAATTGTAACTTCGTTACTAATTATGACAAGTAACAGTAATTTTGACACATATGATGGCAGGTAACTATAACTTCGATACTAATTATGACAGGTAACAGTAACTTCGATACTAATTATGACAGAAAACAGTATCTTCGATACTAATTATGACAGGTAACAGTAACTTCGATACTAATTATGGCAGGTAACTGTAATTTCGATACTAATTATGACAAGTAACTCTAATTTCGATACAAATTATGGCAGGTAACAGTAACTTCGATACTAATTATGACAGGTAACTGTAACTTCGACACTAATTATGACAAGTAACTGTAATTTCGATACAAATTATGACAGGTAACTGTAACTTCGTTACTAATTATGACAAGTAACTGTAATTTCGATACAAATTATGGCAGGTAAAAGTAACTTCGATACTAATTATGACAGGTAACTGTTACTTCGAAACTAATTATGACAGGTAACTGTAACATCGTTTCTAATTATGACAAGTAACTGTAATTTCGATACAAATGACGGCAGGTAACTGTAACTTCGATACTTATTATGACAAGTAACTCTAACGTCGTTACTAATTATGACAAGTAACTGTAATTTTGATAAAATTATGGCAGGTAACTGTAACTTCGTTACTAATTATGACATGTTACTGTAATTTCGATACAAATTATGGCAGTTAAATGTAACTTCGATACTAATTCTGACAGGTAACAGTAACTTCGATACTAATTATGACAAGAAACAGTTACTTCGATACTAATTATGACAGGTAACTATAACTTCGATACTAATTATGACAAGTAACTCTAACGTCGTTACTAATTATGACAAGTAACTGTAATTTTGATAAAAATTATGGCAGGTAACTGTAACTTCGTTACTAATTATGACATGTTACTGTAATTTCGATACAAATCATGGCAGGTTACTGTAACTTCGTTGCTAATTATGACAAGTAACTGTAATTGCGATACAAATGATGGCAGATAACTGTAACTTCGATACTAATTATGACAGGTTACAGTAACTTCGATACTAATTATGACAGAAAACAGTAACTTCGAAACTAATTATGACAGGTAACAGTTACTTCGATACTAATTAAAGCAGGTAACTGAACTGCGATACTAATAATGACAGTTAACTGTAACTTCGTTACTAATTATGACAAGTAACTGTAATTTCGATACAAATTATGGCAGTGAAATGTATGTTTAATACTATTTATGACAGGTAACAGTAACTACTATACTAATTATGACAAGTAACTGTAACGTCGATACTAATTACGACAGGAAACTGTAACTTCGTTACTAATTATGACATGTAACTGTTATTTCGATACATATTATGGCAGATAACTGTAACTTCGTTACTAATTATGACAGGTAACAGTAACTTCGATACTAATTATGACAAGTAACAGTTACTTCGATACTAATTATGACAAGTAACAGTAACTTCGAAACTAATTATCACAGGTAACAGTAACATCGCTACTAATTATGACAAGTAACTGTAATTTCGATACAAATTATGGCAGGTAACTGTAACTTCGATACTAATTATGACAGGTAACAGTAACTTCGATACTAATTATGTCAAGTAACTGTAACTTCGATACTAATTATGACAGGTAACTGTAACTTCGATATTAATTATGACAAGTAAATCTAACTTCGTTACTAATTATGACATGTTACTGTAATTTCGAAACAAATTATGGCAGGTAACTGTAACTTCGTTGCTAATTATGACAAGTAACTGTAATTGCGATACAAGAAATTGTAATTTTGATAAAAATTATGGCAGGTAACTGTAACTTCGATACTACTTATGACAGGTAACAGTAACTTCGATACTAATTATGACAGGTAACTGTAACTTCGTTACTAATTATGACATGTAACTGTAATTTCGATACTAATTATGGCAGGTAACTGTAACTTCGTTACTAATTATGACATGTAACTGTAATTTCGATACAAATTAAGGCAGGTAACTGTAACTTCGATACTAATTATGACAGGTAACAGTAACTTCGATACTTATTATGACAGAAAACAGTAACAACGATACTAATTATGACAGGTAACAGTTACTTCGATACTAATTATGGCAGGTAACTGTAACTTCGATACTAATTATGACACTTAACTGTAACTTCGTTACTAATTATGACAAGTAACTGTCATTTCGATACAAATTATGGCAGGTAACTGTAACTTCGATACTAATTATGACAGGTAACAGTAACTTCGATACTAATTAAGACTAGTAACTGTAACATCGATACTAATTTTGACAGGTAACTGTAACTTCGTTACTAATTATGACAAGTAACTGTAATTTCGATACAAATTATGGCAGGTAACTGTAATTTCGATACTAATTATGACAGGTAACAGTAACTTCGATACTAATTATGACAAGTAACAGTAACTTCCATACCAATTATGACAAGTCACTGTAATTTCGACACAAATTATGACAGGTAACAGTAACTTCGTTACTAATTATGGCAAGTTACTGCAATTTCAATGCAAATTAGGGCAGGTAACAGTAATTTCGATAATTATTATGACAGGTAACTGTAACTTCGATACTAATTATGACAGGTAACTGTAACCTCTTTACTAATTATGACAAGTAACTGCAACTTCGATACAAATGATGGCAGGTAATTGTAACTTCGATGCTAATTATGACAGGTAACAGTAACTTCGATATTAATAATGACAGAGAACAGTAACTTCGATACTAATTATGACAGGTAACAGTAACTTCGATACTAATTATGGCAGGTAACTGTAACTTCGATACTAATTATTACATTTAACTGTAACTTCGTTACTAATTATGGCAGGTAACAGTAACTTCGATACTAATTATGACAGGTAACTGTAACTTCGTTACTAATTATGACAAGTAACTGTAATTTCGATACTTATTATGCCAGGTAACTAACATCGATATTAATTATTGCAGGTAACAGTAACTTCGATACTATTTATGACAGGTAACTGTAACTTCGTTACAAATTAAGACAAGTAATTGTAATTTCGATACAAATTATGGCAGGTAAATGTAACTTCGATACTAATTATGACAGGTAACAGTAACTTCGATACTAATTGTGACAGAAAACAGTTACATCGATACTAGTTATGACAGGTAACAGTAACTTCGATACTAATTATGACAAGTAACTGTAACTTCGTTACTAATTATGACAAGTAACTGTAATTTCGATACAAATTATGGCAGGTAACTGTAACTTCGATACTAATTATGACAGGTAACAGTAACTTCGATACTAATTATGACAGGTAACTGTAACTTCGCTAGTAATTATGACAGGTATTAGTAACTTCGATACTAATTATGACAGAAAACAGTAACATCGATACTAGTTATGACAGGTAACAGTAACTTCGATACTAATTATGACAAGTAACTGTAACTTCGTTACTAATTATGACAATTAACTGTAATTTCGATACAAATTATGGCAGTTAAATGTAACTTCGATACTAATTATGACAGGTAACAGTAACTTCGATACTAATTATCACAAGTAACTGTAACATCGAAACTAATTATGTCAGGAAACTGTAACTTCGATGCTAATTATGACAAGAAGCAGTTACTTCGATACTAATTATGACAGGTAACTATAACTTCGATACTAATTATGACAAGTAACTCTAACGTCGTTACTAATTATGACAAGTAACTGTAATTTCGATAAAAATTATGGCAGGTAACTGTAACTTCGATACTAAATATGACAGGTAACAGTAACTTCGATACTAATTATGACAGATAACTGTAACTTCGTTACTAATTATGACATGTAACTGTAATTTCGATACTAATTATGGCAGGTAACTGTAACTTCGTTACTAATTATGACATGTTACTGTAATTTCGATACAAATTATGGCAGGTAACTGTAACTTCGTTGCCAATTATGACAAGTAACTGTAATTGCGATACAAATGATGGCCGGTAACTGTAACTTCGATACTAATTATGACAGGTAACAGTAACTTCGATACTAATTATGACAGAAAACAGTAACTTCGAAACTTATTATGACAGGTAACAGTAACTTCGATACTAATTATGGCAGGTAACTGTAACTTCGATACTAATAATGACAGTTAACTGTAACTTCGTTACTAATTATGACAAGAAACTGTAATTTCGATACAAATTATGGCAGTTAAATGTACCTTCAATACTAATTATGACAGGTAACAGTAACTTCTATACTAATTATGACAAGTAACTGTAACTTCGATACTAATTATGCCAGGAAACTGTAACTTCGTTACTAATTATGACATGTAACTGTTATTTCGATACATATTACGGCAGGTAACTGTAACTTCGATACTTATTATGACAAGTAACTCTAACGTCGTTACTAATTATGACAAGTAACTGTAATTTTGATAAAAATTATGGCAGGTAACTGTAACTTCGTTACTAATTATGACATGTTACTGTAATTTCGATACAAATCATGGCAGGTTACTGTAACTTCGTTGCTAATTATGACAAGTAACTGTAATTGCGATACAAATGATGGCAGATAACTGTAACTTCGATACTAATTATGACAGGTTACAGTAACTTCGATACTAATTATGACAGAAAACAGTAACTTCGAAACTAATTATGACAGGTAACAGTAACTTCGATACTAATTAAAGCAGGTAACTGTAACTTCGATACTAATAATGACAGTTAACTGTAACTTCGTTACTAATTATGACAAGTAACTGTAATTTCGATACAAATTATGGCAGTGAAATGTATGTTTAATACTATTTATGACAGGTAACAGTAACTACTATACTAATTATGACAAGTAACTGTAACTTCGATACTAATTACGACAGGAAACTGTAACTTCGTTACTAATTATGACATGTAACTGTTATTTCGATACATATTATGACAGATAACTGTAACTTCGTTACTAATTATGACAGGTAACAGTAACTTCGATACTAATTATGACAAGTAACAGTTACTTCGATACTAATTATGACAAGTAACAGTAACTTCGAAACTAATTATCACAGGTAACAGTAACATCGCTACTAATTATGACAAGTAACTGTAATTTCGATACAAATTATGGCAGGTAACTGTAACTTCGATACTAATTATGACAGGTAACAGTAACTTCGATACTAATTATGTCAAGTAACTGTAACTTCGATACTAATGATGACAGGTAACTGTAACTTCGATATTAATTATGACAAGTAACTCAAACTTCGTTACTAATTATGACATGTTACTGTAATTTCGATACAAATTATGGCAGGTAACTGTAACTTCGTTGCTAATTATGACAAGTAACTGTAATTGCGATACAAGAAATTGTAATTTTGATAAAAATTATAGCAGGTAACTGTAACTTCGATACTACTTATGACAGGTAACAGTAACTTCGATACTAATTATGACAGGTAACTGTAACTTCGTTACTAATTATGACATGTAACTGTAATTTCGATACTAATTATGGCAGGTAACTGTAACTTCGTTACTAATTATGACATGTAACTGTAATTTCGATACAAATTAAGGCAGGTAACTGTAACTTCGATACTAATTATGACAGGTAACAGTAACTTCGATACTTATTATGACAGAAAACAGTAACAACGATACTAATTATGACAGGTAACAGTTACTTCGATACTAATTATGGCAGGTAACTGTAACTTCGATACTAATTATGACACTTAACTGTAACTTCGTTACTAATTATGACAAGTAACTGTCATTTCGATACAAATTATGGCAGGTAACTGTAACTTTGATACTAATTATGACAGGTAACAGTAACTTCGATACTAATTAAGACTAGTAACTGTAACATCGATACTAATTATGATAGGTAACTGTAACTTCGTTACTAATTATGACAAGTAACTGTAATTTCGATACAAATTATGGCAGGTAACTGTAATTTCGATACAAATTATGACAGGTAACAGTAACTTCGATACTAATTATGACAAGTAACAGTAACTTCCATACCAATTATGACAAGTCACTGTAATTTCGACACAAATTATGACAGGTAACAGTAACTTCGTTACTAATTATGGCAAGTATCTGCAATTTCAATACAAATTAGGGCAGGTAACAGTAATTTCGATACTTATTATGACAGGTAACTGTAACTTCGATACTAATTATGACAGGTAACTGTAACCTCTTTACTAATTATGACAAGTAACTGCAACTTCGATACAAATGATGGCAGGTAATTGTAACTTCGATGCTAATTATGACAGGTAACAGTAACTTCGATATTAATAATGACAGAGAACAGTAACTTCGATACTAATTATGACAGGTAACAGTAACTTCGATACTAATTATGGCAGGTAACTGTAACTTCGATACTAATTATTACATTTAACTGTAACTTCGTTACTAATTATGGCAGGTAACAGTAACTTCGATACTAATTATGACAGGTAACTGTAACTTCGTTACTAATTATGACAAGTAACTGTAATTTCGATACTTATTATGCCAGGTAACTAACATCGATACTAATTATTGCAGGTAACAGTAACTTCGATACTATTTATGACAGGTAACTGTAACTTCGTTACAAATTAAGACAAGTAATTGTAATTTTGATACAAATTATGGCAGGTAACTGTAACTTCGATACTAATTATGACAGGTAACAGTAACTTCGATACTAATTGTGACAGAAAACAGTTACATCGATACTAGTTATGACAGGTAACAGTAACTTCGATACTAATTATGACAAGTAACTGTAACTTCGTTACTAATTATGACAAGTAACTGTAATTTCGATACAAATTATGGCAGGTAACAGTAACTTCGATACTAATTATGACAGGTAACAGTAACTTCGATACTAATTATGACAGGTAACTGTAACATCGCTACTAATTATGACAGGTAACAGTAACTTCGATACTAATTATGACAGAAAACAGTAACATCGATACTAGTTATGACAGGTAACAGTAACTTCGATACTAATTATGACAAGTAACTGTAACTTCGTTACTAATTATGACAATTAACTGTAATTTCGATACAAATTATGGCAGTTAAATGTAACTTCGATACTAATTATGACAGGTAACAGTAACTTCGATACTAATTATCACATGTAACTGTAACATCGAAACTAATTATGTCAGGAAACTGTAACTTCGATGCTAATTATGACAAGAAGCAGTTACTTCGATACTAATTATGACAGGTAACTATAACTTCGATACTAATTATGACAAGTAACTCTAACGTCGTTACTAATTATGACAAGTAACTGTAATTTTGATAAAAATTATGGCAGGTAACAGTAACTTAGATACTAATTATGACAGGTAACAGTAACTTCGATACTAATTATGACAGATAACTGTAACTTCGTTACTAATTATGACATGTAACTGTAATTTCGATACTAATTATGGCAGGTAACTGTAACTTCGTTACTAATTATGACATGTTACTGTAATTTCGATACAAATTATGGCAGGTAACTGTAACTTCGTTGCCAATTATGACAAGTAACTGTAATTGCGATACAAATGATGGCCGGTAACTGTAACTTCGATACTAATTATGACAGGTAACAGTAACTTCGATACTAATTATGACAGAAAACAGTAACTTCGAAACTTATTATGACAGGTAACAGTAACTTCGATACTAATTATGGCAGGTAACTGTAACTTCGTTACTAATTATGACAAGAAACTGTAATTTCGATACAAATTATGGCAGTTAAATGTACCTTCAATACTAATTATGACAGGTAACAGTAACTTCTATACTAATTATGACAAGTAACTGTAACTTCGATACTAATTATGCCAGGAAACTGTAACTTCGTTACTAATTATGACATGTAACTGTTATTTCGATACATATTATGGCAGATAACTGTAACTTCGATACTAATTATGACAGGTAACAAAAACTTCGATACTAATTTTGACAAGTAACAGTTACTTCGATAGTAATTATGACAAGTAACTGTAACTTTGAAACTAATTATGACAGGTAACAGTAACATCGTTACTAATTATGACAAGTAACTGTAATTTCGATACAAATTATGGCAGGTAACTCTAACTTCGATACTAATTATGACAGGTAACAGTAACTTCGATACTAATTATGTCAAGTAACTGTGACTTCGATACTAATTATGACAGGTAACTGTAACTTCGATACTAATTATGACAAGTAACTCTAACTTCGTTACTAATTATGACAAGAAATTGTAATTTTGATAAAAATTATGGCAGGTAACTGTAACTTCGATACTACTTATGACAGGTAACAGTAACTTCGATACTAATTATGACAGGTAACAGTAACTTCGATACTAATTATGACAGAAAACAGTAACAACGATACTAATTATGACAGGTAACAGTAACATCGATACTTATTATGGCAGGTAACTGTAACTTCGATACTAATTATAACACTTAACTGTATTTTCGTTACTAATTATGACAAGTAACTGTAATTTCGATACAAATTATGGCAGGTAACTGTTAACTTCGATACTATTTATGACAGGTAACAGTAACTTCGATTCTAAATATGGCAGGTAACTGTAATTTCGATACTAATTATGACAAGTAACTGTAATTTCAATACAAATTATAGCAGGTAACAGTAACTTCGATACTAATTATGACAGGTAACTGTAACTTCGATACTTATTATGACAAGTCACTGTAATTTCGATACAAATTATGACAGGTATCTGTAACTTCGTTACTAATTATGGCAAGTAACTGCAATTTCAATACAAATTATGGCAGGTAACAGTAACTTCGATACTAATTATGACTGGTAACAGTAACTTAGATACTAATTATGGCAGGTAACTGTAACTTCGATACTAATTATTACAGTTAACTGTAACTTCGTTACTAAATATGGCAGGTAACAGTAACTTCGATACTAATTATGACAGGTAACTGTATCTTCGTTACTAATTATGACAAGTAACTGTAATTTCGATACATATTATGCCAGGTAACTAACTTCGATACTAATTATGGCAGGTAACAGTAACTTCGATACTAATTATGACAGGTAACTGTAACTTCGTTACAAATTAAGACATGTAATTGTAATTTCGATACAAACTATGGCAGGTAACTGTAACTTCGATACTAATTATGACAGGTAACAGTAACTTCGATACTAATTATGACAGAAAACAGTAACAACGATACTAGTTATGACAGGTAACAGTAACTTCGATACTAATTATGACAAGTAACTGTAACTTCGTTACTAATTATGACAAGTAACTGTAATTTCGATACAAATTATGGCAGGTAACTGTAACTTCGATACTAATTATGACAGGTAACAGCAACTTCGATACTAATTATGACAGATAACTATAACTTCGCTACTAATTATGACAAGTAACAGTAATTTCGATACTAATTATGACAGGTAACAGTAACTTCGATACTAATTATGACAGGTAACTGTAACTTCGATACTAATTATGACATGTAACCGTAATTTCGATACAAATTATGACAGGTAACTGTAACTTCGTTACTAAATATGACAAGCAACTGTAATTTCGATACTAACTTTGACAAGTAACTGTAATTTCGATACAAATGATGGCAGGTAACTGTAACTTCGATACTAATTATGACAGGTAACAGTAACTTCGATACTAATTATGACAAGTTACTGTAATTTCGATACAAATGATGGCAGGTAACAGTAACTTCGATATAAATTATGACAGGTAACTGTAACTTCGATACTAAATATGACAGGTTACTGTAACTTCGATACTAATTATGACAGTTAAGTGTAACTTTGTTACTAATTATGACAAGTAACTGTAATTTCGATACAAATGATGGCAGGTAACTGTAACTTCGATACTAATTATGACAGGTAACAGTAACTTCTATACTAATTATGGCAGAAAACAGTAACTTCGATACTAATTATGACAGGTAACAGTAACAACGATACTAATTATGACAGGCAACTGTAACTTCGATACTAATTATTACAGGTAATTGTAACTTCGTTACTAATTATGACAAGTAACAGTAATTTTGACACATATGATGGCAGGTAACTATAACTTCGATACTAATTATGACAGGTAACAGTAACTTCGATACTAATTATGACAGAAAACAGTATCTTCGATACTAATTATGACAGGTAACAGTAACTTCGATACTAATTATGGCAGGTAACTGTAATTTCGATACTAATTATGACAAGTAACTCTAATTTCGATACAAATTATGGCAGGTAACAGTAACTTCGATACTAATTATGACAGGTAACTGTAACTTCGACACTAATTATGACAAGTAACTGTAATTTCGATACAAATTATGACAGGTAACTGTAACTTCGTTACTAATTATGGCAAGTAACTGTAATTTCGATACAAATTATGGCAGGTAAAAGTAACTTCGATACTAATTATGACAGGTAACTGTAACTTCGAAACTAATTATGACAGGTAACTGTAACATCGATATTTATTATGACAGGTTACTGTAACTTCGTTACAAATTATGACAAGTAACTGTAATTTCGGTTCAAATTATGGCAGGTAACTGTAACTTCGATACTAATTATGACAGGCAACATTAACTTCGATACTAATTATGACAAGAAACAGTTACTTCGATACTAATTATGACAGGTAACTATAACTTCGATACTAATTATGACAAGTAACTCTAACGTCGTAACTAATTATGACAAGTAACTGTAATTTTGATAAAAATTATGACAGGTAACTGTAACTTCGTTCCTAATTATGACATGTTACTGTAATTTCGATACAAATCATGGCAGGTTACTGTAACTTCGTTGCTAATTATGACAAGTAACTGTAATTGCGATACAAATGATGGCAGATAACTGTAACTTCGATACTAATTATGACAGGTTACAGTAACTTCGATACTAATTATGACAGAAAACAGTAACTTCGAAACTAATTATGACAGGTAACAGTAACTTCGATACTAATTAAAGCAGGTAACTGTAACTTCGATACTAATAATGACAGTTAACTGTAACTTCGTTACTAATTATGACAAGTAACTGTAATTTCGATACAAATTATGGCAGTTAAATGTAACTTCAATACTAATTATGACAGGTAACAGTAACTACTATACTAATTATGACAAGTAACTGTAACTTCGATACTAATTACGACAGGAAACTGTAACTTCGTTACTAATTATGACATGTAACTGTTATTTCGATACATATTATGGCAGATAACTGTAACTTCGTTACTAATTATGACAGGTAACAGTAACTTCGATACTAATTATGACAAGTAACAGTTACTTCGATACTAATTATGACAAGTAACAGTAACTTCGAAACTAATTATCACAGGTAACAGTAACATCGCTAGTAATTATGACAAGTAACTGTAATTTCGATACAAATTATGGCAGGAAACTGTAACTTCGATACTAATTATCACAAGTAACTGTAACATCGAAACTAATTATGTCAGGAAACTGTAACTTCGATGCTAATTATGACAAGAAGCAGTTACTTCGATACTAATTATGACAGGTAACTATAACTTCGATACTAATTATGACAAGTAACTCTAACGTCGTTACTAATTATGACAAGTAACTGTAATTTTGATAAAAATTATGGCAGGTAACTGTAACTTCGATACTAATTATGACAGGTAACAGTAACTTCGATACTAATTATGACAGATAACTGTAACTTCGTTACTAATTATGACATGTAACTGTAATTTCGATACTAATTATGGCAGGTAACTGTAACTTCGTTACTAATTATGACATGTTACTGTAATTTCGATACAAATTATGGCAGGTAACTGTAACTTCGTTGCCAATTATGACAAGTAACTGTAATTGCGATACAAATGATGGCCGGTAACTGTAACTTCGATACTAATTATGACAGGTAACAGTAACTTCGATACTAATTATGACAGAAAACAGTAACTTCGAAACTTATTATGACAGGTAACAGTAACTTCGATACTAAATATGGCAGGTAACTGTAACTTCGTTACTAATTATGACAAGAAACTGTAATTTCGATACAAATTATGGCAGTTAAATGTACCTTCAATAATAATTATGACAGGTAACAGTAACTTCTATACTAATTATGACAAGTAACTGTAACTTCGATACTAATTATGCCAGGAAACTGTAACTTCGTTACTAATTATGACATGTAACTGTTATTTCGATACATATTATGGCAGATAACTGTAACTTCGATACTAATTATGACAGGTAACAGTAACTTCGATACTAATTTTGACAAGTAACAGTTACTTCGATACTAATTATGACAAGTAACTGTAACTTCGAAACTAATTATGACAGGTAACAGTAACATCGTTACTAATTATGACAAGTAACTGTAATTTCGATACAAATTATGGCAGGTAACTCTAACTTCGATACTAATTATGACAGGTAACAGTAACTTCGATACTAATTATGTCAAGTAACTGTGACTTCGATACTAATTATGACAGGTAACTGTAACTTCGATACTAATTATGACAAGTAACTCTAACTTCGTTACTAATTATGACAAGAAATTGTAATTTTGATAAAAATTATGGCAGGTAACTGTAACTTCGATACTACTTATGACAGGTAACAGTAACTTCGATACTAATTATGACAGGTAACTGTAACTTCGATACTAATTATGACAGAAAACAGTAACAACGATACTAATTATGACAGGTAACAGTAACTTCGATACTTATTATGGCAGGTAACTGTAACTTCGATACTAATTATAACACTTAACTGTATTTTCGTTACTAATTATTTACAGGTAACTGTAATTTCGATACAAATTATGGCAGGTAACTGTTAACTTCGATACTATTTATGACAGGTAACAGTAACTTCGATTCTAAATATGGCAGGTAACTGTAATTTCGATACTAATTACGACAAGTAACTGTAATTTCAATACAAATTATAGCAGGTAACAGTAACTTCGATACTAATTATGACAGGTAACTGTAACTTCCACACTTATTATGACAAGTCACTGTAATTTCGATACAAATTATGACAGGTAACTGTAACTTCGTTACTAATTATGGCAAGTAACTGCAATTTCAATACAAATTATGGCAGGTAACAGTAACTTCGATACTAATTATGACTGGTAACAGTAACTTCGATACTAATTATGGCAGGTAACTGTAACTTCGATACTAATTATTACAGTTAACTGTAACTTCGTTACTAAATATGGCAGGTAACAGTAACTTCGATACTAATTATGACAGGCAACATTAACTTCGATACTAATTATGACAAGAAACAGTTACTTCGATACTAATTATGACAGGTAACTATAACTTCGATACTAATTATGACAAGTAACTCTAACGTCGTTACTAATTATGACAAGTAACTGTAATTTTGATAAAAATTATGGCAGGTAACTGTAACTTCGTTACTAATTATGACATGTTACTGTAATTTCGATACAAATCATGGCAGGTTACTGTAACTTCGTTGCTAATTATGACAAGTAACTGTAATTGCGATACAAATGATGGCAGATAACTGTAACTTCGATACTAATTATGACAGGTTACAGTAACTTCGATACTAATTATGACAGAAAACAGTAACTTCGAAACTAATTATGACAGGTAACAGTAACTTCGATACTAATTAAAGCAGGTAACTGTAACTTCGATACTAATAATGACAGTTAACTGTAACTTCGTTACTAATTATGACAAGTAACTGTAATTTCGATACATATTATGGCAGTTAAATGTAACTTCAATACTAATTATGACAGGTAACAGTAACTACTATACTAATTATGACAAGTAACTGTAACTTCGATACTAATTACGACAGGAAACTGTAACTTCGTTACTAATTATGACATGTAACTGTTATTTCGATACATATTATGGCAGATAACTGTAACTTCGTTACTAATTATGACAGGTAACAGTAACTTCGATACTAATTATGACAAGTAACAGTTACTTCGATACTAATTATGACAAGTAACAGTAACTTCGAAACTAATTATCACAGGTAACAGTAACATCGCTACTAATTATGACAAGTAACTGTAATTTCGATACAAATTATGGCAGGTAACTGTAACTTCGATACTAATTATCACAAGTAACTGTAACATCGAAACTAATTATGTCAGGAAACTGTAACTTCGATGCTAATTATGACAAGAAGCAGTTACTTCGATACTAATTATGACAGGTAACTATAACTTCGATACTAATTATGACAAGTAACTCTAACGTCGTTACTAATTATGACAAGTAACTGTAATTTTGATACTAATTATGGCAGGTAACTGTAACTTCGATACTAATTATGACAGGTAACAGTAACTTCGATACTAATTATGACAGATAACTGTAACTTCGTTACTAATTATGACATGTAACTGTAATTTCGATACAAATTATGGCAGGTAACTGTAACTTCGTTACTAATTATGACATGTTACTGTAATTTCGATACAAATTATGGCAGGTAACTGTAACTTCGTTGCCAATTATGACAAGTAACTGTAATTGCGATACAAATGATGGCCGGTAACTGTAACTTCGATACTAATTATGACAGGTAACAGTAACTTCGATACTAATTATGACAGAAAACAGTAACTTCGAAACTTATTATGACAGGTAACAGTAACTTCGATACTAATTATGGCAGGTAACTGTAACTTCGTTATTAATTATGACAAGAAACTGTAATTTCGATACAAATTATGGCAGTTAAATGTACCTTCAATAATAATTATGACAGGTAACAGTAACTTCTATACTAATTATGACAAGTAACTGTAACTTCGATACTAATTATGCCAGGAAACTGTAACTTCGTTACTAATTATGACATGTAACTGTTATTTCGATACATATTAAGGCAGATAACTGTAACTTCGATACTAATTATGACAGGTAACAGTAACTTCGATACTAATTTTGACAAGTAACAGTTACTTCGATACTAATTATGACAAGTAACTGTAACTTCGAAACTAATTATGACAGGTAACAGTAACATCGTTACTAATTATGACAAGTAACTGTAATTTCGATACAAATTATGGCAGGT
This sequence comes from Meconema thalassinum, assembly GCA_946902985.2. Taxonomy (NCBI): domain Eukaryota; kingdom Metazoa; phylum Arthropoda; class Insecta; order Orthoptera; family Tettigoniidae; genus Meconema; species Meconema thalassinum. The sequence goes on from OX336388.2 coordinate 1,658,840,484, forward strand.
AACTCTAACTTCGATACTAATTATGACAGGTAACAGTAACTTCGATACTAATTATGTCAAGTAACTGTGACTTCGATACTAATTATGACAGGTAACTGTAACTTCGATACTAATTATGACAAGTAACTCTAACTTCGTTACTAATTATGACAAGAAATTGTAATTTTGATAAAAATTATGGCAGGTAACTGTAACTTCGATACTACTTATGACAGGTAACAGTAACTTCGATACTAATTATGACAGGTAACTGTAACTTCGATACTAATTATGACAGAAAACAGTAACAACGATACTAATTATGACAGGTAACAGTAACTTCGATACTTATTATGGAAGGTAACTGTAACTTCGATACTAATTATAACACTTAACTGTATTTTCGTTACTAATTATTTACAGGTAACTGTAATTTCGATACAAATTATGGCAAGTAACTGTTAACTTCGATACTATTTATGACAGGTAACAGTAACTTCGATTCTAAATATGGCAGGTAACTGTAATTTCGATACTAATTATGAAAAGTAACTGTAATTTCAATACAAAATATAGCAGGTAACAGTAACTTCGATACTAATTATGACAGGTAACTGTAACTTCGATACTTATTATGACAAGTCACTGTAATTTCGATACAAATTATGACAGGTAACTGTAACTTCGTTACTAATTATGGCAAGTAACTGCAATTTCAATACAAATTATGGCAGGTAACAGTAACTTCGATACTAATTATGACTGGTAACAGTAACTTCGATACTAATTATGGCAGGTAACTGTAACTTCGATACTAATTATTACAGTTAACTGTAACTTCGTTACTAAATATGGCAGGTAACAGTAACTTCGATACTAATTATGACAGGTAACTGTATCTTCGTTACTAATTATGACAAGTAACTGTAATTTCGATACATAATATGCCAGGTAACTAACTTCGATACTAATTATGGCAGGTAACAGTAACTTCGATACTAATTATGACAGGTAACTGTAACTTCGTTACAAAATAAGACATGTAATTGTAATTTCGATACATACTATGGCAGGTAACTGTAACTTCGATACTAATTATGACAGGTAACAGTAACTTCGATACTAATTATGACAGAAAACAGTAACATCGATACTAGTTATGACAGGTAACAGTAACTTCGATACTAATTATGACAAGTAACTGTAACTTCGTTACTAATTATGACAAGTAACTGTAACTTCGATACTAATTATGACAGGTAACAGCAACTTCGATACTAATTATGACAGTTAACTATAACTTCGCTACTAATTATGACAAGTAACAGTAATTTCGATACTAATTATGACAGGTAACAGTAACTTCGATACTAATTATGACAGGTAACTGTAACTTCGATACTAATTATGACATGTAACCGTAATTTCGATACAAATTATGACAGGTAACTGTAACTTCGTTACTAAATATGACAAGCAACTGTAATTTTGATACTAATTTTGACAAGTAACTGTAATTTCGATACAAATGATGGCAGGTAACTGTAACTTCGATACTAATTATGACAGGTAACAGTAACTTCGATACTAATTATGACAAGTAACTGTCATTTCGATACAAATGATGGCAGGTAACAGTAACTTCGATATAAATTATGACAGGTAACTGTAACTCGATACTAAATATGACAGGTTACTGTAACTTCGATACTAATTATGACAGTTAAGTGTAACTTTGTTACTAATTATGACAAGTAACTGTAATTTCGATACAAATGATGGCAGGTAACTGTAACTTCGATACTAATTATGACAGGTAACAGTAACTTCTAAACTAATTATGGCAGAAAACAGTAACTTCGATACTAATTATGACAGGTAACAGTAACTTCGATACTAATTATGACAGGCAACTGTAACTTCGATACTAATTATGACAGGTAATTGTAACTTCGTTACTAATTATGACAAGTAACAGTAATTTTGACACATATGATGGCAGGTAACTATAACTTCGATACTAATTATGACAGGTAACAGTAACTTCGATACTAATTATGACAGAAAACAGTATCTTCGATACTAATTATGACAGGTAACAGTAATTTCGATACTAATTATGGCAGGTAACTGTAATTTCGATACTAATTATGACAAGTAACTCTAATTTCGATACAAATTATGGCAGGTAACAGTAACTTCGATACTAATTATGACAGGTAACTGTAACTTCGACACTAATTATGACAAGTAACTGTAATTTCGATACAAATTATGACAGGTAACTGTAACTTCGTTACTAATTATGGCAAGTAACTGTAATTTCGATACAAATTATGGCAGGTAAAAGTAACTTCGATACTAATTATGACAGGTAACTGTAACTTCGAAAGTAATTATGACAGGTAACTGTAACATCGTTTCTAATTATGACAAGTAACTGTAATTTCGATACAAATGTCGGCAGGTAACTGTAACTTCGATACTTATTATGACAGGTAACAGTAACTTCGATACTAAATATGACAGAAAACAGTAACTTCGATACTAATTAAGACTGTAACAATAACTTCGATACTAATTATGACAAGTAACTCTAACGTCGTTACTAATTATGACAAATAACTGTAATTTTGATAAAAATTATGGCAGGTAACTGTAACTTCGTTACTAATTATGACATGTTACTGTAATTTCGATACAAATTATGGCAGTTAAATGTAACTTCGATACTAATTATGACAGGTAACAGTAACTTCGATACTAATGATGACAAGTAACTGTAACATCGATACTTATTATGACAGGTTACTGTAACTTCGTTACAAATTATGACAAGTAACTGTAATTTCGGTACAAATTATGGCAGGTAACTGTAACTTCGATACTAATTATGACAGGCAACATTAACTTCGATACTAATTATGACAAGAAACAGTTACTTCGATACTAATTATGACAGGTAACTATAACTTCGATACTAATTATGACAAGTAACTCTAACGTCGTTACTAATTATGACAAGTAACTGTAATTTTGATTAAAATTATGGCAGGTAACTGTAACTTCGTTACTAATTATGACATGTTACTGTAATTTCGATACAAATCATGGCAGGTTACTGTAACTTCGTTGCTAATTATGACAAGTAACTGTAATTGCGATACAAATGATGGCAGATAACTGTAACTTCGATACTAATTATGACAGGTTACAGTAACTTCGATACTAATTATGACAGAAAACAGTAACTTCGAAACTAATTATGACAGGTAACAGTAACTTCGATACTAATTAAAGCAGGTAACTGTAACTTCGATACTAATAATGACAGTTAACTGTAACTTCGTTACTAATTATGACAAGTAACTGTAATTTCGATACATATTATGGCAGTTAAATGTAACTTCAATACTAATTATGACAGGTAACAGTAACTACTATACTAATTATGACAAGTAACTGTAACTTCGATACTAATTACGACAGGAAACTGTAACTTCGTTACTAATTATGACATGTAACTGTTATTTCGATACATATTATGGCAGATAACTGTAACTTCGTTACTAATTATGACAGGTAACAGTAACTTCGATACTAATTATGACAAGTAACAGTTACTTCGATACTAATTATGACAAGTAACAGTAACTTCGAAACTAATTATCACAGGTAACAGTAACATCGCTACTAATTATGACAAGTAACTGTAATTTCGATACAAATTATGGCAGGTAACTGTAACTTCGATACTAATTATCACAAGTAACTGTAACATCGAAACTAATTATGTCAGGAAACTGTAACTTCGATGCTAATTATGACAAGAAGCAGTTACTTCGATACTAATTATGACAGGTAACTATAACTTCGATACTAATTATGACAAGTAACTCTAACGTCGTTACTAATTATGACAAGTAACTGTAATTTTGATACTAATTATGGCAGGTAACTGTAACTTCGATACTAATTATGACAGGTAACAGTAACTTCGATACTAATTATGACAGATAACTGTAACTTCGTTACTAATTATGACATGTAACTGTAATTTCGATACTAATTATGGCAGGTAACTGTAACTTCGTTACTAATTATGACATGTTACTGTAATTTCGATACAAATTATGGCAGGTAACTGTAACTTCGTTGCCAATTATGACAAGTAACTGTAATTGCGATACAAATGATGGCCGGTAACTGTAACTTCGATACTAATTATGACAGGTAACAGTAACTTCGATACTAATTATGACAGAAAACAGTAACTTCGAAACTTATTATGACAGGTAACAGTAACTTCGATACTAATTATGGCAGGTAACTGTAACTTCGTTATTAATTATGACAAGAAACTGTAATTTCGATACAAATTATGGCAGTTAAATGTACCTTCAATAATAATTATGACAGGTAACAGTAACTTCTATACTAATTATGACAAGTAACTGTAACTTCGATACTAATTATGCCAGGAAACTGTAACTTCGTTACTAATTATGACATGTAACTGTTATTTCGATACATATTAAGGCAGATAACTGTAACTTCGATACTAATTATGACAGGTAACAGTAACTTCGATACTAATTTTGACAAGTAACAGTTACTTCGATACTAATTATGACAAGTAACTGTAACTTCGAAACTAATTATGACAGGTAACAGTAACATCGTTACTAATTATGACAAGTAACTGTAATTTCGATACAAATTATGGCAGGTAACTCTAACTTCGATACTAATTATGACAGGTAACAGTAACTTCGATACTAATTATGTCAAGTAACTGTGACTTCGATACTAATTATGACAGGTAACTGTAACTTCGATACTAATTATGACAAGTAACTCTAACTTCGTTACTAATTATGACAAGAAATTGTAATTTTGATAAAAATTATGGCAGGTAACTGTAACTTCGATACTACTTATGACAGGTAACAGTAACTTCGATACTAATTATGACAGGTAACTGTAACTTCGATACTAATTATGACAGAAAACAGTAACAACGATACTAATTATGACAGGTAACAGTAACTTCGATACTTATTATGGCAGGTAACTGTAACTTCGATACTAATTATAACACTTAACTGTATTTTCGTTACTAATTATTTACAGGTAACTGTAATTTCGATACAAATTATGGCAAGTAACTGTTAACTTCGATACTATTTATGACAGGTAACAGTAACTTCGATTCTAAGTATGGCAGGTAACTGTAATTTCGATACTAATTATGAAAAGTAACTGTAATTTCAATACAAATTATAGCAGGTAACAGTAACTTCGATACTAATTATGACAGGTAACTGTAACTTCGATACTTGTTATGACAAGTCACTGTAATTTCGATACAAATTATGACAGGTAACTGTAACTTCGTTACTAATTATGGCAAGTAACTGCAATTTCAATACAAATTATGGCAGGTAACAGTAACTTCGATACTAATTATGACTGGTAACAGTAACTTCGATACTAATTATGGCAGGTAACTGTAACTTCGATACTAATTATTACAGTTAACTGTAACTTCGTTACTAAATATGGCAGGTAACAGTAACTTCGATACTAATTATGACAGGTAACTGTATCTTCGTTACTAATTATGACAAGTAACTGTAATTTCGATACATAATATGCCAGGTAACTAACTTCGATACTAATTATTTCAGGTAACAGTAACTTCGATACTAATTATGACAGGTAACTGTAACTTCGTTACAAAATAAGACATGTAATTGTAATTTCGATACAAACTATGGCAGGTAACTGTAACTTCGATACTAATTATGACAGGTAACAGTAACTTCGATACTAATTATGACAGAAAACAGTAACATCGATACTAGTTATGACAGGTAACAGTAACTTCGATACTAATTATGACAAGTAACTGTAACTTCGTTACTAATTATGACAAGTAACTGTAACTTCGATACTAATTATGACAGGTAACAGCAACTTCGATACTAATTATGACAGTTAACTATAACTTCGCTACTAATTATGACAAGTAACAGTAATTTCGATACTAATTATGACAGGTAACAGTAACTTCGATACTAATTATGACAGGTAACTGTAACTTCGATACTAATTATGACATGTAACCGTAATTTCGATACAAATTATGACAGGTAACTGTAACTTCGTTACTAAATATGACAAGCAACTGTAATTTTGATACTAATTTTGACAAGTAACTGTAATTTCGATACAAATGATGGCAGGTAACTGTAACTTCGATACTAATTATGACAGGTAACAGTAACTTCGATACTAATTATGACAAGTAACTGTAATTTCGATACAAATGATGGCAGGTAACAGTAACTTCGATATAAATTATGACAGGTAACTGTAACTTCGATACTAAATATGACAGGTTACTGTAACTTCGATACTAATTATGACAGTTAAGTGTAACTTTGTTACTAATTATGACAAGTAACTGTAATTTCGATACAAATGATGGCAGGTAACTGTAACTTCGATACTAATTATGACAGGTAACAGTAACTTCTAAACTAATTATGGCAGAAAACAGTATCTTCGATACTAATTATGACAGGTAACAGTATCTTCGATACTAAATATGACAGAAAACAGTAACTTCGATACTAATTAAGACTGTAACAATAACATCGATACTAATTATGACAAGTAACTCTAACGTCGTTACTAATTATGACAAATAACTGTAATTTTGATAAAAATTATGGCAGGTAACTGTAACTTCGTTACTAATTATGACATGTTACTGTAATTTCGATACAAATTATGGCAGTTAAATGTAACTTCGATACTAATTATGACAGGTAACAGTAACTTCGATACTAATTATGACAAGTAACTGTAACATCGATACTTATTATGACAGGTTACTGTAACTTCGTTACAAATTATGACAAGTAACTGTAATTTCGGTACAAATTATGGCAGGTAACTGTAACTTCGATACTAATTATGACAGGCAACATTAACTTCGATACTAATTATGACAAGAAACAGTTACTTCGATACTAATTATGACAGGTAACTATAACTTCGATACTAATTATGACAAGTAACTCTAACGTCGTTACTAATTATGACAAGTAACTGTAATTTTGATAAAAATTATGGCAGGTAACTGTAACTTCGTTACTAATTATGACATGTTACTGTAATTTCGATACAAATCATGGCAGGTTACTGTAACTTCGTTGCTAATTATGACAAGTAACTGTAATTGCGACACAAATGATGGCAGATAACTGTAACTTCGATACTAATTATGACAGGTTACAGTAACTTCGATACTAATTATGACAGAAAACAGTAACTTCGAAACTAATTATGACAAGTAACAGTAACTTCGATACTAATTAAAGCAGGTAACTGTAACTTCGATACTAATAATGACAGTTAACTGTAACTTCGTTACTAATTATGACAAGTAACTGTAATTTCGATACAAATTATGGCAGTTAAATGTAACTTCAATACTAATTATGACAGGTAACAGTAACTACTATACTAATTATGACAAGTAACTGTAACTTCGATACTAATTACGACAGGAAACTGTAACTTCGTTACTAATTATGACATGTAACTGTTATTTCGATACATATTATGGCAGATAACTGTAACTTCGTTACTAATTATGACAGGTAACAGTAACTTCGATACTAATTATGACAAGTAACAGTTACTTCGATACTAATTATGACAAGTAACAGTAACTTCGAAACTAATTATCACAGGTAACAGTAACATCGCTACTAATTATGACAAGTAACTGTAATTTCGATACAAATTATGGCAGGTAACTGAAACTTCGATACTAATTATGTCAAGTAACTGTAACTTCGATACTAATTATGACAGGTAACTGTAACTTCGAAACTAATTATGACAAGTAACTCTAATTTCGTTACTAATTATGACATGTTACTGTAATTTCGATACAAATTATGGCAGGTAACTGTAACTGCGTTGCTAATTATGACAAGTAACTGTAATTGCGATAAAAGAAATTGTAATTTTGATAAAAATTATGGCAGGTAACTGTAACTTCGATACTACTTATGACAGGTAACAGTAACTTCGATACTAATTATGACAGGTAACTGTAACTTCGTTACTAATTATGACATGTAACTGTAATTTCGATACAAATTAAGGCAGGTAACTGTAACTTCGATACTAATTATGACAGGTAACAGTAACTTCGATACTTATTATGACAGAAAACAGTAACAACGATATTAATTATGACAGGTAACATTTACTTCGATACTAATTATGGCAGGTAACTGTAACTTCGATACTAATTATGACACTTAACTGTAACTTCGTTACTAATTATGACAAGTAACTGTCATTTCGATACAAATTATGGCAGGTAACTGTAACTTCGATACTAATTATGACAGGTAACAGTAACTTCGATACTAATTAAGACTAGTAACTGTAACATCGATACTAATTATGACAGGTAACTGTAACTTCGTTACTAATTATGACAAGTAACTGTAATTTCGATACAAATTATGGCAGGTAACTGTAATTTCGATACTAATTATGACAGGTAACAGTAACTTCGATACTAATTATGGCAAGTAACAGTAACTTCCATACCAATTATGACAAGTCACTGTAATTTCGACACAAATTATGACAGGTAACAGTAACTTCGTTACTAATTATGGCAAGTAACTGCAATTTCAATACAAATTAGGGCAGGTAACAGTAATTTCGATACTTATTATGACAGGTAACTGTAACTTCGTTACTAATTATGACATGTAACTGTAATTTCGATACAAATTAAGGCAGGTAACTGTAACTTCGATACTAATTATGACAGGTAACAGTAACTTCGATACTAATTATGACAGAAAACAGTATCTTCGATACTAATTATGACAGGTAACAGTAACTTCGATACTAATTATGGCAGGTAACTGTAATTTCGATACTAATTATGACAAGTAACTCTAATTTCGATACAAATTATGGCAGGTAACAGTAACTTCGATACTAATTATGACAGGTAACTGTAACTTCGACACTAATTATGACAAGTAACTGTAATTTCGATACAAATTATGACAGGTAACTGTAACTTCGTTACTAATTATGGCAAGTAACTGTAATTTCGATACAAATTATGGCAGGTAAAAGTAACTTCGATACTAATTATGACAGGTAACTGTAACTTCGAAACTAATTATGACAGGTAACTGTAACATCGTTTCTAATTATGACAAGTAACTGTAATTTCGATACAAATGACGGCAGGTAACTGTAACTTCGATACTTATTATGACAGGTAACAGTAACTTCGAAACTAAATATGACAGAAAACAGTAACTTCGATACTAATTAAGACTGTAACAATAACTTCGATACTAATTATGACAAGTAACTCTAACGTCGTTACTAATTATGACAAATAACTGTAATTTTGATAAAAATTATGGCAGGTAACTGTAACTTCGTTACTAATTATGACATGTTACTGTAATTTCGATACAAATTATGGCAGTTAAATTTAACTTCGATACTAATTATGACAGGTAACAGTAACTTCGATACTAATTATGACAAGTAACTGTAACATCGATATTTTTTATGACAGGTTACTGTAACTTCGTTACAAATTATGACAAGTAACTGTAATTTCGGTTCAAATTATGGCAGGTAACTGTAACTTCGATACTAATTATGACAGGCAACATTAACTTCGATACTAATTATGACAAGAAACAGTTACTTCGATACTAATTATGACAGGTAACTATAACTTCGATACTAATTATGACAAGTAACTCTAACGTCGTAACTAATTATGACAAGTAACTGTAATTTTGATAAAAATTATGACAGGTAACTGTAACTTCGTTCCTAATTATGACATGTTACTGTAATTTCGATACAAATCATGGCAGGTTACTGTAACTTCGTTGCTAATTATGACAAGTAACTGTAATTGCGATACAAATGATGGCAGATAACTGTAACTTCGATACTAATTATGACAGGTTACAGTAACTTCGATACTAATTATGACAGAAAACAGTAACTTCGAAACTAATTATGACAGGTAACAGTAACTTCGATACTAATTAAAGCAGGTAACTGTAACTTCGATACTAATAATGACAGTTAACTGTAACTTCGTTACTAATTATGACAAGTAACTGTAATTTCGATACAAATTATGGCAGTTAAATGTAACTTCAATACTAATTATGACAGGTAACAGTAACTACTATACTAATTATGACAAGTAACTGTAACTTCGATACTAATTACGACAGGAAACTTTAACTTCGTTACTAATTATGACATGTAACTGTTATTTCGATACATATTATGGCAGATAACTGTAACTTCGTTACTAATTATGACAGGTAACAGTAACTTCGATACTAATTATGACAAGTAACAGTTACTTCGATACTAATTATGACAAGTAACAGTAACTTCGAAACTAATTATCACAGGTAACAGTAACATCGCTAGTAATTATGACAAGTAACTGTAATTTCGATACAAATTATGGCAGGTAACTGTAACTTCGATACTAATTATCACAAGTAACTGTAACATCGAAACTAATTATGTCAGGAAACTGTAACTTCGTTACTAATTATGACATGTAACTGTAATTTCGATACTAATTATGGCAGGTAACTGTAACTTCGTTACTAATTATGACATGTTACTGTAATTTCGATACAAATTATGGCAGGTAACTGTAACTTCGTTGCCAATTATGACAAGTAACTGTAATTGCGATACAAATGATGGCCGGTAACTGTAACTTCGATACTAATTATGACAGGTAACAGTAACTTCGATACTAATTATGACAGAAAACAGTAACTTCGAAACTTATTATGACAGGTAACAGTAACTTCGATACTAATTATGGCAGGTAACTGTAACTTCGTTACTAATTATGACAAGAAACTGTAATTTCGATACAAATTATGGCAGTTTAATGTACCTTCAATAATAATTATGACAGGTAACAGTAACTTCTATACTAATTATGACAAGTAACTGTAACTTCGATACTAATTATGCCAGGAAACTGTAACTTCGTTACTAATTATGACATGTAACTGTTATTTCGATACATATTATGGCAGATAACTGTAACTTCGATACTAATTATGACAGGTAACAGTAACTTCGATACTAATTTTGACAAGTAACAGTTACTTCGATACTAATTATGACAAGTAACTGTAACTTCGAAACTAATTATGACAGGTAACAGTAACATCGTTACTAATTATGACAAGTAACTGTAATTTCGATACAAATTATGGCAGGTAACTCTAACTTCGATACTAATTATGACAGGTAACAGTAACTTCGATACTAATTATGTCAAGTAACTGTGACTTCGATACTAATTATGACAGGTAACTGTAACTTCGATACTAATTATGACAAGTAACTCTAACTTCGTTACTAATTATGACAAGAAATTGTAATTTTGATAAAAATTATGGCAGGTAACTGTAACTTCGATACTACTTATGACAGGTAACAGTAACTTCGATACTAATTATGACAGGTAACTGTAACTTCGATACTAATTATGAAAGAAAACAGTAACAACGATACTAATTATGACAGGTAACAGTAACTTCGATACTTATTATGGCAGGTAACTGTAACTTCGATACTAATTATAACACGTAACTGTATTTTCGTTACTAATTATTTACAGGTAACTGTAATTTCGATACAAATTATGGCAGGTAACTGTTAACTTCGATACTATTTATGACAGGTAACAGTAACTTCGATTCTAAATATGGCAGGTAACTGTAATTTCGATACTAATTACGACAAGTAACTGTAATTTCAATACAAATTATAGCAGGTAACAGTAACTTCGATACTAATTATGACAGGTAACTGTAACTTCCATACTTATTATGACAAGTCACTGTAATTTCGATACAAATTATGACAGGTAACTGTAACTTCGTTACTAATTATGGCAAGTAACTGCAATTTCAATACAAATTATGGCAGGTAACAGTAACTTCGATACTAATTATGACTGGTAACAGTAACTTCGATACTTATTATGGCAGGTAACTGTAACTTCGATACTAATTATTACAGTTAACTGTAACTTCGTTACTAAATATGGCAGGTAACAGTAACTTCGATACTAATTATGACAGGCAACATTAACTTCGATACTAATTATGACAAGAAACAGTTACTTCGATACTAATTATGACAGGTAACTATAACTTCGATACTAATTATGACAAGTAACTCTAACGTCGTTACTAATTATGACAAGTAACTGTAATTTTGATAAAAATTATGGCAGGTAACTGTAACTTCGTTACTAATTATGACATGTTACTGTAATTTCGATACAAATCATGGCAGGTTACTGTAACTTCGTTGCTAATTATGACAAGTAACTGTAATTGCGATACAAATGATGGCAGATAACTGTAACTTCGATACTAATTATGACAGGTTACAGTAACTTCGATACTAATTATGACAGAAAACAGTAACTTCGAAACTAATTATGACAGGTAACAGTAACTTCGATACTAATTAAAGCAGGTAACTGTAACTTCGATACTAATAATGACAGTTAACTGTAACTTCGTTACTAATTATGACAAGTAACTGTAATTTCGATACATATTATGGCAGTTAAATGTAACTTCAATACTAATTATGACAGGTAACAGTAACTACTATACTAATTATGACAAGTAACTGTAACTTCGATACTAATTACGACAGGAAACTGTAACTTCGTTACTAATTATGACATGTAACTGTTATTTCGATACATATTATGGCAGATAACTGTAACTTCGTTACTAATTATGACAGGTAACAGTAACTTCGATACTAATTATGACAAGTAACAGTTACTTCGATACTAATTATGACAAGTAACAGTAACTTCGAAACTAATTATCACAGGTAACAGTAACATCGCTACTAATTATGACAAGTAACTGTAATTTCGATACAAATTATGGCAGGTAACTGTAACTTCGATACTAATTATCACAAGTAACTGTAACATCGAAACTAATTATGTCAGGAAACTGTAACTTCGATGCTAATTATGACAAGAAGCAGTTACTTCGATACTAATTATGACAGGTAACTATAACTTCGATACTAATTATGACAAGTAACTCTAACGTCGTTACTAATTATGACAAGTAACTGTAATTTTGATACTAATTATGGCAGGTAACTGTAACTTCGATACTAATTATGACAGGTAACAGTAACTTCGATACTAATTATGACAGATAACTGTAACTTCGTTACTAATTATGACATGTAACTGTAATTTCGATACTAATTATGGCAGGTAACTGTAACTTCGTTACTAATTATGACATGTTACTGTAATTTCGATACAAATTATGGCAGGTAACTGTAACTTCGTTGCCAATTATGACAAGTAACTGTAATTGCGATACAAATGATGGCCGGTAACTGTAACTTCGATACTAATTATGACAGGTAACAGTAACTTCGAAACTAATTATGACAGAAAACAGTAACTTCGAAACTTATTATGACAGGTAACAGTAACTTCGATACTAATTATGGCAGGTAACTGTAACTTCGTTATTAATTATGACAAGAAACTGTAATTTCGATACAAATTATGGCAGTTAAATGTACCTTCAATAATAATTATGACAGGTAACAGTAACTTCTATACTAATTATGACAAGTAACTGTAACTTCGATACTAATTATGCCAGGAAACTGTAACTTCGTTACTAATTATGACATGTAACTGTTATTTCGATACATATTAAGGCAGATAACTGTAACTTCGATACTAATTATGACAGGTAACAGTAACTTCGATACTAATTTTGACAAGTAACAGTTACTTCGATACTAATTATGACAAGTAACTGTAACTTCGAAAATAATTATGACAGGTAACAGTAACATCGTTACTAATTATGACAAGTAACTGTAATTTCGATACAAATTATGGCAGGTAACTCTAACTTCGATACTAATTATGACAGGTAACAGTAACTTCGATACTAATTATGTCAAGTAACTGTGACTTCGATACTAATTATGACAGGTAACTGTAACTTCGATACTAATTATGACAAGTAACTCTAACTTCGTTACTAATTATGACAAGAAATTGTAATTTTGATAAAAATTATGGCAGGTAACTGTAACTTCGATACTACTTATGACAGGTAACAGTTACTTCGATACTAATTATGACAGGTAACTGTAACTTCGATACTAATTATGACAGAAAACAGTAACAACGATACTAATTATGACAGGTAACAGTAACTTCGATACTTATTATGGCAGGTAACTGTAACTTCGATACTAATTATAACACTTAACTGTATTTTCGTTACTAATTATTTACAGGTAACTGTAATTTCGATACAAATTATGGCAAGTAACTGTTAACTTCGATACTATTTATGACAGGTAACAGTAACTTCGATTCTAAATATGGCAGGTAACTGTAATTTCGATACTAATTATGAAAAGTAACTGTAATTTCAATACAAATTATAGCAGGTAACAGTAACTTCGATACTAATTATGACAGGTAACTGTAACTTCGATACTTATTATGACAAGTCACTGTAATTTCGATACAAATTATGACAGGTAACTGTAACTTCGTTACTAATTATGGCAAGTAACTGCAATTTCAATACAAATTATGGCAGGTAACAGTAACTTCGATACTAATTATGACTGGTAACAGTATCTTCGATACTAATTATGGCAGGTAACTGTAACTTCGATACTAATTATTACAGTTAACTGTAACTTCGTTACTAAATATGGCAGGTAACAGTAACTTCGATACTAATTATGACAGGTAACTGTATCTTCGTTACTAATTATGACAAGTAACTGTAATTTCGATACATAATATGCCAGGTAACTAACTTCGATACTAATTATGGCAGGTAACAGTAACTTCGATACTAATTATGACAGGTAACTGTAACTTCGTTACAAAATAAGACATGTAATTGTAATTTCGATACAAACTATGGCAGGTAACTGTAACTTCGATACTAATTATGACAGGTAACAGTAACTTCGATACTAATTATGACAGAAAACAGTAACATCGATACTAGTTATGACAGGTAACAGTAACTTCGATACTAATTATGACAAGTAACTGTAACTTCGTTACTAATTATGACAAGTAACTGTAACTTCGATACTAATTATGACAGGTAACAGCAACTTCGATACTAATTATGACAGTTAACTATAACTTCGCTACTAATTATGACAAGTAACAGTAATTTCGATACTAATTATGACAGGTAACAGTAACTTCGATACTAATTATGACAGGTAACTGTAACTTCGATACTAATTATGACATGTAACCGTAATTTCGATACAAATTATGACAGGTAACTGTAACTTCGTTACTAAATATGACAAGCAACTGTAATTTTGATACTAATTTTGACAAGTAACTGTAATTTCGATACAAATGATGGCAGGTAACTGTAACTTCGATACTAATTATGACAGGTAACAGTAACTTCGATACTAATTATGACAAGTAACTGTAATTTCGATACAAATGATGGCAGGTAACAGTAACTTCGATATAAATTATGACAGGTAACTGTAACTTCGATACTAAATATGACAGGTTACTGTAACTTCGATACTAATTATGACAGTTAAGTGTAACTTTGTTACTAATTATGACAAGTAACTGTAATTTCGATACAAATGATGGCAGGTAACTGTAACTTCGATACTAATTATGACAGGTAACAGTAACTTCTAAACTAATTATGGCAGAAAACAGTAACTTCGATACTAATTATGACAGGTAACAGTAACTTCCATGCTAATTATGACAGGCAACTGTAACTTCGATACTAATTATGACAGGTAATTGTAACTTCGTTACTAATTATGACAAGTAACAGTAATTTTGACACATATGATGGCAGGTAACTATAACTTCGATACTAATTATGACAGGTAACAGTAACTTCGATACTAATTATGACAGAAAACAGTATCTTCGATACTAATTATGACAGGTAACAGTAATTTCGATACTAATTATGGCAGGTAACTGTAATTTCGATACTAATTATGACAAGTAACTCTAATTTCGATACAAATTATGGCAGGTAACAGTAACTTCGATACTAATTATGACAGGTAACTGTAACTTCGACACTAATTATGACAAGTAACTGTAATTTCGATACAAATTATGACAGGTAACTGTAACTTCGTTACTAATTATGGCAAGTAACTGTAATTTCGATACAAATTATGGCAGGTAAAAGTAACTTCGATACTAATTATGACAGGTAACTGTAACTTCGAAACTAATTATGACAGGTAACTGTAACATCGTTTCTAATTATGACAAGTAACTGTAATTTCGATACAAATGACGGCAGGTAACTGTAACTTCGATACTTATTATGACAGGTAACAGTAACTTCGATACTAAATATGACAGAAAACAGTAACTTCGATACTAATTATGACAAGTAACTCTAACGTCGTTACTAATTATGACAAATAACTGTAATTTTGATAAAAATTATGGCAGGTAACTGTAACTTCGTTACTAATTATGACATGTTACTGTAATTTCGATACAAATTATGGCATTTAAATGTAACTTCGATACTAATTATGACAGGTAACAGTAACTTCGATACTAATTATGACAAGTAACTGTAACATCGATACTTATTATGACAGGTTACTGTAACTTCGTTACAAATTATGACAAGTAACTGTAATTTCGGTACAAATTATGGCAGGTAACTGTAACTTCGATACTAATTATGACAGGCAACATTAACTTCGATACTAATTATGACAAGAAACAGTTACTTCGATACTAATTATGACAGGTAACTCTAACGTCGTTACTAATTATGACAAGTAACTGTAATTTTGATAAAAATTATGGCAGGTAACTGTAACTTCGTTGCTAATTATGACAAGTAACTGTAATTGCGATACAAATGATGGCAGATAACTGTAACTTCGATACTAATTATGACAGGTTACTGTAACTTCGATACTAATTATGACAGAAAACAGTAACTTCGAAACTAATTATGACAGGTAACAGTAACTTCGATACTAATTAAAGCAGGTAACTGTAACTTCGATACTAATAATGACAGTTAACTGTAACTTCGTTACTAATTATGACAAGTAACTGTAATTTCGATACAAATTATGGCAGTTAAATGTAACTTCAATACTAATTATGACAGGTAACAGTAACTACTATACTAATTATGACAAGTAACTGTAACTTCGATACTAATTACGACAGGAAACTGTAACTTCGTTACTAATTATGACATGTAACTGTTATTTCGATACATATTATGGCAGATAACTGTAACTTCGTTACTAATTATGACAGGTAACAGTAACTTCGATACTAATTATGACAAGTAACAGTTACTTCGATACTAATTATGACAAGTAACAGTAACTTCGAAACTAATTATCACAGGTAACAGTAACATCGCTACTAATTATGACAAGTAACTGTAATTTCGATACAAATTATGGCAGGTAACTGAAACTTCGATACTAATTATGTCAAGTAACTGTAACTTCGATACTAATTATGACAGGTAACTGTAACTTCGATACTAATTATGACAAGTAACTCTAATTTCGTTACTAATTATGACATGTTACTGTAATTTCGATACAAATTATGGCAGGTAACTGTAACTTCGTTGCTAATTATGACAAGTAACTGTAATTGCGATAAAAGAAATTGTAATTTTGATAAAAATTATGGCAGGTAACTGTAACTTCGATACTACTTATGACAGGTAACACTAACTTCGATACTAATTATGACAGGTAACTGTAACTTCGTTACTAATTATGACATGTAACTGTAATTTCGATACAAATTAAGGCAGGTAACTGTAACTTCGATACTAATTATGACAGGTAACAGTAACTTCGATACTTATTATGACAGAAAACAGTAACAACGATATTAATTATGACAGGTAACAGTTACTTCGATACTAATTATGGCAGGTAACTGTAACTTCGATACTAATTATGACACTTAACTGTAACTTCGTTACTAATTATGACAAGTAACTGTCATTTCGATACAAATTATGGCAGGTAACTGTAACTTCGATACTAATTATGACAGGTAACAGTAACTTCGATACTAATTAAGACTAGTAACTGTAACATCGATACTAATTATGACAGGTAACTGTAACTTCGTTACTAATTATGACAAGTAACTGTAATTTCGATACAAATTATGGCAGGTAACTGTAATTTCGATACTAATTATGACAGGTAACAGTAACTTCGATACTAATTATGGCAAGTAACAGTAACTTCCATACCAATTATGACAAGTCACTGTAATTTCGACACAAATTATGACAGGTAACAGTAACTTCGTTACTAATTATGGCAAGTAACTGCAATTTCAATACAAATTAGGGCAGGTAACAGTAATTTCGATACTTATTATGACAGGTAACTGTAACTTCGATACTAATTATGACAGGTAACTGTAACTTCTTTACTAATTATGACAAGTAACTGCAACTTCGATACAAATGATGGCAGGTAATTGTAACTTCGATGCTAATTATGACAGGTAACAGTAACTTCGATATTAATAATGACAGAGAACAGTATCTTCGATACTAATTATGACAGGTAAGAGTAACTTCGATACTAATTATGGCAGGTAACTGTAACTTCGATACTAATTATTACATTTAACTGTAACTTCGTTACTAATTATGGCAGGTAACAGTAACTTCGATACTAATTATGACAGGTAACTGTAACTTCGTTACTAATTATGACAAGTAACTGTAATTTCGATACTTATTATGCCAGGTAACTAACATCGATACTAATTATTGCAGGTAACAGTAACTTCGATACTATTTATGACAGGTAACTGTAACTTTGTTACAAATTAAGACAAGTAATTGTAATTTCGATACAAATTATGGCAGGTAACTGTAACTTCGATACTAATTATGACAGGTAACAGTAACTTCGATACTAATTATGACAGAAAACAGTAACATCGATACTAGTTATGACAGGTAACAGTAACTTCGATACTAATTATGACAAGTAACTGTAACTTCGTTACTAATTATGACAAGAAACTGTAATTTCGATACAAATTATGGCAGGTAACTGTAACTTCGATACTAATTATGACAGGTAACAGTAACTTCGATACTAATTATGACAGGTAACTGTAACTTCGCTACTAATTATGACAAGTAACTGTAATTTCGATACAAATTATGACAGGTAACAGTAACTTCGATACTAATAATGACAGGCAACTGTAGTTTCGATACTAATTATGACAAGTAACTGTAATTTCGATACTAATTATGACAGGTAACTGTAACTTCGTTACTAAATATGGCAAGTAACTGTAATTTCGATACTAATTATGACAAGTAACTGTAATTTCGATACAAATGCTGGCAGGTAACTGTAACGTCGATACTAATTATGACAAGTAACTGTAATTTCGATACAAATTATGGCAGTTAAATGTAACTTCAATACTAATTATGACAGGTAACAGTAACTTCTATACTAATTATGACAAGTAACTGTATCTTCGATACTAATTACGACAGGAAACTGTAACTTAGTTACTAATTATGACATGTAACTGTTATTTCGATACATATTATGGCAGATAACTGTAACTTCGATACTAATTATGACAGGTAACAGTAACTTCGATACTAATTATGACAAGTAACAGTTACTTCGATACTAATTATGACAAGTAACAGTAACTTCGAAACTAATTGTGACAGGTAACAGTAACTTCGAAACTAATTGTGACAGGTAACAGTAACATCGTTACTAATTATGACAAGTAACTGTAATTTCGATACAAATTATGGCAGGTAACTGTAACTTCGATACTAATTATGACAGGTAACAGTAACTTCGATACTAATTATGTCAAGAAACTGTAACTTCGATACTAATTATGACAGGTAACTGTAACTTCGATACTAATTATGACAAGTAACTCTAACTTCGTTACTAATTATGACAAGAAATTGTAATTTTGATAAAAATTATGGCAGGTAACTGTAACTTCGATACTACTTATGACAGGTAACAGTAACTTCGATACTAATTATGACAGGTAACTGTAACTTCGTTACTAATTATGACATGTAACTGTAATTTCGATACTAATTATGGCAGGTAACTGTAACTTCGTTACTAATTATGACATCTAACTGTAATTTCGATACAAATAAAGGCAGGTAACTGTAACTTCGATACTAATTATGACACTTAACTGTATTTTCGTTACTAATTATGACAAGTAACTGTAATTTCGATACAAATTATGGCAGGTAACTGTAACTTCGATACTAATTATGACAGGTAACAGTAACTTCGATACTAATTATGACTAGTAACTGTAACTTCGATACTAATTATGACAGGTAACTGTAACTTCGTTACTAATTATGACAATGACTGTAATTTCGATACAAATTATGGCAGGTAACTGTAATTTCGATACTAATTATGACAGGTAACAGTAACTTCGATACTAATTATGACAAGTAACAGTAACTTCGATACCAATTATGACAAGTAACTGTAACTCCGAAACTCTTATGACAGGTAACTGTAACATCGTTACTAATTATGACAAGTAACTGTAATTTCAATACAAATTATGGCAGGTAACTGTAACTTCGATACTAATTATGACAAGTAACTGTTATTTCGATACATATTATGGCAGATAACTGTAACTTCGATACAAATTATGACTGGTAACAGTAACTTCGATACTAATTATGGCAGGTAACTGTAATTTCGATACTAATTATGACAACTAACTGTAATTTCAATACAAATTATAGCAGGTAACAGTAACTTCGATACTAATTATGACAGGTAACTGTAACTTCGATACTAATTATGGCAAGTAACTGCAATTTCAATACAAATTATGGCAGGTAACAGTAACTTCGATACTAATTATGACAGGTAACTGTAACTTCGATACTAATTATGACAGGTAACTGTAACTTCTTAATTAATTATGACATGTAACTGCAATTTCGATACAAGTGATGGCAGGTTACTGTAACTTCGATACTAATTATGACAGGAAACAGTAACTTCGATACTAATAATGACAGAAAACACTAACTTGGATACTAATTATGGCAGGTAACTGTAACTTCGATACTAATTATTACAGTTGACTGTAACTTCGTTACTAATTATGGCAGGTAACAGTAACTTCGATACTAATTATGACAGGTAACTGTAACTTCGTTACTAATTATGACAAGTAATTGTTATTTCGATACATATTTTGCCAGGTAACTAACTTCGATACTAATTATGGCAGGTAACAGTAACTTCGATACTAATTATGACAGGTAACTGTAACTTCGTTACAAATTAAGACAAGTAATTGTAATTTCGATACAAATTATGGCAGGTAACTGTAACATCGATACTAATTATGACAGGTAACAGTAACTTCGATACTAATTATGACAGAAAACAGTAACATCGATACTAATTATGACAGGTAACAGTAACTTCGATACTCATTATGACAAGTAACTGTAACTTCGTTACTAATTATGACAAGTAACTGTAATTTCGATACAAATGATGGCAGGTAACTGTAACTTCGATACTAATTATGACAAGTAATTGTAATTTCGATACAAATTATGGCAGTTAAATGTAACTTCAATACTAATTATGACAGGTAACAGTAACTTCTATACTAATTATGACAAGTAACTGTAACTTCGATATTAATTACGACAAGTAACTGTAACTTCGTTACTAATTATGACAAGTTACTGTGATTTTGATACAAATGATGGCAGGTAACTGTAACTTCGATACTAATTATGACAAGTAACTGTTATTTCGATACATATTATGGCAGATAACTGTAACTTCGATACTAATTATGACTGGTAACAGTAACTTCGATACTAATTATGACAAGTAACAGTTACTTCGATACTAATTAGGACAAGTAACAGTAACTTCGAAACTAATTGTGACAGGTAACAGTAACATCGTTACTAATTATGACAAGTAACTGTAATTTCGATACAAATTATGGCAGGTAACTGTATCTTCGATACGAATTATGACAGGTAACAGTAACTTCGATACTAATTATGTCAAGTAACTGTAACTTCGATACTAATTATGACAGGTAACTGTAACTTCGATACTAATTATTACAAGTAACTCTAACTTCGTTACTAATTATGACAAGAAATTGTAATTTTGATAAAAATTATGGCAGGTAACTGTAACTTCGATACTACTTATGACAGGTAACAGTAACTTCGATACTAATTATGGCAGGTAACTGTAACTTCGTTACTAATTATGACATGTAACTGTAATTTCGATACTAATTATGGCAGGTAACTGTAACTTCGTTACTAATTATGACATGTAACTGTAATTTCGATACAAATTAAGGCAGGTAACTGTAACTTCGATACTAATTATGACAGGTAACAGTAACTTCGATACTTATTATGACAGAAAACAGTAACAACGATACTAATTATGAGAGGTAACAGTAACTTCTATACTAATTATGGCAGGTAACTGTAACTTCGATACTAATTATGACACTTAACTGTAACTTCGTTACTAATTATGACAAGTAACTGTAATTTCGATACAAATTATGGCAGGTAACTGTAACTTCGATACTAATTATGACAGGTAACAGTAACTTCGATACTAATTATGACTAGTAACTGTAACATCGATACAAATTATGACACGTAACTGTAACTTCGTTACTAATTATGACAAGTAACTGTAATTTCGATACAAATTATGGCAGGCAACTGTAATTTCGATACTAATTATGACAGGTAACAGTAACTTCGATACTAATTATGACAAGTAACAGTAACTTCGATACCAATTACGACAAGTAACAGTAACTCCGAAACTACTTATTACAGGTAACTGTAACATCGTTACTAATTATGAAAAGTAACTGTAATTTCGATACAAATTATGGCAGGTAACTGTAACTTCGATACTAATTATGACAGGTAACAGTAACATCGATACTAATTATGGCAGGTAACTGTAATTTCGATACTAATTATGACAAGTAACTGTAATTTGAATACAAATTAAAGCAGGTAACAGTAACTTCGATACTAATTATGACAGGTAACTGTAACTTCGATACTAATTATGACAAGTCACTGTAATTTCGACACAAATTATGACAGGTAATAGTAACTTCGTTACTAATTATGGCAAGTAACTGCAATTTCAATACAAATTATGGCAGGTAACAGTTATTTCGATACTAATTATGACAGGTAACTGTAACTTCGATACTAATTATGACAGGTAACTGTAACTTCTTTACTAATTATGACAAGTAACTGCAACTTCGATACAAATGATGGCAGGTAACTGTAACTTCGATACTAATTATGACAGGTAACAGTAACTTCGATATTAATATTGACAGAGAACAGTAACTTCGATACTAATTATGACAGGTAACAGTAACTTCGATACTAATTATGGCAGGTAACTGTAACTTCGATACTAATTATTACAGTTAACTGTAACTTCGTTAATAATTATGGCAGGTAACAGTAACTTCGATACTAATTATGACAGGTAACTGTAACTTCGTTACAAATTAAGACAAGTAATTGTAATTTCGATACAAATTACGGCAGGTAATTGTAACTTCGATACTAATTATGACAGGTAACAGTAACTTCGATACTAATTATGACAAGTAACTCTATCTTCCTTACTAATTATGACAAGAAATTGTAATTTTGATAAAAATTATGGCAGGTAACTGTAACTTCGATACTACTTATGACAGGTAACAGTAACTTCGATATTAATTACGACATGTAACTGTAACTTCGTTACTAATTATGACAAGTAACTGTGATTTCGATACAAATGATGGCAGGTAACTGCAACTTCGATACTAATTATGACAAGTAACTGTTATTTCGATACATATTATGGCAGATAACTGTAACTTCGAAACTAATTATGACAGGTAACAGTAA
Organism: Meconema thalassinum; assembly: GCA_946902985.2. Taxonomy (NCBI): domain Eukaryota; kingdom Metazoa; phylum Arthropoda; class Insecta; order Orthoptera; family Tettigoniidae; genus Meconema; species Meconema thalassinum. The sequence goes on from OX336388.2 coordinate 1,658,864,675, forward strand.
CTTCGATACTAATTATGACAAGTAACAGTTACTTCGATACTAATTAGGACAAGTAACAGTAACTTCGAAACTAATTGTGACAGGTAACAGTAACTTCGTTACTAATTATGACAAGTAACTGTAATTTCGATACAAATTATGGCAGGTAACTGTATCTTCGATACGAATTATGACAGGTAACAGTAACTTCGATACTAATTATGTCAAGTAACTGTAACTTCGATACTAGTTATGAGAGGTAACTGTAACTTCGATACTAATTATGACAAGTAACTCTAACTTCGTTACTAATTATGACAAGAAATTGTAATTTTGATAAAAATTATGGCAGGTAACTGTAACTTCGATACTACTTATGACAGGTAACAGTAGCTTCGATACTAATTATGACAGGTAAGTGTAACTTCGTTACTAATTATGACATGTAACTGTAATTTCGATACTAATTATGGCAGGTAACTGTAACTTCGTTACTAATTATGACATGTAACTGTAATTTCGATACAAATTAAGGCAGGTAACTGTAACTTCGATACTAATTATGACAGGTAACAGTAACTTCGATACTTATTATGACAGAAAACAGTAACAACGATACTAATTATGACAGGTAACAGTAACTTCGATACTAATTATGGCAGGTAACTGTAACTTCGATACTAATTATGACACTTAACTGTAACTTCGTTACTAATTATGACAAGTAACTGTAATTTCGATACAAATTATGGCAGGTAACTGTAACTTCGATACTAATTATGACAGGTAACAGTAACTTCGATACTAATTATGACTAGTAACTGTAACATCGATACAAATTATGACAGGTAACTGTAACTTCGTTACTAATTATGACAAGTAACTGTAATTTCGATACAAATTATGGCATGTAACTGTAACTTCGTTACTAATTATGACAAGTAACTGTAATTTCGATACTAATTATGACAGGTAACAGTAACTTCGATACTAATTATGACAAGTAACAGTAACTTCGATACCAATTACGACAAGTAACAGTAACTCCGAAACTACTTATTACAGGTAACTGTAACATCGTTACTAATTATGAAAAGTAACTGTAATTTCGATACAAATTATGGCAGGTAACTGTAACTTCGATACTAATTATGACAGGTAACAGTAACTTCGATACTAATTATGACTAGTAACTGTAACATCGATACAAATTATGACAGGTAACTGTAACTTCGTTACTAATTATGACAAGTAACTGTAATTTCGATACTAATTATGACAGGTAACAGTAACTTCGATACTAATTATGACAAGTTACAGTAACTTCGATACCAATTACGACAAGTAACAGTAACTCCGAAACTACTTATTACAGGTAACTGTAACATCGTTACTAATTATGAAAAGTAACTGTAATTTCGATACAAATTATGGCAGGTAACTGTAACTTCGATACAAATTATGACAGGTAACAGTAACATCGATACTAATTATGGCAGGTAACTGTAATTTCGATACTAATTATGACAAGAAACTGTAATTTGAATACAAATTATAGCAGGTAACAGTAACTTCGATACTAATTATGACAGGTAACTGTAACTTCGATACTAATTATGACAAGTCACTGTAATTTCGACACAAATTATGACAGGTAACAGTAACTTCGTTACTAATTATGGCAAGTAACTGCAATATCAATACAAATTATGGCAGGTAACAGTTATTTCGATACTAATTATGACAGGTAACTGTAACTTCGATACAAATTATGACAGGTAATTGTAACTTGTTTACTAATTATGACAAGTAACTGCAACTTCGATACAAATGATGGCAGGTAACTGTAACTTCAATACTAATTATGACAGGTAACAGTAACTTCGATATTAATATTGACAGAGAACAGTAACTTCGATACTAATTATGACAGGTAACAGTAACTTCGAAACTAATTATGGCAGGTAACTGTAACTTCGTTACTAATTATTACAGTTAACTGAAACCACGTTACTAATTATGGCAGGTAACAGTAACTTCGATACTAATTATGACAGGTAACTGTAACTTCGTTACTAATTATGACATGTAACTGTAATTTCGATACATATTATGCCAGGTAAATAACTTCGACACTAATTATTGCAGGTAAAAGTAACTTCGATACTATTTATGACAGGTAACTGTAACTTCGTTACAAATTAACACAATTAATTGTAATTTCGATACAAATTACGGCAGGTAACTCTAACTTCGATACTAATTATGACAGGTAACAGTAACTTCGATACTAATTATGACAGAAAACAGTAACATCGATACTAGTTATGACAGGTAACAGTAACTTCGATACTAATTATGACAAGTAACGGTAACTTCGTTACTAATTATGACAAGTAACTGTAATTTCGATATAAATTATGGCAGGTAACTGTAATTTCGATACTAATTATGACAGGTAAAAGTAACTTCGATACTAATTATGACAGGTAACTGTAACTTCGCTACTAATTATGACAAGTGACTGTAATGTCGATACAAATTATGACAGTTAACAGTAACTTCGATACTAATTATGACAGGTAACTGTAACTTCGATACTAATTATGACAAGTAACTGTAATTTCGAAACAAATTATGACAGGTAACTGTAACTTCGTTACTAAATATGGCAAGTAACTGTAATTTCGATACTAATTATGACAAGTAACTGTAATTTCGATACAAATGATGGCAGGTAATTGTAACTTCGATACTAATTATGACAGGTAACAGTAACTTCGATACTAATTATGACAAGTAACTGTAATTTCGATACAAATGATGGCAGGTAACTGTAACTTCGATACAAATTATGACAGGTAACTGTAACTTCGATACTAATTATGACAGGTTACTGTAACTTCGATACTAATTATGACAAGAAATTGTAATTTTGATAAAAATTATGGCAGGTAACTGTAACTTCGAAACTAATTATGACAGGTAACCGTAACATCGTTACTAATTATGACAATTAACTGTAATTTCGATACAAATGATGGCAGGTAACTGTAACTTCGATACTTATTATGACAGGTATGAGTAACTTCGATACTAATTATGACAGAAAACAGTAACTTCGATACTAATTATGACAGGTAACAGTAACTTCGATACTAATCATGGCAGGTAACTGTAACATAGATTCTAATTATGACATTTAACTGTAACTTTGTTACAAATTATGACAATTAACTGTAATTTCGATACATATTATGGCAGTTAAATGTAACTTCGATACTAATTATGACAGGTAACAGTAACTTCGATACTAATTATGACAAGTAACTGTAACATCGATACTAGTTATGACAGGAAACTGTAACTTCGTTACAAATTATGACATGTAACTGTAATTTCGGTACAAATTATGGAAGGTAACTGTAACTTCGATACTAATTATGACAGGTAACTGTAACTTCGATACTAATTATGACAAGTAACTCTAACTTCGTTACTAATTATGACAAGAAATTGTAATTTTGATAAAAATTATGGCAGGTAACTGTAACTTCGATACTACTTATGACAGGTAACAGTAACTTCGATACTAATTATGACAGGTAACTGTAACTTCGTTATTAATTACGACATGTAACTGTAATTTCGATACTAATTATGGCAGGTAACTGTAACTTCGTTACTAATTATGACATGTAACTGTAATTTCGATACAAATTAAGGCAGGTAACTGTAACTTCGATACTAATTATGACAGGTAACAGTAACTTCGATACTTATTATGACAGAAAACAGTAACAACGATACTAATTATGACAGGTAACAGTAACTTCGATACTAATTATGGCAGGTAACTGTAACTTCGATACTAATTACGACACTTAACTGTAACTTCGTTACTAATTATGACAAGTAACTGTAATTTCGATAGAAATTATGGCAGGTAACTGTAACTTCGATACTAATTATGACAGGTAACAGTAACTTCGATACTAATTATGACTAGTAACTGTAACATCGATACAAATTATGACAGGTAACTGTAACTTCGTTACTAATTATGACAAGTAACTGTAATTTCGATACAAATTATGGCAGATAACTGTAATTTCGATACTAATTATGACAGGTAACAGTAACTTCGATACTAATTATGACAAGTAACAGTAACTTCGATACCAATTACGACAGGTAACAGTAACTCCGAAACTACTTATTACAGGTAACTGTAACATCGTTACTAATTATGAAAAGTAACTGTAATTTCGATACAAATTATGGCAGGTAACTGTAACTTCGATACTAATTATGACAGGTAACCGTACCATCGATACTAATTATGGCAGGTAACTGTAATTTCGATACTAATTATGACAAGTAACTGTAATTTGAATACAAATTATAGCAGTTAACAGTAACGTCGATACTAATTATGACAGGTAACTGTAACTTCGATACTAATTATGAAAAGTCACTGTAATTTCGACACAAATTATGACAGGTAACAGTAACTTCGTTACTAGTTATGGCAAGTAACTGCAATTTCAATACAAATTATGGCAGGTAACAGTAATTTTGATACTAATTACGACAGGTAACTGTAACTTCGACACTAATTATGACAGGTAACTGTAACTTCTTTACTAATTATGACAGGTAACAGTAACTTCGATATTAATAATAACAGAGAACAGTAACTTCGATACTAATTATGACAGGTAACAGTAACTTCGATACTAATTATGGCAGGTAACTGTAACTTCGATACTAATTATTACAGTTAACTGTAACTTCGTTACTAATTATGGCAGGTAACAGTAACTTCGATACTAATTATGACAGGTAACTGTAACTTCGTTACTAATTATGACAAGTAACTGTAATTTCGATACATATTATGCCAGGTAAATAACTTCGATACTAATTATTGCAGGTAACAGTAACATCGATACTATTTATGACAGGTAACTGTAACTTCGTTACAAATTAAGACAAGTAATTGTAATTTCGATACAAATTACGGCAGGTAACTGTAACTTCGATACTAATTATGACAGGTAACAGTAACTTCGATACTAATTATGACAGAAAACAGTAACATCGATACTAGTTATGACAGGTAACAGTAACTTCGATACTAATTATGACAAGTAACTGTAACTTCGTTACTAATTATGACAAGTAACTGTAATTTCGATACAAATTATGTCAGGTAACAGTAACTTCGATACTAATTATGACAGGTAACTGTAACTTCGATACTAATTATGACAAGTAACTGTAATTTCGATACAAATTATGACAGGTAACTGTAACTTCGTTACTAAATATGGCAACTAACTGTAATTTCGATACTAATTATGACAAGTAACTGTAATTTCGATACAAATGATGGCAGGTAACTGTAACTTCGATACTAATTATGACAGGTAACAGTAACGTCGGTACTAATTATGACAAGTAACTGTAATTTTGATACAAATGATGGCAGGTAACTGTAACTTCGATACAAATTATGACAGGTAACTGTAACTTCGATACTAATTATGACAAGAAATTGTAATTTTGATAAAAATTATGGCAGGTAACAGTAACTTCGATACTAATTATGACAGGTAACTGTAACTTCGTTACAAATAAAGACAAGTAATTTTAATTTCGATACAAATTATGGCAGGTAACTGTAACATCGATACTAATTATGACAGGTAACAGTAACTTCGATACTAATTATGACAGAAAACAGTAACTTCGATACTAATTATGACAAGTAACAGTTACTTCGATAACTAATTATGACAAGTAACAGTAACTTCGAAACTAATTGTGACAGGTAACAGTAACATCGTTACTAATTATGACAAGTAACTGTAATTTCGATACAAATTATGGCAGGTAACTGTAACTTCGATACTAATTATGACAGGTAACAGTAACTTCGATACTTATTATGACAGAAAACAGTAACAACGATACTAATTATGACAGGTAACAGTAACTTCGTTACTAATTATGACAAGTAACTGTAATTTCGATACAAATTATGGCAGGTAACTGTAATTTCGATACTAATTATGACAGGTAACAGTAACTTCGATACTAATTATGACAAGTAACAGTAACTTCGATACCAATTACGACAAGTAACAGTAACTCCGAAACTACTTATTACAGGTAACTGTAACATCGTTACTAATTATGAAAAGTAACTGTAATTTCGATACAAATTATGGCAGGTAACTGTAACTTCGATACTAATTATGACAGGTAACAGTAACATCGATACTAATTATGGCAGGTAACTGTAATTTCGATACTAATTATGACAAGTAACTGTAATTTGAATACAAATTATAGCAGGTAACAGTAACTTCGATACTAATTATGACAGGTAACTAAAACTTCGATACTAATTATGACAAGTCACTGTAATTTCGACACAAATTATGACAGGTAACAGTAACTTCGTTACTAATTATGGCAAGTAACTGCAATTTCAATACAAATTATGGCAGGTAACAGTTATTTCGATACTAATTATGACAGGTAACTGTAACTTCGATACTAATTATGACAGGTAACTGTAACTTCTTTACTAATTATGACAAGTAACTGCAACTTCGATACAAATGATGGCAGGTAACTGTAACTTCGATACTAATTATGACAGGTAACAGTAACTTCGATATTAATATTGACAGAGAACAGTAACTTCGATACTAATTATGACAGGTAACAGTAACTTCGATACTAATTATGGCAGGTAACTGTAACTTCGATACTAATTATTACAGTTAAGTGTAACTTCGTTACTAATTATGGCAGGTAACAGTAACTTCGATACTAATTATGACAGGTAACTGTAACTTCGTTACTAATTATGACAAGTAACTGTAATTTCGATACATATTATGCCAGGTAAATAACTTCGATACTAATTATTTCAGGTAAAAGTAACTTCGATACTATTTATGACAGGTAACTGTAACTTCGTTACAAATTAAGACAAGTAATTGTAATTTCGATACAAATTACGGCAGGTAACTGTAACTTCGATACTAATTATGACAGGTAACAGTAACTTAGATACTAATTAAGACAGAAAACAGTAACATCGATACTAGTTATGACAGGTAACAGTAACTTCGATACTAATTATGACAAGTAACTGTAACTTCGTTACTAATTATGACAAGTAACTGTAATTTCGATACAAATTATGGCAGGTAACTGTAACTTCGATACTAATTATGACAGGTAAAAGTAACTTCGATACTAATTATGACAGGTAACTGTAACTTCGATACTAATTATGACAAGAAATTGTAATTTTGATAAAAATTATGGCAGGTAACTGTAACTTCGAAACTAATTATGACAGGTAACTGTAACATCGTTACTAATTATGACAATTAACTGTAATTTCGATACAAATGATGGCAGGTAACTGTAACTTCGATACTTATTATGACAGGTAACGGTAACTTCGATACTAATTATGACAGAAAACAGTAACTTCGATACTAATAATGACAGGTATCAATAATTTCGATACTAATTATGGCAGGTAACTGTAACTTAGATTCTAATTATGACATTTAACTGTAACTTTGTTACTAATTATGACAATTAACTGTAATTTCGATACAAATATGGCAGTTAAATGTAACTTCGATACTAATTATGACTGGTAACAGTAACTTCGATACTAATTATGACAAGTAAGAGTAACATCGATACTAATAATGACAGGAAACTGTAACTTCGTTACAAATTATGACATGTAACTGTAATTTCGGTACAAATTATGGAAAGTAACTGTAACTTCGATACTAATTATGACAGGTAATATTAACTTCGATACTAATTATGACAAGAAACAGTTACTTCGATACTAATTATGACAGGTAACTATAACTTCGATACTAATTATGACAAGTAACTCTAACGACGTTACTAATTATGACAAGTAACTGTAATTTTGATACAAATTATGGCAGGTAACTGTAACTTCGATACTAATTATGACAGGTAACAGTAACTTCGATACTAATTATGACAGGTAACTGTAACTTCGTTACTAATTATGACATGTAACTGTTATTTCGATACTAATTATGGCAGGTAACTGTAACTACGTTACTAATTATGACATGTTACTGTAATTTCGATACAAATTATGGCAGGTAACTGTAACTTCGATACTAATTATGACAGGTAACAGTAACTTCGATACTAATTATGTCAAGTAACTGTAACTTCGATACTAATTATTACCGGTAACTGTTACTTCGATACTAATTATGACAAGTAACTCTAACTTCGTTACTAATTATGACAAGAAATTGTAATTTTGATAAAAATTATGGCAGGTAACTGTAACTTCGATACTACTTAAGACAGGTAACAGTAACTTCGATACTAATTATGACAGGTAACTGTAACTTCCATACTAATTATGACAGAAAACAGTAACAACGATACTAATTATGACAGGTAACAGTAACTTCGATACTAATTATGGCAGGTAACTGTAACTTCGATACTAATTATGACACTTAACTGTATTTTCGTTACTAATTATGACAAGTAACTCTAATTTCGATACAAATTATGGCAGGTAACTGTAACTTCGATACTAATTATGACAGGTAACAGTAACTTCGATACTAATTATGACTAGTAACTGTAACTTCGATACTAATTATGACAGGTAACTGTAACTTCGTTACTAATTATGACAATAACTGTAATTTCGATACAAATTATGGCAGGTAACTGTAATTTCGATACTAATTATGACAGGTAACAGTAACATCGATACTAATTATGACATGTAACAGTAACTTCGATACCAATTATGACAAGTAACTGTAACTCCGAAACTCTTATGACAGGTAACTGTAACATCGTTAATAATTATGACAAGTAACTGTAATTTCAATACAAATTATGGCAGGTAACTGTAACTTCGATACTAATTATGACAGGTAACAGTAACTTCGATACTAATTATGGCAGGTATCTGTAATTTCGATACTAATTATGACAACTAACTGTAATTTCAATACAAATTATAGCAGGTAACAGTAACTTCGTTACTAATTATGACAGGTAACTGTAACTTCTTTATTAATTATGACATGTAACTGCAATTTCGATACAAATGATGGCAGGTAACTGTAACTTCGATACTAATTATGACAGGTAACAGTAACTTCGATACTAATAATGACAGAAAACAGTAACTTCGATACTAATTATGGCAGGTAACTGTAACTTCGATACTAATTATTACAGTTAACTGTAACTTCGTTACTAATTATGGCAGGTAACAGTAACTTCGATACTAATTATGACAGGTAACTGTAACTTCGTTACTAATTATGACAAGTAACTGTAATTTCGATACATATTATGCCAGGTAACTAACTTCGATACTAATTATGGCAGGTAACAATAACTTCGATACTAATTATGACAGGTAACTGTAACTTCGTTACAAATTAAGACAAGTAATTTTAATTTCGATACAAATTATGGCAGGTAACGGTAACATCGATACTAATTATGACAGGTAACAGTAACTTCGATACTAATTATGACAGAAAACAGTTACATCGATACTAGTTATGACAGGTAACAGTAACTTCGATACTCATTATGACAAGTAACTGTAACTTCGTTACTAATTATGACAAGTAACTGTAATTTCGATACAAATGATGGCAGGTAACTGTAACTTCGATACTAATTATGACAAGTAACTGTAATTTCGATACAAATTATGGCAGTTAAAAGTAACTTCAATACTAATTATGACAGGTAACAGTAACTTCTATACTAATTATGACAAGTAACTGTAACTTCGATATTAATTACGACAAGTAACTGTAACTTCGTTACTAATTATGACAAGTAACTGTTATTTCGATACATATTATGGCAGATAACTGTAACTTCGATACTAATTATGACAGGTAACAGTAACTTCGATACTAATTATGACAAGTAACAGTTACTTCGATAACTAATTATGACAAGTAACAGTAACTTCGAAACTAATTTTGACAGGTAACAGTAACATCGTTACTAATTATGACAAGTAACTGTAATTTCGATACAAATTATGGCAGGTAACTGTATCTTCGATACGAATTATGACAGGTAACAGTAACTTCGATAATAATTATGTCAAGTAACTGTAACTTCGATACTAATTATGACAGGTAACTGTAACTTCGATACTAATTATGACAAGTAACTCTAACTTCGTTACTAATTATGACAAGAAATTGTAATTTTGATAAAAATTATGGCAGGTAACTGTAACTTCGATACTACTTATGACAGGTAACAGTAACTTCGATACTTATTATGACAGAAAACAGTAACAACGATACTAATTATGACAGGTAACAGTAACTTCGTTACTAATTATGACAAGTAACTGTAATTTCGATACAAATTATGGCAGGTAACTGTAATTTCGATACTAATTATGACAAGTAACTGTAATTTCGATACAAATTATGGCAGTTAAAAGTTACTTCAATACTAATTATGACAGGTAACAGTAACTTCTATACTAATTATGACAAGTAACTGTATCTTCGATACGAATTATGACAGGTAACAGTAACTTCGATACTAATTATGACAGGTAACTGTAACTTCGTTACAAATTATGACATGTAACTGTAATTTCGATACTAATTATGGCAGGTAACTGTAACTTCGTTACTAATTATGACATGTAACTGTAATTTCGATACAAATTAAGGCAGGTAACTGTAACTTCGATACTAATTATGACATTTAACAGTAACTTCGATACTTATTATGACAGAAAACAGTAACAACGATACTAATTATGACAGGTAACAGTAACTTCGTTACTAATTATGACAAGTAACTGTAATTTCGATACAAATTATGGCAGGTAACTGTAATTTCGATACTAATTATGACAGGTAACAGTAACTTCGATACTAATTATGACAAGTAACAGTAACTTCGATACCAATTACGACAAGTAACAGTAACTCCGAAACTACTTATTACAGGTAACTGTAACATCGTTACTAATTATGAAAAGTAACTGTAATTTCGATACCAATTATGGCAGGTAACTGTAACTTCGATACTAATTATGACAGGTAACAGTAACATCGATACTAATTATGGCAGGTAACTGTAATTTCGATACTAATTATGACAAGTAACTGTAATTTGAATACAAATTATAGCAGGTAACAGTAACTTCGATACTAATTATGACAGGTAACTGTAACTTCGATACTAATTATGACAAGTCACTGTAATTTCGACACAAATTATGACAGGTAACAGTTACTTCGTTACTAATTATGGCAAGTAACTGCAATTTCAATACAAATTATGGCAGGTAACAGTTATTTCGATACTAATTATGACAGGTAACTGTAACTTCGATACTAATTATGACAGGTAACTGTAACTTCTTTACTAATTATGACAAGTAACTGCAACTTCGATACAAATGATGGCAGGTAACTGTAACTTCGATACTAATTATGACAGGTAACAGTAACTTCGATATTAATATTGACAGAGAACAGTAACTTCGATACTAATTATGACAGGTAACACTAACTTCGATACTAATTATGGCAGGTAACTGTAACTTCGATACTAATCATTACAGTTAACTGTAACTTCGTTACTAATTATGGCAGGTAACAGTAACTTCGATACTAATTATGACAGGTAACTGCAACTTCGTTACTAATTATGACAAGTAACTGTAATTTCGATACATATTATGCCAGGTAAATAACTTCGATACTAATTTTTGCAGGTAAAAGTAACTTCGATACTATTTATGACAGGTAACTGTAACTTCGTTACAAATTAAGACAAGTAATTGTAATTTCGATACAAATTACGGCAGGTAACTGTAACTTCGATACTAATTATGACAGGTAACAGTAACTTCGATACTAATTATGACAGAAAACAGTAACATCGATACTAGTTATGACAGGTAACAGTAACTTCGATACTAATTATGACAAGTAACTGTAACTTCGTTACTAATTATGACAAGTAACTGTAATTTCGATACAAATTATGGCAGGTAACTGTAACTTCGATACTAATTATGACAGGTAAAAGTAACTTCGATACTAATTATGACAGGTAACTGTAACTTCGCTACTAATTATGACAAGTAATTGTAATGTCGATACAAATTATGACAGGTAACAGTAACTTCGATACTAATTATGACAGGTAACTGTAACTTCGATACTAATTAGACAAGTAACTGTAATTTCGAAACAAATTATGACAGGTAACTGTAACTTCGTTACTAAATATGGCAAGTAACTGTAATTTCGATACTAATTATGACAAGTAACTGTAATTTCGATACAAATGATGGCAGGTAATTGTAACTTCGATACTAATTATGACAGGTAACAGTCACTTCGATACTAATTATGACAAGTAACTGTAATTTCGATGCAAATGATGGCAGGTAACTGTAACTTCGATACAAATTATGACAGGTAACTAACTTCGATACTAATTATGACAGGTTACTGTAACTTCGATACTAATTATGACAAGAAATTGTAATTTTGATAAAAATTATGGCAGGTAACTGTAACTTCGAAACTAATTATGACAGGTAACTGTAACATTGTTACTAATTATGACAATTAACTGTAATTTCGATACAAATTATGGCAGTTAAATGTAACTTCGATAGTAATTATGACAGGTAACAGTAACTTCGATACTAATTATGACAAGTAACTGTAACATCGATACTAATTATGACAGGAAACTGTAACTTCGTTACAAATTATGACATGTAACTGTAATTTCGGTACAAATTATGGAAGGTAACTGTAACTTCGATACTAATTATGACAGGTAATATTAACTTCGATACTAATTATGACAAGAAACAGTTACTTCGATACTAATTATGACAGGTAACTATAACTTCGATACTAATTATGACAAGTAACTCTAACGACGTTACTAATTATGACAAGTAACTGTAATTTTGATACAAATTATGGCAGGTAACTGTAACTTCGATACTAATTATGACAGGTAACAGTAACTTCGATACTAATTATGACAGGTAACTGTAACTTCGTTACTAATTATGACATGTAACAGTTATTTCGATACTAATTATGGCAGGTAACTGTAACTTCGATACTAATTATGACAGGTAACAGTAACTTCGATACTACTTATGACAGGTAACAGTAACTTCGATATTAATTACGACAAGTAACTGTAACTTCGTTACTAATTATGACAAGTAACTGTGATTTCGATACAAATGATGGCAGGTAACTGTAACTTCGATACTAATTATGACAAGTAACTGTTATTTCGATACATATTATGGCAGATAACTGTAACTTCGATACTAATTATGACAGGTAACAGTAACTTCGATACTAATTATGACAAGTAACAGTTACTTCGATACTAATTAGGACAAGTAACAGTAACTTCGAAACTAATTGTGACAGGTAACAGTAACTTCGTTACTAATTATGACAAGTAACTGTAATTTCGATACAAATTATGGCAGGTAACTGTATCTTCGATACGAATTATGACAGGTAACAGTAACTTCTATACTAATTATGTCAAGTAACTGTAACTTCGATACTAATTATGACAGGTAACTGTAACTTCGATACTAATTATGACAAGTAACTCTAACTTCGTTACTAATTATGACAAGAAATTGTAATTTTGATAAAAATTATGGCAGGTAACTGTAACTTCGATACTACTTATGACAGGTAACAGTAACTTCGATACTAATTATGACAGGTAACTGTAACTTCGTTACTAATTATGACATGTAACAGTTATTTCGATACTAATTATGGCAGGTAACTGTAACTTCGATACTAATTATGACAGGTAACAGTAACTTCGATACTACTTATGACAGGTAACAGTAACTTCGATATTAATTACGACAAGTAACTGTAACTTCGTTACTAATTATGACAAGTAACTGTGATTTCGATACAAATGATGGCAGGTAACTGTAACTTCGATACTAATTATGACAAGTAACTGTTATTTCGATACATATTATGGCAGATAACTGTAACTTCGATACTAATTATGACAAGTAACTGTAATTTCGATACAAATTATGGCAGTTAAAAGTAACTTCAATACTAATTATGACAGGTAACAGTAACTTCTATACTAATTATGACAAGTAACTGTAACTTCGATATTAATTACGACAAGTAACTGTAACTTCGTTACTAATTATGACAAGTAACTGTTATTTCGATACATATTATGGCAGATAACTGTAACTTCGATACTAATTATGACAGGTAACAGTAACTTCGATACTAATTATGACAAGTAACAGTTACTTCGATAACTAATTATGACAAGTAACAGTAACTTCGAAACTAATTTTGACAGGTAACAGTAACATCGTTACTAATTATGACAAGTAACTGTAATTTCGATACAAATTATGGCAGGTAACTGTATCTTCGATACGAATTATGACAGGTAACAGTAACTTCGATAATAATTATGTCAAGTAACTGTAACTTCGATACTAATTATGACAGGTAACTGTAACTTCGATACTAATTATGACAAGTAACTCTAACTTCGTTACTAATTATGACAAGAAATTGTAATTTTGATAAAAATTATGGCAGGTAACTGTAACTTCGATACTACTTATGACAGGTAACAGTAACTTCGATACTTATTATGACAGAAAACAGTAACAACGATACTAATTATGACAGGTAACAGTAACTTCGTTACTAATTATGACAAGTAACTGTAATTTCGATACAAATTATGGCAGGTAACTGTAATTTCGATACTAATTATGACAAGTAACTGTAATTTCGATACAAATTATGGCAGTTAAAAGTTACTTCAATACTAATTATGACAGGTAACAGTAACTTCTATACTAATTATGACAAGTAACTGTATCTTCGATACGAATTATGACAGGTAACAGTAACTTCGATACTAATTATGACAGGTAACTGTAACTTCGTTACAAATTATGACATGTAACTGTAATTTCGATACTAATTATGGCAGGTAACTGTAACTTCGTTACTAATTATGACATGTAACTGTAATTTCGATACAAATTAAGGCAGGTAACTGTAACTTCGATACTAATTATGACATTTAACAGTAACTTCGATACTTATTATGACAGAAAACAGTAACAACGATACTAATTATGACAGGTAACAGTAACTTCGTTACTAATTATGACAAGTAACTGTAATTTCGATACAAATTATGGCAGGTAACTGTAATTTCGATACTAATTATGACAGGTAACAGTAACTTCGATACTAATTATGACAAGTAACAGTAACTTCGATACCAATTACGACAAGTAACAGTAACTCCGAAACTACTTATTACAGGTAACTGTAACATCGTTACTAATTATGAAAAGTAACTGTAATTTCGATACCAATTATGGCAGGTAACTGTAACTTCGATACTAATTATGACAGGTAACAGTAACATCGATACTAATTATGGCAGGTAACTGTAATTTCGATACTAATTATGACAAGTAACTGTAATTTGAATACAAATTATAGCAGGTAACAGTAACTTCGATACTAATTATGACAGGTAACTGTAACTTCGATACTAATTATGACAAGTCACTGTAATTTCGACACAAATTATGACAGGTAACAGTTACTTCGTTACTAATTATGGCAAGTAACTGCAATTTCAATACAAATTATGGCAGGTAACAGTTATTTCGATACTAATTATGACAGGTAACTGTAACTTCGATACTAATTATGACAGGTAACTGTAACTTCTTTACTAATTATGACAAGTAACTGCAACTTCGATACAAATGATGGCAGGTAACTGTAACTTCGATACTAATTATGACAGGTAACAGTAACTTCGATATTAATATTGACAGAGAACAGTAACTTCGATACTAATTATGACAGGTAACACTAACTTCGATACTAATTATGGCAGGTAACTGTAACTTCGATACTAATCATTACAGTTAACTGTAACTTCGTTACTAATTATGGCAGGTAACAGTAACTTCGATACTAATTATGACAGGTAACTGTAACTTCGTTACTAATTATGACAAGTAACTGTAATTTCGATACATATTATGCCAGGTAAATAACTTCGATACTAATTTTTGCAGGTAAAAGTAACTTCGATACTATTTATGACAGGTAACTGTAACTTCGTTACAAATTAAGACAAGTAATTGTAATTTCGATACAAATTACGGCAGGTAACTGTAACTTCGATACTAATTATGACAGGTAACAGTAACTTCGATACTAATTATGACAGAAAACAGTAACATCGATACTAGTTATGACAGGTAACAGTAACTTCGATACTAATTATGACAAGTAACTGTAACTTCGTTACTAATTATGACAAGTAACTGTAATTTCGATACAAATTATGGCAGGTAACTGTAACTTCGATACTAATTATGACAGGTAAAAGTAACTTCGATACTAATTATGACAGGTAACTGTAACTTCGCTACTAATTATGACAAGTAATTGTAATGTCGATACAAATTATGACAGGTAACAGTAACTTCGATACTAATTATGACAGGTAACTGTAACTTCGATACTAATTAGACAAGTAACTGTAATTTCGAAACAAATTATGACAGGTAACTGTAACTTCGTTACTAAATATGGCAAGTAACTGTAATTTCGATACTAATTATGACAAGTAACTGTAATTTCGATACAAATGATGGCAGGTAATTGTAACTTCGATACTAATTATGACAGGTAACAGTCACTTCGATACTAATTATGACAAGTAACTGTAATTTCGATGCAAATGATGGCAGGTAACTGTAACTTCGATACAAATTATGACAGGTAACTAACTTCGATACTAATTATGACAGGTTACTGTAACTTCGATACTAATTATGACAAGAAATTGTAATTTTGATAAAAATTATGGCAGGTAACTGTAACTTCGAAACTAATTATGACAGGTAACTGTAACATTGTTACTAATTATGACAATTAACTGTAATTTCGATACAAATGATGGCAGGTAACTGTAACTTCGATACTTATTATGACAGGTAACAGTAACTTCGATACTAATTATGACAGAAAACAGTAACTTCGATACTAATTATGACAGGTAACAGTAACTTCGATACTAATCATGGCAGGTAACTGTAACATAGATTCTAATTATGACATTTAACTGTAACTTTGTTACTAATTATGACAATTAACTGTAATTTCGATACAAATTATGGCAGTTAAATGTAACTTCGATAGTAATTATGACAGGTAACAGTAACTTCGATACTAATTATGACAAGTAACTGTAACATCGATACTAATTATGACAGGAAACTGTAACTTCGTTACAAATTATGACATGTAACTGTAATTTCGGTACAAATTATGGAAGGTAACTGTAACTTCGATACTAATTATGACAGGTAATATTAACTTCGATACTAATTATGACAAGAAACAGTTACTTCGATACTAATTATGACAGGTAACTATAACTTCGATACTAATTATGACAAGTAACTCTAACGACGTTACTAATTATGACAAGTAACTGTAATTTTGATACAAATTATGGCAGGTAACTGTAACTTCGATACTAATTATGACAGGTAACAGTAACTTCGATACTAATTATGACAGGTAACTGTAACTTCGTTACTAATTATGACATGTAACAGTTATTTCGATACTAATTATGGCAGGTAACTGTAACTTCGATACTAATTATGACAGGTAACAGTAACTTCGATACTACTTATGACAGGTAACAGTAACTTCGATATTAATTACGACAAGTAACTGTAACTTCGTTACTAATTATGACAAGTAACTGTGATTTCGATACAAATGATGGCAGGTAACTGTAACTTCGATACTAATTATGACAAGTAACTGTTATTTCGATACATATTATGGCAGATAACTGTAACTTCGATACTAATTATGACAGGTAACAGTAACTTCGATACTAATTATGACAAGTAACAGTTACTTCGATACTAATTAGGACAAGTAACAGTAACTTCGAAACTAATTGTGACAGGTAACAGTAACTTCGTTACTAATTATGACAAGTAACTGTAATTTCGATACAAATTATGGCAGGTAACTGTATCTTCGATACGAATTATGACAGGTAACAGTAACTTCTATACTAATTATGTCAAGTAACTGTAACTTCGATACTAATTATGACAGGTAACTGTAACTTCGATACTAATTATGACAAGTAACTCTAACTTCGTTACTAATTATGACAAGAAATTGTAATTTTGATAAAAATTATGGCAGGTAACTGTAACTTCGATACTACTTATGACAGGTAACAGTAACTTCGATACTAATTATGACAGGTAACTGTAACTTCGTTAATAATTATGACATGTAACTGTAATTTCGATACTAATTATGGCAGGTAACTGTAACTTCGTTACTAATTATGACATGTAACTGTAATTTCGATACAAATTAAGGCAGGTAACTGTAACTTCGATACTAATTATGACAGGTAACAGTAACTTCGATACTTATTATGACAGAAAACAGTAACAACGATACTAATTATGACAGGTAACAGTAACTTCGATACTAATTATGGCAGGTAACTGTAACTTCGATACTAATTATGACACTTAACTGTAACTTCGTTACTAATTATGACAAGTAACTGTAATTTCGATACAAATTATGGCAGGTAACTGTAACTTCGATACTAATTATGACAGGTAACAGTAACTTCGGTACTAATTATGACTAGTAACTGTAACATCGATACAAATTATGACAGGTAACTGTAACTTCGTTACTAATTATGACAAGTAACTGTAATTTTGATACAAATTATGGCAGGTAACTGTAATTTCGATACTAAGTATGACAGGTAACAGTAACTTCGATACTAATTATGACAAGTAACAGTAACTTCGATACCAATTACGACAAGTAACAGTAACTCCGAAACTACTTATTACAGGTAACTGTAACATCGTTACTAATTATGAAAAGTAACTGTAATTTCGATACAAATTATGGCAGGCAACTGTAACTTCGATACAAATTATGACAGGTAACAGTAACATCGATACTAATTATGGCAGGTAACTGTAATTTCGATACTAATTATGACAAGTAACTGTAATTTGAATACAAATTATAGCAGGTAACAGTAACTTCGATACTAATTATGACAGGTAACTGTAACTTCGATACTAATTATGACAAGTCACTGTAATTTCGACACAAATTATGACAGGTAACAGTAACTTCGTTACTAATTATGGCAGGTAACTGCAATTTCAATACAAATTATGGCAGGTAACAGTTATTTCGATACTAATTATGACAGGTAACTGTAACTTCGATACTAATTATGACAGGTAACTGTAACTTCTTTACTAATTATGACAAGTAACTGCAACTTCGATACAAATGATGGCAGGTAACTGTAACTTCGATACTAATTATGACAGGTAACAGTAACTTCGATATTAATATTGACAGAGAACAGTAACTTCGATACTAATTATGACAGGTAACAGTAACTTCGATACTAATTATGGCAGGTAACTGTAACTTCGTTACTAATTATTACAGTTAACTGTAACTTCGTTACTTATTATGGCAGGTAACAGTAACTTCGATACTAATTATGACAGGTAACTGTAACTTCGTTACTAATTATGACAAGTAACTGTAATTTCGATACATATTATGCCAGGTAAATAACTTCGATACTAATTATTGCAGGTAAATGTAACTTCGATACTATTTATGACAGGTAAATGTAACTTCGTTACAAATTAAGACATGTAATTGTAATTTCAATACAAATTACGGCAGGTAACTGTAACTTCGATACTAATTATGACAGGTAACTGAAACTTCGATACTAATTATGACAGAAAACAGTAACATCGATACTAGTTATGACAGGTAACAGTAACTTCGATACTAATTATGACAAGTAACTGTAACTTCGTTACTAATTATGACAAGTAACTGTAATTTCGATACAAATTATGGCAGGTAACTGTAACTTCGATACTAATTATGACAGGTAAAAGTAACTTCGATACTAATTATGACAGGTAACTGTAACTTCGCTACTAATTATGACAAGTGACTGTAATGTCGATACAAATTATGACAGGTAACAGTAACTTCGATACTAATTATGACAGGTAACTGTAACTTCGATACTAATTATGACAAGTAACTGTAATTTCGAAACAAATTATGACAGGTATCTGTAACTTCGTTACTAAATATGGCAAGTAACTGTAATTTCCATACTAATTATGACAAGTAACTGTAATTTCGATACAAATGATGGCAGGTAATTGTAACTTCGATACTAATTATGACAGGTAACAGTAACTTCGATACTAATTATGACAAGTAACTGTAATTTCGATACAAATGATGGCAGGTAACTGTAACTTCGATACAAATTATGACAGGTAACTGTAACTTCGATACTAATTATGACAGGTTACAGTAACTTCGATACTAATTATGACAAGAAATTGTAATTTTGATAAAAATTATGGCAGGTAACTGTAACTTCGAAACTAATTATGACAGGTAACCGTAACATCGTTACTAATTATGACAATTAACTGTAATTTCGATACAAATGATGGCAGGTAACTGTAACTTCGATACTTATTATGACAGGTAACAGTAACTTCGATACTAATTATGACAGAAAACAGTAACTTCGATACTAATTATGACAGGTAACAGTAACTTCGATACTAATCATGGCAGGTAACTGTAACATAGATTCTAATTATGACATTTAACTGTAACTTTGTTACAAATTATGACAATTAACTGTAATTTCGATACAAATTATGGCAGTTAAATGTAACTTCGATACTAATTATGACAGGTAACAGTAACTTCGATACTAATTATGACATTAACTGTAACGTCGATACTAATTATGACAGGAAACTGTAACTTCGTTACAAATTATGACATGTAACTGTAATTTCGGTACAAATTATGGAAGGTAACTGTAACTTCGATACTAATTATGACAGGTAACTGTAACTTCGATACTAATTATGACAAGTAACTCTAACTTCGTTACTAATTATGACAAGAAATTGTAATTTTGATAAAAATTATGGCAGGTAACTGTAACTTCGATACTACTTATGACAGGTAACAGTAACTTCGATACTAATTATGACAGGTAACTGTAACTTCGTTACTAATTACGACATGTAACTGTAATTTCGATACTAATTATGGCAGGTAACTGTAACTTCGTTACTAATTATGACATGTAACTGTAATTTCGATACAAATTAAGGCAGGTAACTGTAACTTCGATACTAATTATGACAGGTAACAGTAACTTCGATACTTATTATGACAGAAAACAGTAACAACGATACTAATTATGACAGGTAACAGTAACTTCGATACTAATTATGGCAGGTAACTGTAACATCGATACAAATTATGACAGGTAACTGTAACTTCGTTACTAATTATGACAAGTAACTGTAATTTCGATACAAATTATGAGAGGTAACAGTAACTTCGTTACTAATTATGGCAAGTAACTGCAATTTCAATACAAATTATGGCAGGTAACAGTAATTTTGATACTAATTATGACAGGTAACTGTAACTTCGACACTAATTATGACAGATAACTGTAACTTCTTTACTAATTATGACAGGTAACAGTAACTTCGATATTAATAATGACAGAGAACAGTAACTTCGATACTAATTATGACAGGTAACAGTAACTTCGATACTAATTATGGCAGGTAACTGTAACTTCGATACTAATTATTACAGTTAACTGTAACTTCGTTACTAATTATGGCAGGTAACAGTAACTTCGATACTAATTATGACAGGTAACTGTAACTTCGTTACTAATTATGACAAGTAACTGTAATCTCGATACATATTATGCCAGGTAAATAACTTCGATACTAATTATTGCAGGTAACAGTAACTTCGATACTATTTATGACAGGTAACTGTAACTTCGTTACAAATTAAGACAAGTAATTGTAATTTCGATACAAATTACGGCAGGTAACTGTAACTTTGATACTAATTATGACAGATAACAGTAACTTCGATACTAATTATGACAGAAAACAGTAACATCGATACTAGTTATGACAGGTAACAGTAACTTCGATACTAATTATGACAAGTAACTGTAACTTCGTTACTAATTATGACAAGTAACTGTAATTTCGATACAAATTATGTCAGGTAACAGTAACTTCGATACTAATTATGACAGGTAACTTTAACTTCGATACTAATTATGACAAGTAACTGTAATTTCGATACAAATTATGACAGGTAACTGTAACTTCGTTACTAAATATGGCAAGTAACTGTAATTTCGATTCTAATTATGACAAGTAACTGTAATTTCGATACAAATGATGGCAGGTAACTGTAACTTCGATACTAATTATGACAGGTAACAGTAACTTCGGTACTAATTATGACAAGTAACTGTAATTTCGATACAAAATGATGGCAGGTAACTGTAACTTCGATACAAATTATGACAGGTAACTGTAACTTCGATACTAATTATGACAAGAAATTGTAATTTTGATAAATATTATGGCAGGTAACTGTAACTTCGAAACTAATTATGACAGGTAACTGTAACATCGTTACTAATTATGACAATTAACTGTAATTTCGATACAAATGATGGCAGGTAACTGAAACTTCGATACTTATTATGACAGGTAACAGTAACTTCGATACTAATTATGACAGAAAACAGTAACTTCGATACTAATAATGACAGGTAACAATAATTTCGATACTAATTATGGCAGGTAACTGTAACTTAGATTCTAATTATGACATTTAACTGTAACTTTGTTACTAATTATGACAATTAACTGTAATTTCGATACAAATATGGCAGTTAAATGTAACTTCGATACAAATTATGTCAGGTAACAGTAACTTCGATACTAATTATGACAGGTAACAGTAACATCGATACTAATTATGACAAGTAACTGTAATATCGATACTAATTATGACAGGAAACTGTAACTTCGTTACAAATTATGACATGTAACTGTAATTTCGGTACAAATTATGGAAAGTAACTGTAACTTCGATACTAATTATGACAGGTAATATTAACTTCGATACTAATTATGACAAGAAACAGTTACTTCGATACTAATTATGACAGGTAACTATAACTTCGATACTAATTATGACAAGTAACTCTAACGACGTTACTAATTATGACAAGTAACTGTAATTTTGATACAAATTATGGCAGGTAACTGTAACTTCGATACTAATTATGACAGGTAACAGTAACTTCGATACTAATTATGACAGGTAACTGTAACTTCGTTACTAATTATGACATGTTACTGTAATTTCGATACAAATTATGGCAGGTAACTGTAACTTCGATACTAATTATGACAGGTAACAGTAACTTCGATACTAATTATGTCAAGTAACTGTAACTTCGATACTAATTATGACAGGTAACTGTAACTTCGATACTAATTATGACAAGTAACTCTAACTTCGTTACTAATTATGACAAGAAATTGTAATTTTGATAAAAATTATGGCAGGTAACTGTAACTTCGATGCTACTTAAGACAGGTAACAGTAACTTCGATACTAATTATGACAGGTAACTGTAACTTCCATACTAATTATGACAGAAAACAGTAACAACGATACTAATTATGACAGGTAACAGTAACTTCGATACTAATTATGGCAGGTAACTGTAACTTCGATACTAATTATGACACTTAACTGTATTTTCGTTACTAATTATGACAAGTAACTCTAATTTCGATACAAATTATGGCAGGTAACTGTAACTTCGATACTAATTATGACAGGTAACAGTAACTTCGATACTAATTATGACTAGTAACTGTAACTTCGATACTAATTATGACAGGTAACTGTAACTTCGTTACTAATTATGACAATAACTGTAATTTCGATACAAATTATGGCAGGTAACTGTAATTTCGATACTAATTATGACAGGTTACAGTAACATCGATACTAATTATGACAAGTAACAGTAACTTCGATACCAATTATGACAAGTAACTGTAACTCCGAAACTCTTATGACAGGTAACTGTAACATCGTTACTAATTACGACAAGTAACTGTAATTTCAATACAAATTATGGCAGGTAACTGTAACTTCGATACTAATTATGACAGGTAACAGTAACATCGATACTAATTATGGCAGGTAACTGTAATTTCGATACTTATTATGACAACTAACTGTAATTTCAATACAAATTTAAGCAGGTAACAGTAACTTCGATACTAATTATGACAGGTAACTGTAACTTCTTTATTAATTATGACATGTAACTGCAATTTCGATACAAATGATGGCAGGTAACTGTAACTTCGATACTAATTATGACAGGTAACAGTAACTTCGTTACTAATTATGACAAGTAACTGTAATTTCGATACATATTATGCCAGGTAACTAACTTCGATACTAATTATGGCAGGTAAATGTAACTTCGATACTAATTATGACAGGTAACTGTAACTTCGTTACAAATTAAGAAAAGTAATTGTAATTTCGATACAAATTATGGCAGGTAACTTAACATCGATACTAATTATGACAGAAAACAGTAACTTAGATACTAATTATGGCAGGTAACTGTAACTTCGATACTAATTATTACAGTTAACTGTAACTTCGTTACTAATTATGGCAGGTAACAGTAACTTCGATACTAATTATGACAGGTAACTGTAACTTCGTTACTAATTATGACAAGTAACTGTAATTTCGATACATATTATGCCAGGTAACTAACTTCGATACTAATTATGGCAGGTAAATGTAACTTCGATACTAATTATGACAGGTAACTGTAACTTCGTTACAAATTAAGAAAAGTAATTGTAATTTCGATACAAATTATGGCAGGTAACTTAACATCGATACTAATTATGACAGGTAACTGTAACTTCGATACTAATTATGACAGAAAACAGTAACATCGATACTAGTTATGACAGGTAACAGTAACTTCGATACTCATTATGACAAGTAACTGTAACTTCGTTACTAATTATGACAAGAAATTGTAATTTTGATAAAAATTATGGCAGGTAACTGTAACTTCGATACTAATTATGACAAGTAACTGTAATTTCGATACAAATTAAGGCAGTTAAATGTAACTTCAATACTAATTATGACATGTAACAGTAACTTCCCTACTAATTATGACAAGTAACTGTAGCTTCAATATTAATTACGACAAGTAACTGTAACTTCGATACTAATTATGACAAGTAACTGTTATTTCGATACATATTATGGCAGATAACTGTAACTTCGATACTAATTATGACAGGTAACAGTAACTTCGATACTAATTATGACAAGTAACAGTTACTTCGATACTAATTATGACAAGTAACAGTAACTTCGAAACTAATTGTGACAGGTAACAGTAACATCGTTACTAATTATGACAAGTAACTGTAATTTCGATACAAATTATGGCAGGTAACTGTATCTTCGATACGAATTATGACAGGTAACAGTAACTTCGATAATAATTATGTCAAGTAACTGTAACTTCGATACTAATTATGACAGGTAACTGTAACTTCGATACTAATTATGACAAGTAACTCTAACTTCGTTACTAATTATGACAAGAAATTGTAATTTTGATAAAAATTATGGCAGGTAACTGTAACTTCGGTACTACTTATGACAGGTAACAGTAACTTCGATACTAATTATGACAGGTAACTGTAACTTCGTTACAAATTATGACATGTAACTGTAATTTCGATACTAATTATGGCAGGTAACTGTAACTTCGTTAATAATTATGACATGTAACTGTAATTTCGATACAAATTAAGGCAGGTAACTGTAACTTCGATACTAATTATGATAGGTAACAGTAACTTCGATACTTATTATGACAGAAAACAGTAACAACGATACTAATTATGACAGGTAACAGTAACTTCGTTACTAATTATGACAAGTAACTGTAATTTCGATACAAATTATGGCAGGTAACTGTAATTTCGATACTAATTATGACAGGTAACAGTAACTTCGATACTAATTATGACAAGTAACAGTAACTTCGATACCAATTACGACAAGTAACAGTAACTCCGAAACTACTTATTACAGGTAACTGTAACATCGTTACTAATTATGAAAAGTAACTGTAATTTCGATACAAATTTTGGCAGGTAACTGTAACTTCGATACTAATTATGACAGGTAACAGTAACATCGATACTAATTATGGCAGGTAACTGTAATTTCGATACTAATTATGACAAGTAACTGTAATTTGAATACAAATTATAGCAGGTAACAGTAACTTCGATACTAATTATGACAGGTAACTGTAACTTCGATACTAATTATGACAAGTCACTGTAATTTCGACACAAATTATGACAGGTAACTGTAACTTCTTTACTAATTATGACAAGTAACTGCAACTTCGATACAAATGATGGCAGGTAAATGTAACTTCGATACTAATTATGACAGGTAACAGTAACTTCGATATTAATATTGACAGAGAACAGTAACTTCGATACTAATTATGACAGGTAACAGTAACTTCGACACTAATTATGGCAGGTAACTGTAACTTCGATACTAATTATTACAGTTAACTGTAACTTCGTTACTAATTATGGCAGGTAACAGTAACTTCGATACTAATTATGACAGGTAACTGTAACTTCGTTACTAATTATGACAAGTAACTGTAATTTCGATACATATTATGCCAGGTAAATAACTTCGATACTAATTATTGCAGGTAAAAGTAACTTCGATACTATTTATGACCGGTAACTGTAACTTCGTTACAAATTAAGACAAGTAATTGTAATTTCGATACAAATTACGGCAGGTAACTGTAACTTCGATACTAATTATGACAGGTAACAGTAACTTCGATACTAATTATGACAGAAAACAGTAACATCGATACTAGTTATGACAGGTAACAGTAACTTCGATACTAATTATGACAAGTAACTGTAACTTCGTTACTAATTATGACAAGTAACTGTAATTTCGATACAAATTATGGCAGGTAACTGTAACTTCGATACTAATTATGACAGGTAAAAGTAACTTCGATACTAATTATGACAGGTAACTGTAACTTCGCTACTAATTATGACAAGTAACTGTAATGTCGATACAAATTATGACAGGTAACAGTAACTTCGATACTAATTATGACAGGTAACTGTAACTTCGATACTAATTAGACAAGTAACTGTAATTTCGAAACAAATTATGACTGGTAACTGTAACTTCGTTACTAAATATGGCAAGTAACTGTAACTTCGATACTAATTATGACAAGTAACTGTAATTTCGATACAAATGATGGCAGGTAATTGTAACTTCGATACTAATTATGACAGGTAACAGTCACTTCGATACTAATTATGACAAGTAACTGTAATTTCGATACAAATGATGGCAGGTAACTGTAACTTCGATACAAATTATGACAGGTAACTGTAACTTCGATACTAATTATGACAGGTTACTGTAACTTCGATACTAATTATGACAAGAAATTGTAATTTTGATAAAAATTATGGCAGGTAACTGTAACTTCGAAACTAATTATGACAGGTAACTGTAACATCGTTACTAATTATGACAATTAACTGTAATTTCGATACAAATGATGGCAGGTAACTGTAACTTCGATACTTATTATGACAGGTAACAGTAACTTCGATACTAATTATGACAGAAAACAGTAACTTCGTTACTAATTATGACAGGTAACAGTAACTTCGAAACTAATCATGGCAGGTAACTGTAACATAGATTCTAATTATGACATTTAACTGTAACTTTGTTACTAATTATGACAATTATCTGTAATTTCGATACAAATTATGGCAGTTAAATGTAACTTCGATACTAATTATGACAGGTAAGAGTAACTTCGATACTAATTATGACAAGTAACTGTAACATCGAAACTAATTATGACAGGTAACTGTAACTTCGTTACTAATTATGACAAGTAACTGTAATTTCGATACAAATTATGGCAGGTAACTGTAATTTCGATACTAATTATGACAGGTAAAAGTAACTTCGATACTTATTATGACAAGTAACAGTAACTTCGATACCAATTATGACAAGTAACTGTAACTCCGAAACTACTTATGACAGGTAACTGTAACATCGTTACTAATTATGACAAGTAACTGTAATTTCGATACAAATTATGGCAGGTAACTGTAACTTCGATACTAATTATGGCAGGTAAATGTAATTTCGATACTAATTATGACAAGTAACTGTAATTTGAATACAAATTATAGCAGGTAACAGTTACTTCGATACTAATTATGACTGGTAACTGTAACTTCGATACTAATTATGACAAGTCACTGTAATTTCGATACAAATTATGACAGGTAAAAGTAACTTCGTTACTTATTATGGCAAGTAACTGCAATTTCAATACAAATTATGGCAGGTAACAGTAATTTCGATACTAATTATGACAGTTAACTGTAACTTCGATACTAATTATGACAGGTAACTGTAACTTCTTTACTAATTATGACAAGTAACTGCAATTTCGATACAAATGGTGGCAGGTAACTGTAACTTCGATACTAATTATGACAGGTAACAGAAACTTCGATACTAATAATGATAGAGAACAGTAACTTCGATACTAATTATGACAGGTAACAGTAACTTCGATACTGATTATGGCAGGTAACTGTAACTTCGATACTAATTATTACAGTTAACTGTAACTTCGTTACTAATTATGGCAGGTAACAGTAACGTCGATACTAATTATGGCAGGTAACTGTAACTTAGATTCTAATTATGACATTTAACTGTAACTTCGTTACTAATTATGGCAGGTAACAGTAACATCGATACTAATTATGACAGGTAACTGTGACTTCGTTACAAATTAAGACAAGTAATTGTAATTTCGATACAAATTTCGGCAGGTAACTGTATCTTCGATACTAATTATGACAGGTAACAGTAACTTCGATACTAATTATGACAGAAAACAGTAACATCGGTACGAGTTATGACAGGTAACAGTAACTTCGATACTAATTATGACAAGTAACTGTAACTTCGTTACTAATTATGACAAGTAACTGTAATTTCGATACAAATTATGGCAGGTAACTGTAACATCGATACTAATTATGACAGGTAACAGTAACTTCGATACTAATTATGACAGGTAACAGTAACTTCGCTACTAATTATGACAAGTAAGTGTAATTTCGATACAAATTATGACAGGTAACAGTAACTTCGATACTAATTATGACAGGTAACTGTAACTTCGATACTTATTATGACAAGTAACTGTAATTTCGATACAAATTATGACAGGTAACTGTAACTTCGTTACTAAATATGGCAAGTAACTGTAATTTCGATACTAATTATGACAAGTAACTGTAATTTCGATACAAATGATGGCAGGTAACTGTAACATCGATACTAATTATGACAGGTAACAGTAACTTCGATACTAATTATGACAAGTAACTGTAATTTCGATACAAATGATGGCAGGTAAATGTAACTTCGATACAAATTATGACAGGTAACTGTAACTTCGATACTAATTATGACAGGTTACTGTAACTTCGATACTAATTATGACAAGAAATTGTAATTTTGATAAAAATTATGGCAGGTAACTGTAACTTCGAAACTAATTATGACAGGTAACTGTAACATCGTTACTAATTATGACAAGTAACTGTAATTTAGATACAAATGATGGCAGGTAACTGTAACTTCGATACTTATTATGACAGGTAGCAGTAACTTCGATAATAATTATGACAGAAAACAGTAACGTCGATACTAATTATGACAGGTAACAGTAACTTCGATACTAATTATGGAAGGTAACTGTAACTTAGATTCTAATTATGACATTTAACTGTAACTTTGTTACTAATTATAACAATTAACTGTAATTTCGATACAAATTATGGCAGTTAAATGTAACTTCGATACTAATTATGACAGGTAACAGTAACTTCGATACTAATTATGACAAGTAACTGTAACATCGATACTAATTATGACAGGAAACTGTAACAACGTTACAAATTATGACAAGGAACTGTAATTTCGGTACAAATTATGGAAGGTAACTGTAACATCGATACTAATTATGACAGGTAACATTAACTTCGATACTAAATATGACAAGAAACAGTTACTTCGATACTAATTATGACAGGTAACTATAACTTCGATACTAATTATGACAAGTAACTCTAACGTCGTTACTAATTACGACAAGTAACTGTAATTTTGATAAAAATTATGGCAGGTAACTGTAACTTCGATACTAATTATGACAGGTAACAGTAACTTCGATACTAATTATAACAGGTAACTGTAACTTCGTTACTAATTATGACATATAACTGTAATTTCGATACTAATTATGGCAGGTAACTGTAACTTCGTTACTAATTATGACTTGTAACTGTAATTTCGTTACATATTAAGGCAGGTAACTGTAACTTCGATACTAATTATGACAGGTAACAGTAACGTCGATACTTATTATGACAGAAAACAGTAACAACGATACTAATTATGACAGGTAACAGTAACTTCGATACTAATTATGGCAGGTAACTGTAACTTCGATACTAATTATGAAACTTAACTGTAACTTCGTTACTAATTATGACAAGTGACTGTAATTTCGATACATATTATGGCAGGTAACTGTAACTTCGATACTAATTATGACAGGTAACAGTAACTTCGATACTAATTATGACTAGTAACTGTAACTTCGATACTAATTATGACAGGTAACTGTAACTTCCTTACTAATTATGACAAGTAACTGTAATTTCGATACAAATTATGGCAGGTAACTGTAATTTCGATACTAATTATGACTGGTAACAGTAACTTCGATACTAATTATGACAAGTAACAGTAACTTCGATACCAATTATGACATGTAACTGTAACTCCGAAACTACTTATGACAGGTAACTGTAACATCGTTACTAATTATGACAAGTAACTGTAATTTCGATACAAATTTTGGCAGGTAACTGTAACTTCGATACTAATTATTACAGTTAACTGTAACTTCGTTACTAATTATGGCAGGTAACATTAACGTCGATACTAACGATGGCAGGTAACTGTAACTTAGATTCTAATTATGACATTTAACTGTAACTTCGTTACTAATTATCGCAGGTAACAGTAACTTCGATACTAATTATGACAGGTAACTGTAACTTCGTTACAAATTAAGACAAGTAATTGTAATTTCGATACAAATTACGGCAGGTTACTGTAACTTCGATACTAATTATGACAGGTAACAGTAACTTCGATACTAATTATGACAGAAAACAGTAACATCGGTACTAGTTATGACAGGTAACAGTAACTTCGATACTAATTATGACAAGTAACTGTAACTTCGTTACTAATTATGACAAGTAACTGTAATTTCGATACAAATTATGGCGGGTAACTGTAACTTCGATACTAATTATGACAGGTAACAGTAACTTCGATACTAATTATGACAGGTAAATGTAACTTCGCTACTAATTATGACAAGTAACTGTAATTTCGATACAAATTATGACAGGTAACAGTAACTTCGATACTAATTATGACAGGTAACTGTAACTTCGATACTAATTATGACAAGTAACTGTAATTTCGATACAAATTATGACAGGTAACTGTAACTTCGTTACTAAATATGGCAAGTAACTGTAATTTCGATACTAATTATGATACGTAACTGTAATTTGGGTACAAATTATGGCAGGTAACAGTAACTTCGATACTAATTATGACAGGTTACTGTAACTTCGATACTAATTATGACAAGTAACTGTAATTTCGATGCAAATTATGACAGGTAACTGTAACTTCGTTACTGATTATGGCAAGTAACTGTAATTTCGATACAAATTATTGCAGGAAACAGTAACTTCGATACTAATTATGACAGGTAACAGTAACTTCGATACTAATTATGACAGGTAACTGTAACTTCGCTACTAATTATGACAAGTAACTCTAATTTCGATACAAATTATGACAGGTAACAGTAACTTCGATACTAATTATGACAGGTAACTGTAACTTCGATACTAATTATGACAAGTAACTGTAATTTCAATACAAATTATGACAGGTAACTGTAACTTCGTTACTAAATATGGCAAGTAACTGTAATTTCGATACTAATTATGACACGTAACTGTAATTTGGGTACAAATTATGGAAGGTAACAGTAACTTCGATACTAATTATGGCAGGTAACTGTAACTTCGATACTAATTATTACAGGTAACTGTAACTTCGTTACTAATTATGGCAGGTAACAGTAACTTCGATACTAATTATGACAGGTAACTGTAACTTCGTTACTAATTATGACAAGTAACTGTAATTTCGATACATATTATGCCAGGTAACTAACTTCGATACTAATTATTGCAGGTAACAGTAACTTCGATACTATTTATGACAGGTAATTGTAACTTTGTTACAAATTAAGACAAGTAATTGTAATTTCGATAAAAATTATGGCAGGTATTTGTAACTTCGATACTAATTATGACAGGTAACAGTAACTTCGATACTAATTATGACAAGTAACTGTAACTTCGTTACTAATTATGACAAGGAACTGTAATTTCGATACAAATTATGTCAGGTAACTGTAACTTCGATACTAATTATGACAGGTAACAGTAACTTCGATACTAATTATGACAGGTAACTGTAACTTCGCTACTAATTATGACAAGTAACTGTAATTTCGATACAAATTATGACAGGTAACTGTAACTTCGTTACTAAATATGGCAAGTAACTTTAATTTCGATACTAATTATGACAAGTAAGTGTAATTTCGATACAAATGATGGCAGGTAACTGTAACATCGGTACTAGTTATGACAGGTAACAGTAACTTCGATACTAATTATGACAAGTAACTGTAACTTCGTTACTAATTATGACAAGTAACTGTAATTTCGATACAAATGATGGCAGGTAACTGTAACTTCGATACTAATTATGACAAGTCACTGTAATTTCGATACAAATTATGGCAGGTAACTGTAATTTCGATACAAATTATGGCAGGTAACTGTAACATCGATACTAATTACGACAGGTAACAGTAACTTCGATACTAATTATGACAGGTAACTGTAACTTCGCTACTAATTATGACAAGTAAGTGTAATTTCGATACAAATTATGACAGGTAACAGTAACTTCGATACTAATTATGACAGGTAACTGTAACTTCGATACTTATTATGACAAGTAACTGTAATTTCGATACAAATTATGACAGGTAACTGTAACTTCGTTACTAAATATGGCAAGTAACTGTAATTTCGATACTAATTATGACAAGTAACTGTAATTTCGATACAAATGATGGCAGGTAACTGTAACTTCGATACTAATTATGACAGGTAACTGTAACTTCGATACTAATTATGACAGGTTACTGTAACTTCGATACTACTTATTACAGGTAACTGAAACTTCGATACTAATTATGACAAGAAATTGTAATTTTGATAAAAATTATGGCAGGTAACTGTAACTTCGAAACTAATTATGACAGGTAACTGTAACATCGTTACTAATTATGACAAGTAACTGTAATTTAGATACAAATGATGGCAGGTAACTGTAACTTCGATGCTTATTATGACAGGTAACAGTAACTTCGATAATAATTATGACAGAAACAGTAACTTCGATACTAATTATGACAGGTAACAGTAACTTCGATACTAATTATGGAAGGTAACTGTAACTTCGCTACTAATTATGACAAGTAACTGTAATTTCGATACAAATTATGTCAGGTAACTGTAACTTCGTTACTAAATATGGCAAGTAACTGTAATTTCGATACTAATTATGACAGGTAACTGTAACTTCGCTACTAATTATGACAAGTAAGTGTAATTTCGATACAAATTATGACAGGTAACAGTAACTTCGATACTAATTATGACAGGTAACTGTAACTTCGATACTTATTATGACAAGTAACTGTAATTTCGATACAAATTATGACAGGTAACGGTAACTTCGTTACTAATTATGGCAAGTAACTGTAATTTCGATACAAATTATGGCAGGTAACAGTAACTTCGATACTAATTATGACAGGTAAATAGAACTTCGAATCTAATTATGACAGGTAACTGTAACATCGTTACTAATTATGACAAGTAACTGACATTTCGATACAAATGATGGCAGGTAACTGTAACTTCTATACTTATTATGACAGGTAACAGTAACTTCGATACTAATTATGACAGAAAACAGTAACTTCGTTACTAATTATGACAGGTAACAGTAACTTCGATACTAATTATGGCAGGTAACTGTAACTTAGATTCTAATTATGACATTTAACTGTAACTTTGTTACTAATTATGACAATTAACTGTAATTTCGATACAAATTATGGCAGTTAAATGTAACTTCGATACTAATTATGACAGGTAAGAGTAAAATCGATACTAATTATGACAAGTAACTGTAACATCGATACTAATTATGACAGGAAACTGAAACTTCGTTACAAATTATGACAAGTAACTGTAATTTCGGTAAAAATTATGGCAGGTAACTGTAACTTCGATACTAATTATAACAGGTAACATTAACTTCGATACTAATTATGACAAGAAACAGTTACTCCGATACTAATTATGAAAGGTAACTATAACTTCGATACTAATTATGACAAGTAACTCTAACGTCGTTACTAATTATGACAAGTAACACTAATTTTGATAAAAATTATGGCAGGTAACTGTAAAATCGATACTAATTATGACAGGTAACAGTCACTTCGATACTAATTATGACAGGTAACTGTAACTTCGTTACTAATTATGACATGTAACTGTAATTTCGATACTAATTATGGCAGGTAACTCTAACTTCGTTACTAATTATGACATGTTACTGTAATTTCGATACAAATTATGGCAGGTAACTGTAACTTCGTTGCTAATTATGACAAGTAACTGTAATTTCGATACAAATTATGGCAGTTAAATATAACTTCAATACTAATTATGACAGGTAACACTAACTTCTATACTAATTATGACAAGTAACTGTAACTTCGATACTAATTATGACAGGAAACTGTAACTTCGTTACTAATTATGACATGTAACTGTTATTTCGATACATATTATGGCAGATAATTGCAACTTCGATACTAATTATGACAGGTAACAGTAACTTCGATACTTATTATGACAAGTAACAGTTACTTCGATACTAATTATGACAAGTAACAGTAACTTCGAAACTAATTATGACAGGTAACAGTAACATCGTTACTAATTATGACAAGTAACTGTAATTTCGATACAAATTATGGCAGGTAACTGTAACTTCGATACTAATTATGACAGGTAACAGTAACTTCGATACTAATTATGTCAAGTAACTGTAACTTCGATACTAATTATGACAGGTAACTGTAACTTCGATACTAATTATGTCAAGTAACTCTAACTTCGTTACTAATTATGAAAAGAAATTGTAATTTTGATAAAAATTATGGCAGGTAACTGTCACTTCGATACTACTTATGACAGGTAACAGTAACTTCGATACTAATTATGATAGGCAACTGTAACTTCGTTATTAATTATGACATGTAACTGTAATTTCGATACTAATTATGGCAGGTAACTGTAACTTCGTAACTAATTATGACATGTAACTGTAATTTCGATACAAATTACGGCAGGTAACTGTAACTTCGATACTAAATATGACGGGGAACAGTAACTTCGATACTTATTATGACAGAAGACAGTAACAACGATACTAATTATGACAGGTAACAGTAACTTCGATACTAATTATGGCAGGTAACTGTAACTTCGATATTAATTATGACACTTAACTGTAACTTCGTTACTAATTATGACAAGTAACTGTAATTTCGATACAAATTAAGGCAGGTAACTCTAACTTCGATACTAATTATGACAGGTAACAGTAACTTCGATACAAAATATGACTAGTAACTGTAACTTCAATACTAATTATGACAGGTAACTGTAACTTCGTTACTAATTATGACAAGTAACTGTAATTTCGATACAAATTATGGCAGGTAACTGTAATTTCGATACTAATTATGACAGGTAACAATAACTTCGATACTTATTATGACAAGTAACAGTAACTTCGATACCAATTATGACAAGTAATTGTAACTCCGAAACTACTTATGACAGGTAACAGTAACATCGATACTAATTATGACAAGTAACTGTAATTTCGATGCAAATTATGGCAGGTAACTGTAACTTCGATACTAATTATGGCAGGTAACTGTAATTTCGATACTAATTATGACAAGTAACTGTAATTTGAATACAAATTATAGCAGGTAACAGTTACTTCGATACTAATTATGACAGGTAACTGTAACTTCGATACTAATTATGACAAGTCACTGTAATTTCGATACAAATTATGACAGGTAAAAGTAACTTCGTTACTTATTATGGCAAGTAACTGCAATTTCAATACAAATTATGGCAGGTAACAGTAATTTCGATACTAATTATGACAGGTAACTGTAACTTCGATACTAATTATGACAGGTAACTGTAACTTCTTTACTAATTATGACAAGTAACTGCAATTTCGATACAAATGATGGCAGGTAACTGTAACTTCGATACTAATTATTACAGTTAACTGTAACTTCGTTATTAATTATGGCAGGTAACAGTAACGTCGATACTAATTATGGCAGGTAACTGTAACTTAGATTCTAATTATGACATTTAACTGTAACTTCGTTACTAATTATGGCAGGTAACAGTAACTTCGATACTAATTATGACAGGTAACTGTGACTTCGTTACAAATTAAGACAAGCAATTGTAATTTCGATACAAATTACGGCAGGTAACTGTAACTTCGATACTAATTATGACAGGTAACAGTAACTTCGATACAAATTATGACAGAAAACAGTAACATCGGTACTAGTTATGACAGGTAACAGTAACTTCGATACTAATTATGACAAGTAACTGTAACTTCGTTACTAATTATGACAAGTAACTGTAATTTCGATACAAATTATGGCAGGTAACTGTAACATCGATACTAATTATGACAGGTAACAGTAACTTCGATACTAATTATGACAGGTAACTGTAACTTCGCTACTAATTATGACAAGTAACTGTAATTTCGATACAAATTATGACAGGTAACAGTAACTTCGATACTAATTATGACAGGTAACTGTAACTTCGATACTTATTATGACAAGTAACTGTTATTTCGATACAAATTATGACAGGTAACTGTAACTTCGTTACTAAATATGGCAAGTAACTGTAATTTCGATACTAATTATGACAAGTAACTGTAATTTCGATACAAATGATGGCAGGTAACTGTAACTTCGATACTAATTATGACAGGTAACGGTAACTTCGATACTAATTATGACAAGTAACTGTAATTTCGATACAAATGATGGCAGGTAAATGTAACTTCGATACAAATTATGACAGGTAACTGTAACTTCGATACTAATTATGACAGGTTACTGTAACTTCGATACTAATTATGACAAGAAATTGTAATTTTGATAAAAATTATGGCAGGTAACTGTAACTTCGAAACTAATTATGACAGGTAACTGTATCATCGTTACTAATTATGACAAGTAACTGTAATTTAGATACAAATGATGGCAGGTAACTGTAACTTCGATACTTATTATGACAGGTAACAGTAACTTCGATAATAATTATGACAGAAAACAGTAACTTCGATACTAATTATGACAGGTAACAGTAACTTCGATTCTAATTATGGAAGGTAACTGTAACTTCGCTACTAATTATGACAAGTAACTGTAATTTCGATATAAATTATGACAGGTAACTGTAACTTCGTTACTAAATATGGCAAGTAACTGTAATTTCGATACTAATTATGACAAGTAACTGTAATTTCGATACAAATGATGGCAGGTAACTGTAACTTCGATACTAATTATGACAGGTAACAGTAACTTCGATACTAATTATGACAAGTAACTGTAATTTCGATAAAAATGATGGCAGGTAACTTCGATACAAATTATGACAGGTAACTGTAACTTCGATACTAATTATGACAGGTTACTGTAACTTCGATACTAATTATGACAAGAAATTGTAATTTTGATAAAAATTATGGCAGGTAACTGTAACTTCGAAACTAATTATGACAGGTAACTGTAACATCGTTACTAATTATGACAAGTAACTGTAATTTAGATACAAATGATGGCAGGTAACTGTAACTTCGATACTTATTATGACAGGTAGCAGTAACTTCGATAATAATTATGACAGAAAACAGTAACTTCGATACTAATTATGACAGGTAACAGTAACTTCGATACTAATTATGGAAGGTAACTGTAACTTAGATTCTAATTATGACATTTAACTGTAACTTTGTTACTAATTATAACAATTAACTGTAATTTCGATACAAATTATGGCAGTTAAATGTAACTTCGATACTAATTATGACAGGTAACAGTAACTTCGATACTAATTATGACAAGTAACTGTAACATCGATACTAATTATGACAGGTTACTGTAACTTCGATACTAAATATGACAAGAAATTGTAATTTTGATAAAAATTATGGCAGGTAACTGTAACTTCGAAACTAATTATGACAGGTAACTGTATCATCGTTACTAATTATGACAAGTAACTGTAATTTAGATACAAATGATGGCAGGTAACTGTAACTTCGATACTTATTATGACAGGTAACAGTAACTTCGATAATAATTATGACAGAAAACAGTAACTTCGATACTAATTATGACAGGTAACAGTAACTTCGATTCTAATTATGGAAGGTAACTGTAACTTCGATACTAATTATGACAGGTAACATTAACTTCGATACTAAATATGACAAGAAACAGTTACTTCGATACTAATTATGACAGGTAACTATAACTTCGATACTAATTATGACAAGTAACTCTAACGTCGTTACTAATTATGACAAGTAACTGTAATTTTGATAAAAATTATGACAGGTAACTGTAACTTCGATACTAATTATGACAGGTAACAGTAACTTCGATACTAATTATAACAGGTAACTGTAACTTCGTTACTAATTATGACATTTAACTGTAATTTCGATACTAATTATGGCAGGTAACTGTAACTTCGTTACTAATTATGACTTGTAACTGTAATTTCGTTACATATTAAGGCAGGTAAATGTAACTTCGATACTAATTATGACAGGTAACAGTATCTTCGATACTAATTATGGCAGGTAACTGTAACTTCGATACTAATTATGAAACTTAACTGTAACTTCGTTACTAATTATGACAAGTGACTGTAATTTCGATACAAATTATGGCAGGTAACTGTAACTTCGATACTAATTATGACAGGTAACAGTAACTTCGATACTAATTATGACTAGTAACTGTAACTTCGATACTAATTATGACAGGTAACATTAACTTCGATACTAATTATGACAAGAAACAGTTACTCCGATACTAATTATGACAGGTACCTATAACTTCGATACTAATTATGACAAGTAACTCTAACGTCGTTACTAATTATGACAAGTAACTCTAATTTTGATAAAAATTATGGCAGGTAACTGTAAAATCGATACTAATTATGACAGGTAACAGTCACTTCGATACTAATTATGACAGGTAACTGTAACTTCGTTACTAATTATGACATGTAACTGTAATTTCGATACTAATTATGGCAGGTAACTCTAACTTCGTTACTAATTATGACATGTTACTGTAATTTCGATACAAATTATGGCAGGTAACTGTAACTTCGTTGCTAATTATGACAAGTAACTGTAATTTCGATACAAATTATGGCAGTTAAATATAACTTCAATACTAATTATGACAGGTAACACTAACTTCTATACTAATTACGACAAGTAACTGTAACTTCGATACTAATTATGACAGGAAACTGTAACTTCGTTACTAATTATGACATGTAACTGTTATTTCGATACATATTATGGCAGATAACTGCAACTTCGATACTAATTATGACAGGTAACAGTAACTTCGATACTTATTATGACAAGTAACAGTTACTTCGATACTAATTATGACAAGTAACAGTAACTTCGAAACTAATTATGACAGGTAACAGTAACATCGTTACTAATTATGACAAGTAACTGTAATTTCGATATAAATTATGGCAGGTAACTGTATCTTCGATACTAATTATGACAGGTAACAGTAACTTCGATACTAATTATGTCAAGTAACTGTAACTTCGATACTAATTATGACAGGTAACTGTAACTTCGATACTAATTATGTCAAGTAACACTAACTTCGTTACTAATTATGACAGGTAACAGTAACTTCGATACTAATTATGTCAAGTAACTGTAACTTCGATACTAATTATGACAGGTTACTGTAACTTCGATACTAATTATGACACGAAATTGTAATTTTGATAAAAATTATGGCAGGTAACTGTCACTTCGATACTACTTATGACAGGTAACAGTAACTTCGATACTAATTATGATAGGCAACTGTAACTTCGTTATTAATTATGATATGTAACTGTAATTTCGATACTAATTATGGCAGGTAACTGTAACTTCGTTACTAATTATGACATGTAACTGTAATTTCGATACAAATTACGGCAGGTAACTGTAACTTCGATACTAAATATGACGGGGAACAGTAACTTCGATACTTATTATGACAGAAAACAGTAACAACGATACTAATTATGACAGGTAACAGTAACTTCGATACTAATTATGGCAGGTAACTGTAACTTCGATATTAATTATGACACTTAACTGTAACTTCGTTACTAATTATGACAAGTAACTGTAATTTCGATACAAATTATGGCAGGTAACTCTAACTTCGATACTAATTATGACAGGTAACAGTAACTTCGATACAAAATATGACTAGTAACTGTATCTTCAATACTAATTATGACAGGTAACTGTAACTTCGTTACTAATTATGACAAGTAACTGTAATTTCGATACAAATTATGGCAGGTAACTGTAATTTCGATACTAATTATGACAGGTAACAATAACTTCGATACTTATTATGACAAGTAACAGTAACTTCGATACCAATTATGACAAGTAACTGTAACTCCGAAACTACTTATGACAGGTAACTGTAACATCGTTACTAATTATGACAAGTAACTGTAATTTCGATGCAAATTATGGCAGGAAACTGTAACTTCGATACTAATTATGGCAGGTAACTGTAATTTCGATACTAATTATGACAAGTAACTGTAATTTGAATACACATTATAGCAGGTAACAGTTACTTCGATACTAATTATGACAGGTAACAGTAACTTCGATACTAATTATGACAGGTAACTGTAACTTCGCTACTAATTATGACAAGTAACTGTAATTTCGATACAAATTATGACAGGTAACAGTAACATCGATACTAATTATGACAGGTAACTGTAACTTCGATACTTATTATGACAAGTAACTGTAATTTCGATACAAATTATGGCAGGTAACTGTAAAATCGATACTAATTATGACAGGTAACAGTAACTTCGATACTAATTATGACAGGTAACTGTAACTTCGCTACTAATTATGACAAGTAACTGTAATTTCGATACAAATTATGACAGGTAACAGTAACATCGATACTAATTATGACAGGTAACTGTAACTTCGATACTTATTATGACAAGTAACTGTAATTTCGATACAAATTATGACAGGTAACTGTAACTTCGTTACTAAATATGGCAAGTAACTGTAATTTCGATACTAATTATGACAAGTAACTGTAATTTCGATACAAATGATGGCAGGTAACTGTAACTTCGATACTAATTATGACAGGTAACAGTAACATCGATACTAATTATGACAAGTAACTGTAATTTCGATACAAATGATGGCAGGTAAATGTAACTTCGATACAAATTATGACAGGTAACTGTAACTTCGATACTAATTATGACAGGTTACTGTAACTTCGATACTAATTATGACAAGAAATTGTAATTTTGATAAAAATTATGGCAGGTAACTGTAACTTCGAAACTAATTATGACAGATAACTGTATCATCGTTACTAATTATGACAAGTAACTGTAATTTAGATACAAATGATGGCAGGTAACTGTAACTTCGATACTTATTATGACAGGTAACAGTAACTTCGATAATAATTATGACAGAAAACAGTAA
Organism: Meconema thalassinum; assembly: GCA_946902985.2. NCBI lineage: Eukaryota > Metazoa > Arthropoda > Insecta > Orthoptera > Tettigoniidae > Meconema > Meconema thalassinum. The sequence goes on from OX336388.2 coordinate 1,658,907,226, forward strand.
CTTCGATACTAATTATGACAGGTAACAGTAACTTCGATTCTAATTATGGAAGGTAACTGTAACTTCGCTACTAATTATGACAAGTAACTGTAATTTCGATACAAATTACGACAGGTAACTGTAACTTCGTTACTAAATATGGCAAGTAACTGTAATTTCGATACTAATTATGACAAGTAACTGTAATTTCGATACAAATGATGGCAGGTAACTGTAACTTCGATACTTATTATGACAGGTAACAGTAACTTCGATAATAATTATGACAGAAAACAGTAACTTCGATACTAATTATGACAGGTAACAGTAACTTCGATACTAATTATGACAAGTAACTGTAATTTCGATAAAAATGATGGCAGGTAAATGTAACTTCGATACAAATTATGACAGGTAACTGTAACTTCGATACTAATTATGACAGGTTACTGTAACTTCGATACTAATTATGACAAGAAATTGTAATTTTTTAAAAATTATGGCAGGTAACTGTAACTTCGAAACTAATTATGACAGGTAACTGTAACATCGTTACTAATTATGACAAGTAACTGTAATTTCGATACAAATTTTGGCAGGTAACTGTAACTTCGATACTAATTATTACAGTTAACTGTAACTTCGTTACTAATTATGGCAGGTAACATTAACGTCGATACTAATTATGGCAGGTAACTGTAACTTAGATTCTAATTATGACATTTAACTGTAACTTCGTTACTAATTATGGCAGGTAACAGTAACTTCGATTCTAATTATGGAAGGTAACTGTAACTTCGCTACTAATTATGACAAGTAACTGTAATTTCGATACAAATTACGACAGGTAACTGTAACTTCGTTACTAAATATGGCAAGTAACTGTAATTTCGATACTAATTATGACAAGTAACTGTAATTTCGATACAAATGATGGCAGGTAACTGTAACTTCGATACTAATTATGACAGGTAACAGTAACTTCGATACTAATTATGACAAGTAACTGTAATTTCGATAAAAATGATGGCAGGTAAATGTAACTTCGATACAAATTATGACAGGTAACTGTAACTTCGATACTAATTATGACAGGTTACTGTAACTTCGATACTAATTATGACAAGAAATTGTAATTTTTTAAAAATTATGGCAGGTAACTGTAACTTCGAAACTAATTATGACAGGTAACTGTAACATCGTTACTAATTATGACAAGTAACTGTAATTTCGATACAAATTATGGCGGGTAACTGTAACTTCGATACTAATTATGACAGGTAACAGTAACTTCGATACTAATTATGACAGGTAAATGTAACTTCGCTACTAATTATGACAAGTAACTGTAATTTCGATACAAATTATGACAGGTAACAGTAACTTCGATACTAATTATGACAGGTAACTGTAACTTCGATACTAATTATGACAAGTAACTGTAATTTCGATACAAATTATGACAGGTAACTGTAACTTCGTTACTAAATATGGCAAGTAACTGTAATTTCGATACTAATTATGATACGTAACTGTAATTTGGGTACAAATTATGGCAGGTAACAGTAACTTCGATACTAATTATGACAGGTAACTGTAACTTCGATACTAATTATGACAAGTAACTGTAATTTCGATGCAAATTATGACAGGTAACTGTAACTTCGTTACTGATTATGGCAAGTAACTGTAATTTCGATACAAATTATTGCAGGTAACAGTAACTTCAATACTAATTATGACAGGTAACTGTAACTTCGATACTAATTATGACAAGTAACTGTAATTTCGATACAAATTATGACAGGTAACTGTAACTTCGTTACTAAATATGGCAAGTAACTGTAATTTCGATACTAATTATGACACGTAACTGTAATTTGGGTACAAATTATGGCAGGTAACAGTAACTTCGATACTAATTATGGCAGGTAACTGTAACTTCGATACTAATTATTACAGTTAACTGTAACATCGTTACTAATTATGGCAGGTAACAGTAACTTCGATACTAATTATGACAGGTAACTGTAACTTCGTTACTGATTATGACAAGTAACTGTAATTTCGATACAAATTATGGCAGGTAACTGTAACTTCGATACTAATTATGACAGGTAACAGTAACTTCGGTACTAATTATGTCAAGTAACTGTAACTTCGATACTAATTATGACAGGTAACTGTAACTTCGATACTAATTATGACAAGTAACTCTAACTTCGTTACTAATTATGAAAAGAAATTGTAATTTTGATAAAAATTATGGCAGGTAACTGTAACTTCGATACTACTTATGACAGGTAACAGTAACTTCGATACTAATTATGATAGGTAACTGTAACTTCGTTACTAATTATGACATGTAACTGTAATTTCGATACTTATTATGGCAGGTTACTGTAACTTCGTTACTAATTATGACATGTAACTGTAATTTCGATACAAATTAAGGCAGGTAACTGTAACTTCGATACTAAATATGACGGGGAACAGTAACTTCGATACTTATTATGACAGAAGACAGTAACAACGATACTAATTATGACAGGTAACAGTAACTTCGATACTAATTATGGCAGGTAACTGTAACTTCGATATTAATTATGACACTTAACTGTAACTTCGTTACTTATTATGACAAGTAACTGTAATTTCGATACAAATTATGACAGGTAACTGTAACTTCGATACTAATTATGACAGGTAACAGTAACTTCGATACAAATTATGACTAGTAACTGTAACTTCGATACTAATTATGACAGGTAACTGTAACTTCGTTACTAATTATGACAAGTAACTGTAATTTCGATACAAATTATGGCAGGTAACTGTAATTTCGATACTAATTATGACAGGTAACAGTAACTTCGATACTTATTATGACAAGTAACATTAACTTCGATACCAATTATGACAAGTAACTGTAACTCCGAAACTACTTATGACAGGTAACTGTAACATCGTTACTAATTATGACAAGTAACTGTAATTTCGATACAAATTATGGCAGGTAACTGTAACTTCGATACTAATTATGGCAGGTAACTGTAATTTCGATACTAATTATGACAAGTAACTGTAATTTGAATACAAATTAGAGCAGGTAACAGTTACTTCGATACTAATTATGACAGGTAACTGTAACTTCGGTACTAATTATGACAAGTCACTGTAATTTCGATACAAATTATGACAGGTAAAAGTAACTTCGTTACTTATTATGGCAAGTAACTGCAATTTCAATACAAATTATGGCAGGTAACAGTAATTTCGATACTAATTATGACAGGTAACTGTAACTTCGATACTAATTATGACAGGTAACTGTAACTTCTTTACTAATTATGACAAGTAACTGCAATTTCGATACAAATGGTGGCAGGTAACTGTATCTTCGATACTAATTATGACAGGTAACAGTAACTTCGATACTAATAATGACAGAGAACAGTAACTTCGATACTAATTATGACAGGTAACAGTAACTTCGATACTGATTATGGCAGGTAACTGTAACTTAGAAATAATTATTACAGTTAACTGTAACTTCGTTACTAATTATGGCAGGTAACAGTAACGTCGATACTAATTATGGCAGGTAACTGTAACTTAGATTCTAATTATGACATTTAACTGTAACTTCGTTACTAATTATGGCAGGTAACAGTAACTTCGATACTAATTATGACAGGTAACTGTGACTTCGTTACAAATTAAGACAAGTAATTGTAATTTCGATACAAATTACGGCAGGTAACTGTATCTTCGATACTAATTATGACAGGTAACAGTAACTTCGATACTAATTATGACAGAAAACAGTAACATCGGTACGAGTTATGACAGGTAACAGTATCTTCGATACTAATTATGACAAGTAACTGTAACTTCGTTACTAATTATGACAAGTAACTGTAATTTCGATACAAATTATGGCAGGTAACTGTAACATCGATACTAATTATGACAGGTAACAGTAACTTCGATACTAATTATGACAGGTAACTGTAACTTCGATACTTATTATGACAAGTAACTGTAATTTCGATACAAATTATGACAGGTAACTGTAACTTCGTTACTAAATATGGCAAGTAACTGTAATTTCGATACTAATTATGACAAGTAACTGTAATTTCGATACAAATGATGGCAGGTAACTGTAACTTCGATACTAATTATGACAGGTAACAGTAACATCGATACTAATTATGACAAGTAACTGTAATTTCGATACAAATGATGGCAGGTAAATGTAACTTCGATACAAATTATGACAGGTAACTGTAACTTCGATACTAATTATGACAGGTTACTGTAACTTCGATACTAATTATGACAAGAAATTGTAATTTTGATAAAAATTAAGGCAGGTAACTGTAACTTCGAAACTAATTATGACAGGTAACTGTAACATCGTTACTAATTATGACAAAAAACTGTAATTTAAATACAAATGATGGCAGGTAACTGTAACTTCGATACTTATTATGACAGGTAACAGTAACTTCGATAATAATTATGACAGAAAACAGTAACTTCGATACTAATTATGACAGGTAACAGTAACTTCGATACTAATTATGGAAGGTAACTGTAACTTAGATTCAAATTATGACATTTAACTGTAACTTTGTTACTAATTATAACAATTAACTGTAATTTCGATACAAATTATGGCAGTTAAATGTAACTTCGATACTAATTATGACAGGTAACAGTAAATCGATACTAATTATGACAAGTAACTGTAACATCGATACTAATTATGACAGGAAACTGTAACTTCGTTACAAATTATGACAAGTAACTGTAATTTCGGTACAAATTATGGAAGGTAACTGTAACTTCGATACTAATTATGACAGGTAACATTAACTTCGATACTAAATATGACAAGAAACAGTTACTTCGATACTAATTATGACAGGTAACTATAACTTCGATACTAATTATGACAAGTAACTCTAACGTCGTTACTAATTATGACAAGTAACTGTAATTTTGATAAAAATTATGGCAGGTAACTGTAACTTCGATACTAATTATGACAGGTAACAGTAACTTCGATACTAATTATAACAGGTAACTGTAACTTCGTTACTAATTATGACATATAACTGTAATTTCGATACTAATTATGGCAGGTAACTGTAACTTCGTTACTAATTATGACTTGTAACTGTAATTTCGTTACATATTAAGGCAGGTAACTGTAACTTCGATACTAATTATGACAGGTAACAGTAACGTCGATACTTATTATGTCAGAAAACAGTAACAACGATACTAATTATGACAGGTAACAGTAACTTCGATACTAATTATGGCAGGTAACTATAACTTCGATACTAATTATGACAAGTAACTCTAACGTCGTTACTAATTATGACAAGTAACTGTAATTTTGATAAAAATTATGGCAGGTAACTGTAACTTCGATACTAATTATGACAGGTAACAGTAACTTCGATACTAATTATGACTAGTAACTGTAACTTCGATACTAATTATGACAGGTAACTGTAACTTCCTTACTAATTATGACAAGTAACTGTAATTTCGATACAAATTATGGCAGGTAACTGTAATTTCGATACTAATTATGACAGGTAACAGTAATTTCGATACTAATTATGACAAGTAACAGTAACTTCGATACCAATTATGACATGTAACTGTAACTCCGAAACTACTTATGACAGGTAACTGTAACATCGTTACTAATTATGACAAGTAACTGTAATTTCGATACAAATTTTGGCAGGTAACTGTAACTTCGATACTAATTATTACAGTTAACTGTAACTTCGTTACTAATTATGGCAGGTAACAGTAACGTCGATACTAATTATGGCAGGTAACTGTAACTTAGATTCTAATTATGACATTTAACTGTAACTTCGTTACTAATTATGGCAGGTAACAGTAACTTCGATACTAATTATGACAGGTAAATGTAACTTCGTTACAAATTAAGACAAGTAATTGTAATTTCGATACAAATTACGGCAGGTTACTGTAACTTCGATACTAATTATGACAGGTAACAGTAACTTCGATACTAATTATGACAGAAAACAGTAACATCGGTACTAGTTATGACCGGTAACAGTAACTTCGATACTAATTATGACAAGTAACTGTAACTTCGTTACTAATTATGACAAGTAACTGTAATTTCGATACAAATTATGGCGGGTAACTGTAACTTCGATACTAATTATGACAGGTAACAGTAACTTCGATAGTAATTATGACAGGTAAATGTAACTTCGCTACTAATTGTGACAAGTAACTGTAATTTCGATACAAATTATGACAGGTAACAGTAACTTCGATACTAATTATGACAGGTAACTGTAACTTCGATACTAATTATGACAAGTAACTGTAATTTCGATACAAATTATGACAGGTAACTGTAACTTCGTTACTAAATATGGCAAGTAACTGTAATTTCGATACTAATTATGATACGTAACTGTAATTTGGGTACAAATTATGGCAGGTAACAGTAACTTCGATACTAATTATGACAGGTAACTGTAACTTCGATACTTATTATGACAAGTAACTGTAATTTCGATGCAAATTATGACAGGTAACTGTAACTTCGTTACTGATTATGGCAAGTAACTGTAATTTCGATACAAATTATTGCAGGCAACAGTAACTTCGATATTAATTATGACAGGTAACAGTAACTTCGATACTAATTATGACAGGTAACTGTAACTTTGCTACTAATTATGACAAGTAACTGTAATTTCGATACAAATTATGACAGGTAACAGTAACTTCGATACTAATTATGACAGGTAACTGTAACTTCGATACTAATTATGACAAGTAACTGTAATTTCGATACAAATTATGACAGGTAACTGTAACTTCGTTACTAAATATGGCAAGTAACTGTAATTTCGATACTAATTATGACACGTAACTGTAATTTGGGTACAAATTATGGCAGGTAACAGTAACTTCGATACTAATTATGGCAGGTAACTGTAACTTCGATACTAATTATTACAGTTAACTGTAACTTCGTTACTAATTATGGCAGGTAACAGTAAGTTCGATACTAATTATGACAGGTAACTGTAACTTCGTTACTAATTATGACAAGTAACTGTAATTTCGATACATATTATGACAGGTAACTAACTTCGATACTAATTATTGCAGGTAACAGTAACTTCGATACTATTTATGACAGGTAACTGTAACTTCGTTACAAATTAAGACAAGTAATTGTAATTTCGATACAAATTATGGCAGGTATTTGTAACTTCGATACTAATTATGACAGGTAACAGTAACTTCGATACTAATTATGACAAGTAACTGTAACTTCGTTACTAATTATGACAAGTAACTGTAATTTCGATACAAATTATGGCAGGTAACTGTAACTTCGATACTAATTATGACAGGTAACAGTAACTTCGATACTAATTATGACAGGTAACTGTAACTTCGCTACTAATTATGACAAGTAACTGTAATTTCGATACAAATTATGACAGGTAACTGTAACTTCGTTACTAAATATGGCAAGTAACTGTAATTTCGATACTAATTATGACAAGTAACTGTAAATTTCGATACAAATGATGGCAGGTAACTGTAACTTCGATACTAATTGTGACAGGTAACAGTAACTTCGATACTAATTATGACAAGTAACTGTAATTTCGATACAAATGATGGCAGGTAACTGTAACTTCGATACAAATTATGACAGGTAACTGTAACTTCGATACTAATTATGACAGGTTACTGTAACTTCGATACTAATTATGACAAGAAATTGTAATTTTGATAAAAATTATGGCAGGTAACTGTAACTTCGAAAATAATTATGACAGGTAACTGTAACATCGTTACTAATTATGACAATTAACTGTAATTTCGATACAAATGATGGCAGGTAACTGTAACTTCGATACTAATTATGACAGGTAACAGTAACTTCGATACTAATAATGACAGAGACCAGTAACTCCGATACTAATTATGACAAGTAACAGTAACTTCGATACCAATTATGACAAGTAACTGTAACTCCGAAACTACTTATGACAGGTAAATATAACATCGTTACTAATTATGACAAGTAACTGTAATTTCGATACAAATTTTGGCAGGTAACTGTAACTTCGATACCAATTATGACAGGTAACAGTAACTTCGATACTAATTATGGCAGGTAACTGTAATTTCGATACTAATTATGACAATTAACTGTAATTTGAATACTAATTATAGCAGGTAACAGTAACTTCGATACTAATTATGACAGGTAACTGTAACTTCGATACTAATTATGACAAGTCACTGTAATTTCGATACAAATTATGACAGGTAACTGTAACTTCGTTACTAATTATGGCAAGTAACTGCAATTTCAATACATATTATGGCAGGTAACAGTAATTTCGATACTAATTATGACAGGTAACTGTAACTTCGATAATAATTATGACAGGTAACTGTAACTTCTTTACTAATTATGACAAGTAACTGCAATTTCGATACAAATGATGGCAGGTAACTGTAACTTCGATACTAATTATGACAGGTAACAGTAACTTCGATACTAATAATGACAGAGACCAGTAACTTCGATACTAATTATGACAGGTAACAGTAACTTCGATACTAATTATGGCAGGTAACTGTAACTTCGATACTAATTATTACAGTTAACTGTAACTTCGTTAATAATTATGGCAGGTAACAGTAACTTCGATACTAATTATGGCAGGTAACTGTAACTTAGATTCTAATTATGACTTTTAACTGTAACTTCGTTACTAATTATGGCAGCTAACAATAACTTCGATACTAATTATGACAGGTAACTTTAACTTCGTTAGAAATTAAGACAAGTAATTGTAATTTCGATACAAATTACGGCAGGTAACTGTAACTTCGATACTAATTATGACAGGTAACAGTAACTTCGATACTAATTATGACAGAAAAGAGTAACATCGGTACTAGTTATGACAGGTAACAGTAACTTCGATACTAATTATGACAAGTAACTGTAACTTCGTTACTAATTATGACAAGTAACTGTAATTTCGATACAAATTATGGCAGGTAACTGTAACTTCGGTACTAATTATGACAGGTAACAGTAACTTCGATACTAATTAGGACAGGTAACTTTAACTTCGCTACTAATTATGACAAGTAACTGTAGTTTGGATACAAATTATGACAGGTAACTGTAACTTCGATACTTATTATGACAAGTAACAGTAATTTCGATACAAATTATGAGAGGTAACTGTAACATCGTTACTAAATATGGCAAGTAACTGTAATTTCGATACTAATTATGACAAGTAACTGTAATTTCGATACAAATGATGGCAGGTAACTGTAACTCGATACTAATTTTGACAGGTAACAGTAACTTCGATACTAATTATGACAAGTAACTGTAATTTCGATACGAATGATGGCAGGTAAAAGTAACTTCGATTCAAATTATGACAGGTAACTGTAACTTCGATACTAATTATGACAGGTTACTGTATCTTCGATACTAATTATGACAAGAAATTGTAATTTTGATAAAAATTATGGCAGGTAACTGTAACTTCGAAAATAATTATGACAGGTAACTGTAACATCGTTACTAATTATGACAAGTAACTGTAATTTAGATACAAATGATGGCAGGTAACTGTAACTTCGATACTTATTATGACAGCTAACAGTAACTTCGATACTAATTATGACAGAAAACAGAAACTTCGATACTAATTATGACAGGTAACAGTAACTTCGATACTAATTATGGAAGGTAACTGTAACTTAGATTCTAATTATGACATTTAACTGTAACTTTGTTACTAATTATGACAATTAACTGTAATTTCGATACAAATTATGGCAGTTAAATGTAACTTCGATACTAATTACGACAGGTAAGAGTAACTTCGATACTAATTATGACAAGTAACTCTAACGTCGTTACTAATTATGACAAGTAACTCTAATTTTGATAAAAATTATGGCAGGTAACTGTAACTTCGATACTAATTATGACAGGTAACAGTCACTGCGATACTAATTATGACAGGTAACTGTAACTTCTTTACTAATTATGACAAGTAACTGCAATTTCGATACAAATGATGGCAGGTAACTGTAACTTCGATACTAATTATGACAGGTAACAGTAACTTCGTTACTTATTATGGCAAGTAACTGCAATTTCAATACAAATTATGGCAGGTAACAGTAATTTGGATACTAATTATGACAGGTAACTGTAACTTCGATACTAATTATGACAGGTAACTGTAACTTCTTTACTAATTATTACAAGTAACTGCAATTTCGATACAAATGATGGCAGGTAACTGTAACTTCGTTACTAATTATGACATGTAACTGTAATTTCGATACAAATTAAGGCAGGTAACTGTAACTTCGATACTAAATATGACGGGGAACAGTAACTTCGATACTTATTATGACAGAAGACAGTAACAACGATACTAATTATGACAGGTAACAGTAACTTCGATACTAATTATGGCAGGTAACTGTAACTTCGATATTAATTATGACACTTAACTGTAACTTCGTTACTAATTATGACAAGTAACTGTAATTTCGATACAAATTATGGCAGGTAACTGTAACTTCGATACTAATTATGACAGGTAACAGTAACTTCGATACAAATTATGACTAGTTACTGTAACTTCGATACTATTTATGACAGGTAACTGTAACTTCGTTACTAATTATGACAAGTATCTGTAATTTCGATACAAATTATGGCAGGTAACTGTAATTTCGATACTAATTACGACAGGTAACAGTAACTTCGATACTTATTATGACAAGTAACAGTAACTTCGATAACAATTATGACAAGTAACTGTAACTCCGAAACTACTTATGACAGGTAACTGTAACATCGTTACTAATTATGACAAGTAACTGTAATTTCGATACAAATTATGGCAGGTAACTGTAACTTCGATACTAATTATGACAAGTCACTGTAATTTCGATACAAATTATGACAGGTAAAAGTAACTTCGTTACTTATTATGGCAAGTAACTGCAATTTCAATACAAATTATGGCAGGTAACAGTAATTTCGTTACTAATTATGACAGGTAACTGTAACTTCGATACTAATTATGACAGGTAACTGTAACTTCTTTACTAATTATGACAAGTAACTGCAATTTCGATACAAATGATGGCAGGTAACTGTAACTTCGATACTAATTATGACAGGTAACAGTAACTTCGATACTAATAATGACAGAGAACAGTTACTTCGATACTAATTATGACAGGTAACAGTAACTTCGATACTGATTATGGCAGGTAACTGTAACTTCGATACTAATTATTACAGTTAACTGTAACTTCGTTACTAATTATGGCAAGTAACAGTAACGTCGATACTAATTATGGCAGGTAACTGTAACTTAGATTCTAATTATGACATTTAACTGTAACTTCGTGACTAATTATGGCAGGTAACTGTAACTTCGATACTAATTATGAAACTTAACTGTAACTTCGTTACTAATTATGACAAGTGACTGTAATTTCGATACAAATTATGGCAGGTAACTGTAACTTCGATACTAATTATGACAGGTAACAGTAACTTCGATACTAATTATGACTAGTAACTGTAACTTCGATACTAATTATGACAGGTAACTGTAACTTCCTTACTAATTATGACAAGTAACTGTAATTTCGATACAAATTATGGCAGGTAACTGTAATTTCGATACTAATTATGACAGGTAACAGTAACTTCGATACTAATTATGACAAGTAACAGTAACTTCGATACCAATTATGACATGTAACTGTAACTCCGAAACTACTTATGACAGGTAACTGTAACATCGTTACTAATTATGACAAGTAACTGTAATTTCGATACAAATGATGGCAGGTAACTGTAACTTCGATACTAATTATTACAGTTATCTGTAACTTCGTTACTAATTATGGCAGGTAACAGTAACGTCGATACTAATTATGGCAGGTAACTGTAACTTAGATTCTAATTATGACATTTAACTGTAACTTCGTTACTAATTATGGCAGGTAACAGTAATTTCGATACTAATTATGACAGGTAACTGTAACTTCGTTACAAATTAAGACAAGTAATTGTAATTTCGATACAAATTACGGCAGGTTACTGTAACTTCGATACTAATTATGACAGGTAACAGTAACTTCGATACTAATTATGACAGAAAACAGTAACATCGGTACTAGTTATGACCGGTAACAGTAACTTCGATACTAATTATGACAAGTAACTGTAACTTCGTTACTAATTATGACAAGTAACTGTAATTTCGATACAAATTATGGCGGGTAACTGTAACTTCGATACTAGTTATGACAGGTAACAGTAACTTCGATACTAATTATGACAGGTAAATGTAACTTCGCTACTAATTATGACAAGTAACTGTAATTTCGATACAAATTATGACAGGTAACAGTAACTTCGATACTAATTATGACAGGTAACTGTAACTTCGATACTAATTATGACAAGTAACTGTAATTTCGATACAAATTATGACAGGTAACTGTAACTTCGTTACTAAATATGGCAAGTAACTGTAATTTCGATACTAATTATGATACGTAACTGTAATTTGGGTACAAATTATGGCAGGTAACAGTAACTTCGATACTAATTATGACAGGTAACTGTAACTTCGATACTAATTATGACAAGTAACTGTAATTTCGATGCAAATTATGACAGGTACCTGTAACTTCGTTACTGATTATGGCAAGTAACTGTAATTTCGAAACAAATTATTGCAGGTAACAGTAACTTCGATACTAATTATAACAGGTAACAGTAACTTCGATACTAATTATGACAGGTAACTGTAACTTCGCTACTAATTATGACAAGTAACTGTAATTTCGATACAAATTATGACAGGTAACAGTAACTTCGATACTAATTATGACAGGTAACTGTAACTTCGATACTAATTATGACAAGTAACTGTAATTTCGATACAAATTATGACAGGTAACTGTAACTTCGTTACATAATATGGCAAGTAACTGTAATTTCGATACTAATTATGACACGTAACTGTAATTTGGGTACAAATTATGGCAGGTAACAGTAACTTCGATACTAATTATGGCAGGTAACTGTAACTTCGATACTAATTATTACAGTTAACTGTAACTTCGTTACTAATTATGGCAGGTAACAGTAAGTTCGATACTAATTATGACAGGTAACTGTAACTTCGTTACTAATTATGACAAGTAACTGTAATTTCGATACATATTATGCCAGGTAACTAACTTCGATACTAATTATTGCAGGTAACAGTAACTTCGATACTATTTATGGCAGGTAACTGTAACTTCGTTACAAATTAAGACAAGTAATTGTAATTTCGATACAAATTATGGCAGGTATTTGTAACTTCGATACTAATTATGACAGGTAACAGTAACTTCGATACTAATTATGACAAGTAACTGTAACTTCGTTACTAATTATGACAAGTAACTGTAATTTCGATACAAATTATGGCAGGTAACTGTAACATCGATACTAATTATGACAGGTAACAGTAACTTCGATACTAATTAAGACAGGTAACTGTAACTTCGCTACTAATTATGACAAGTAACTGTAATTTCGATACAAATTATGACAGGTAACTGTAACTTCGTTACTAAATATGGCAAGTAACTGTAATTTCGATACTAATTATGACAAGTAACTGTAATTTCGATACAAATGATGGCAGGTAACTGTAACTTCGATACTAATTATGACAGGTAACAGTAACTTCGATACTAATTATGACAAGTAACTGTAATTTCGATACAAATGATGGCAGGTAACTGTAACTTCGATATTTATTATGACAGGTAACAGTAACTTCGATACTAATTATGACAGAAAACAGTAACTTCGATACTAATTATGACAGGTAACTGTAACTTCGATACTAATTATGACAAGTCACTGTAATTTCGATACAAATTATGGCAGGTAACTGTAATTTCGATACTAATTATGACAGGTAACAGTAACTTCGATACTTATTATGACAAGTAACAGTAACTTCGATACCAATTATGACAAGTAACTGTAACTTCGATACTAATTATGACAAGTCACTGTAATTTCGATACAAATTATGACAGGTAACTGTAACTTCGTTACTAATTATGGCAAGTAACTGCAATTTCAATACAAATTATGGCAGGTAACAGTAATTTCGATACTAATTATGACAGGTAACTGTAACTTCGATAATAATTATGACAGGTAACTGTAACTTCTTTACTAATTATGACAAGTAACTGCAATTTCGATACAAATGATGGCAGGTAACTGTAACTTCGATACTAATTATGACAGGTAACAGTAACTTCGATACTAATTATGACAAGTCACTGTAATTTCGATACAAATTATGACAGGTAACTGTAACTTCGTTACTAATTATGGCAAGTAACTGCAATTTCAATACAAATTATGGCAGGTAACAGTAATTTCGATACTAATTATGACAGGTAACTGTAACTTCGATAATAATTATGACAGGTAACTGTAACTTCGATACTAATTATGACATTTAACTGTAACTTCGTTACGAATTATGGCAGGTAACAATAACTTCGATACTAATTATGACAGGTAACTGTAACTTCGTTACAAATTAAGACAAGTAATTGTAATTTCGATACAAATTATGACAGGTAACTGTAACTTCGTTACTAATTATGGCAAGTAACTGCAATTTCAATACAAATTATGGCAGGTAACAGTAACTTCGATACTAATTATGACAGGTAACTGTAACTTCGATACTAATTATGACAAGTCACTGTAATTTCAATACAAATTATGACAGGTAACTGTAACTTCGTTACTAATTATGGCAAGTAACTGCAATTTCAATACAAATTATGGCAGGTAACAGTAATTTCGATACTAATTATGACAGGTAACTGTAACTTCGATAATAATTATGACAGGTAACTGTAACTTCTTTACTAATTATGACAAGTAACTGCAATTTCGATACAAATGATGGCAGGTAACTGTAACTTCGATACTAATTATGACAGGTAACAGTAACTTCGATACTAATTATGACAGAAAAGAGTAACATCGGTACTCGTTATGACAAGTAACAGTAACTTCGATACTAATTATGACAAGTAACTGTAACTTCGTTACTAATTATGACAAGTAATTGTAATTTCGATACAAATTATGGCAGGTAACTGTAACTTCGGTACTAATTATGACAGGTAACAGTAACTTCGATACTAATTAGGACAGGTAACTTTAACTTCGCTACTAATTATGACAAGTAACTGTAGTTTCGATACAAATTATGACAGGTAACTGTTACTTTGATACTTATTATGACAAGTAACTGTAATTTCGATACAAATTATGACAGGTAACTGTAACATCGATACTAATTTTGACAGGTAACAGTAACTTCGATACTAATTATGACAAGTAACTGTAATTTCGATACGAATGTTGGCAGGTAAAAGTAACTTCGATACAAATTATGACAGGTAACTGTAACTTCGATACTAATTATGACAGGTTACTGTATCTTCGATACTAATTATGACAAGAAATTGTAATTTTGATAAAAATTATGGCAGGTAACTGTAACTTCGAAACTAATTATGACAGGTAACTGTAACATCGTTACTAATTATGACAAGTAACTGTAATTTAGATACAAATGATGGCAGGTAACTGTAACTTCGATACTTATTATGACAGGTAACAGTAACTACGATACTAATTATGGCAGAAAACAGTAACTTCGATACTATTTATGACAGGTAACAGTAACTTCGATACTAATTATGGATGGTAACTGTAACTTAGATTCTAATTATGACATTTAACTGTAACTTTGTTACTAATTATGACACTTAACTGTAATTTCGATACAAATTATGGCAGTTAAATGTAACTTCGATACTAATTATGGCAGGTAAGAGTAACTTCGATACTAATTATGACAAGTAACTCCTACGTCGTTACTAATTATGACAATTAACTCTAATTTTGATAAAAATTAAGGCAGGTAACTGTAACTTCGATACTAATTATGACAGGTAACAGTCACTACGATACTAATTATGACAGGTAACTGTAACATCGTTAGTAATTATGACATGTAACTGTAATTTCGATACTAATTATGGCAGGTAACTGTAACTTCGTTACTAATTATGACATGTTACTGTAATTTCGATACAAATTATGGCAGGTAACTGTAACTTCGTTGCTAATTATGACTAGTAACTATAATTGCGATACTAATGATGGCAGGTAACTGTAACTTCGATACTAAATATGACAGGTAACAGTAACATCGATACTAATTATGACAGAAAACAGTAACTTCGAAACCAATTATGACAGGTAACAGTAACTTCGATACTAATTATGGCAGGTAACTGTAACTTCGATATTAAAAATGACAGTTAACTGTAACTTCGTTACTAATTATTACAAGTAACTGTAATTTCGATACAAATTATGGCAGTTAAATGTAACTTCAATACAAATTATGACAGGTAACACTAACTTCTATACTAATTATGACAAGTAACTGTAACTTCGATACTAATTATGACAGGAAACTGTAACTTCGTTACTAATTATGACATGTAACTGTTATTTCGATACATATTATGGCAGATAACTGCAACTTCGATACTAATTATGACAGGTAACAGTAACTTCGATACTTATTATGACAAGTAACAGTTACTTCGATATTAATTATGACAAGTAACAGTAACTTCGAAACTAATTATGACAGGTAACAGTAACATCGTTACTAATTATGACAAGTAACTGTAATTTCGATACAAATTATGGCAGGTGACTGTAACTTCGATACTAATTATGACAGGTAACAGTAACTTCGGTACTAATTATGTCAAGTAACTGTAACTTCGATACTAATTATGACAGGTAACTGTAACTTCGATACTAATTATGACAAGTAACTCTAACTTCGTTACTAATTATGAAAAGAAATTGTAATTTTGATAAAAATTATGGCAGGTAACTGTAACTTCGATACTACTTATGACAGGTAACAGTAACTTCGATACTAATTATGATAGGTAACTGTAACTTCGTTACTAATTATGACATGTAACTGTAATTTCGTTACTAATTATGGCAGGTAACTGTAACTTCGATACTAATTATGACATGTAACTGTAATTTCGATACAAATTAAGGCAGGTAACTTTAACTTCGATACTAAATATGACGGGGAACAGTAACTTCGATACTTATTATGACAGAAGACAGTAATAACGATACTAATTATGACAGGTAACAGTAACTTCGATACTAATTATGGCAGGTAACTGTAACTTCGATATTAAATATGACACTTAACTGTAACTTCGTTACTAATTATGACAAGTAACTGTAATTTCGATACAAATTATGGCAGGTAACTGTAACTTCGATACTAATTATGACAGGTAACAGTAACTTCGATACAAATTATGACTAGTAACTGTAACTTCGATACTAATTATGACAGGTAACTGTAACTTCGTTACTAATTATGACAAGTAACTGTAATTTCGATACAAATTATGGCAGGTAACTGAAATTTCGATACTAATTATGACACGTAACAGTAACTTCGATACTTATTATGACATGTAACAGTAACTTCGATACCAATTATGACAAGTAACTGTAACTCCGAAACTACTTATGACAGGTAACTGTAACATCGTTACTAATTATGACAAGTAACTGTAATTTCGATACAAATTATGGCAGGTAACTGTAACTTCGATACTTATTATGACAAGTAACAGTAACTTCGATACCAATTATGACAAGTAACTGTAACTCCGAAACTACTTATGACAGGTAACTGTAACATCGTTACTAATTATGACAAGTAACTGTAATTTCGATACAAATTATGGCAGGTAACTGTAACTTCGATACTAATTATGGCAGGTAACTGTAATTTCGATACTAATTATGACAAGTAACTGTAATTTGAATACAAATTATAGCAGGTAACAGTTACTTCGATACTAATTATGACAGGTAACTGTAACTTCGGTACTAATTATGACAAGTCACTGTAATTTCGATACAAATTATGACAGGTAAAAGTAACTTCGTTACTTATTATGGCAAGTAACTGCAATTTCAATACAAATTATGGCAGGTAACAGTAATTTCGATACTAATTATGACAGGTAACTGTAACTTCGATACTAATTATGACAGGTAACTGTAACTTCTTTACAAATTATGACAAGTAACTGCAATTTCGATACAAATGGTGGCAGGTAACTGTATCTTCGATACTAATTATGACAGGTAACAGTAACTTCGATACTAATAATGACAGAGAACAGTAACTTCGATACTAATTATGACAGGTAACGGTAACTTCGATACTGATTATGGCAGGTAACTCTAACTTCGATACTAATTATTACAGTTAACTGTAACTTCGTTATTAATTATGGCAGGTAACAGTAACGTCGATACTAATTATGGCAGGTAACTGTAACTTAGATTCTAATTATGACATTTAACTGTAACTTCGTTACTAATTATGGCAGGTAACAGTAACTTCGATACTAATTATGACAGGTAACTGTGACTTCGTTACAAATTAAGACAAGTAATTGTAATTTCGATACAAATTACGGCAGGTAACTGTATCTTCGATACTAATTATGACAGGTAACAGTAACTTTGATACTAATTATGACAGAAAACAGTAACATCGGTACGAGTTATGACAGGTAACAGTATCTTCGATACTAATTATGACAAGTAACTGTAACTTCGTTACTAATTATGACAAGTAACTGTAATTTCGATACAAATTATGGCAGGTAACTGTAACATAGATACTAATTATGACAGGTAACAGTAACTTCGATACTAATTATGACAGGTAACTGTAACTTCGCTACTAATTATGACAAGTAAGTGTAATTTCGATACAAATTATGACAGGTAACAGTAACTTCGATACTAATTATGACAGGTAACTGTAACTTCGATACTTATTATGACAAGTAACTGTAATTTCGATACAAATTATGACAGGTAACTGTAACTTCGTTACTAAATATGGCAAGTAACTGTAATTTCGATACTAATTATGACAAGTAACTGTAATTTCGATACAAATGATGGCAGGTAACTGTAACTTCGATACTAATTATGACAGGTAACAGTAACTTCGATACTAATTATGACAAGTAACTGTAATTTCGATACAAATGATGGCAGGTAAATGTAACTTCGATACAAATTATGACAGGTAACTGTAACTTCGATACTAATTATGACAGGTTACTGTAACTTCGATACTAATTATGACAAGAAATTGTAATTTTGATAAAAATTATGGCAGGTAACTGTAACTTCGAAACTAATTATGACAGGTAACTGTAACATCGTTACTAATTATGACAAGTAACTGTAATTTAGATACAAATGATGGCAGGTAACTGTAACTTCGATACTTATTATGACAGGTAACAGTAACTTCGATAATAATTATGACAGAAAACAGTAACTTCGATACTAATTATGACAGGTAACAGTAACTTCGATACTAATTATGGAAGGTAACTGTAACTTAGATTCTAATTATGACATTTAACTGTAACTTTGTTACTAATTATAACAATCAACTGTAATTTCGATACAAATTATGGCAGTTAAATGTAACTTCGATACTAATTATGACAGGAAACTGTAACTTCGATACTAATTATGACAAGTAACTGTAACATCGATACTAATTATGACAGGAAACTGTAACTTCGTTACAAATTATGACAAGTAACTGTAATTTCGGTACAAATTATGGAAGGTAACTGTAACTTCGATACTAATTATGACAGGTAACATTAACTTCGATACTAAATATGACAAGAAACAGTTACTTCGATACTAATTATGACAGGTAACTATAACTTCGATACTAATTATGACAAGTAACTCTAACGCCGTTACTAATTATGACAAGTAACTGTAATTTTGATAAAAATTATGGCAGGTAACTGTAACTTCGATACTAATTATGACAGGTAACAGTAACTTCGATACTAATTATAACAGGTAACTGTAACTTCGTTACTAATTATGACATATAACAGTAATTTCGATACTAATTATGGCAGGTAACTGTAACTTCGTTACTAATTATGACTTGTAACTGTAATTTCGTTACATATTAAGGCAGGTAACTGTAACTTCGATACTAATTATGACAGGTAACAGTAACGTCGATACTTATTATGACAGAAAAAAGTAACAACGATACTAATTATGACAGGTAACAGTAACTTCGATACTAATTTTGGCAGGTAACTGTAACTTCGATACTAATTATGAAACTTAACTGTAACTTCGTTACTAATTATGACAAGTGACTGTAATTTCGATACAAATTATGGCAGGTAACTGTAACTTCGATACTAATTATGACAGGTAACAGTAACTTCGATACTAATTATGACTAGTAACTGTAACTTCGATACTAATTATGACAGGTAACTGTAACTTCCTTACTAATTATGACAAGTAACTGTAATTTCGATACAAATTATGGCAGGTAACTGTAATTTCGATACTAATTATGACAGGTAACAGTAACTTCGATACTAATTATGACAAGTAACAGTAACTTCGATACCAATTATGACATGTAACTGTAACTCCGAAACTACTTATGACAGGTAACTGTAACATCGTTACTAATTATGACAAGTAACTGTAATTTCGATACAAATTTTGGCAGGTAACTGTAACTTCGATACTAATTATTACAGTTATCTGTAACTTCGTTACTAATTATGGCAGGTAACAGTAACGTCGATACTAATTATGGCAGGTAACTGGAACTTAGATTCTAATTATGACATTTAACTGTAACTTCGTTACTAATTATGGCAGGTAACAGTAACTTCGATACTAATTATGACAGGTAACTGTAACTTCGTTACAAATTAAGACAAGTAATTGTAATTTCGATACAAATTACGGCAGGTTACTGTAACTTCGATACTAATTATGACAGGTAACAGTAACTTCGATACTAATTATGACAGAAAACAGTAACATCGGTACTAGTTATGACCGGTAACAGTAACTTCGATACTAATTATGACAAGTAACTGTAACTTCGTTACTAATTATGACAAGTAACTGTAATTTCGATACAAATTATGGCGGGTAACTGTAACTTCGATACTAATTATGACAGGTAACAGTAACTTCGATACTAATTATGACAGGTAAATGTAACTTCGCTACTAATTATGACAAGTAACTGTAATTTCGATACAAATTATGACAGGTAACAGTAACTTCGATACTAATTATGACAGGTAACTGTAACTTCGATACTAATTATGACAAGTAACTGTAATTTCGATACAAATTATGACAGGTAACTGTAACTTCGTTACTAAATATGGCAAGTAACTGTAATTTCGATACTAATTATGATACGTAACTGTAATTTGGGTACAAATTATGGCAGGTAACAGTAACTTCGATACTAATTATGACAGGTAACTGTAACTTCGATACTAATTATGACAAGTAACTGTAATTTCGATGCAAATTATGACAGGTAACTGTAACTTCGTTACTGATTATGGCAAGTAACTGTAATTTCGAAACAAATTATTGCAGGTAACAGTAACTTCGATACTAATTATGACAGGTAACAGTAACTTCGATACTAATTATGACAGGTAACTGTAACTTCGCTACTAATTATGACAAGTAACTGTAATTTCGATACAAATTATGACAGGTAACAGTAACTTCGATACTAATTATGACAGGTAACTGTAACTTCGATACTAATTATGACAAGTAACTGTAATTTCGATACAAATTATGACAGGTAACTGTAACTTCGTTACTAAATATGGCAAGTAACTGTAATTTCGATACTAATTATGACACGTAACTGTAATTTGGGTACAAATTATGGCAGGTAACAGTAACTTCGATACTAATTATGGCAGGTAACTGTAACTTCGATACTAATTATTACAGTTAACTGTAACTTCGTTACTAATTATGGCAGGTAACAGTAAGTTCGATACTAATTATGACAGGTAACTGTAACTTCGTTACTAATTATGACAAGTAACTGTAATTTCGATACATATTATGCCAGGTAACTAACTTCGATACTAATTATTGCAGGTAACAGTAACTTCGATACTATTTATGACAGGTAACTGTAACTTCGTTACAAATTAAGACAAGTAATTGTAATTTCGATACAAATTATGGCAGGTATTTGTAACTTCGATACTAATTATGACAGGTAACAGTAACTTCGATACTAATTATGACAAGTAACTGTAACTTCGTTACTAATTATGACAAGTAACTGTAATTTCGATACAAATTATGGCAGGTAACTGTAACTTCGATACTAATTATGACAGGTAACAGTAACTTCGATACTAATTATGACAGGTAACTGTAACTTCGCTACTAATTATGACAAGTAACTGTAATTTCGATACAAATTATGACAGGTAACTGTAACTTCGTTACTAAATATGGCAAGTAACTGTAATGTCGATACTAATTATGACAAGTAACTGTAATTTCGATACAAATGATGGCAGGTAACTGTAACTTCGATACTAATTATGACAGGTAACAGTAACTTCGATACTAATTATGACAAGTAACTGTAATTTCGATACAAATGATGGCAGGTAACTGTAACTTCGATACAAATTATGACAGGTAACTGTAACTTCGATACTAATTATGACAGGTTACTGTAACTTCGATACTAATTATGACAAGAAATTGTAATTTTGATAAAAATTATGGCAGGTAACTGTAACTTCGAAAATAATTATGACAGGTAACTGTAATATCGTTACTAATTATGACAATTAACTGTAATTTCGATACAAATGATGGCAGGTAACTGTAACTTCGATATTTATTATGACAGGTAACAGTAACTCCGATACTAATTATGACAGAAAACAGTAACTTCGATACTAATTATGACAAGTCACTGTCATTTCGATACAAATTATGGCAGGTAACTGTAATTTCGATACTAATTATGACAGGTAACAGTAACTTCGATACTTATTATGACAAGAAACAGTAACTTCGATACCAATTATGACAAGTAACTGTAACTCCGAAACTACTTATGACAGGTAAATATAACATCGTTACTAATTATGACAAGTAACTGTAATTTCGATACAAATGTTGGCAGGTAACTGTAACTTCGATACCAATTATGACAGGTAACAGTAACTTCGATACTAATTATGGCAGGTAACTGTAATTTCGATACTAATTATGACAATTAACTGTAATTTGAATACAAATTATAGCAGGTAACAGTAACTTCGATACTAATTATGACAGGTAACTGTAACTTCGATACTAATTATGACAAGTCACTGTAATTTCGATAAAAATTATGACAGGTAACTGTAACTTCGTTGCTAATTATGGCAAGTAACTGCTATTTCAATACATATTATGGCAGGTAACAGTAGTTTCGATACTAATTATGACAGGTAACTGTAACTTCGATAATAATTATTACAGGTAACTGTAACTTCTTTATTAATTATGACAAGTAACTGCAATTTCGATACAAATGATGGCAGGTAACTGTAACTTCGATACTAATTATGACAGGTAACAGTAACTTCGATACTAATAATGACAGAGAACAGTAAATTCGATACTAATTATGACAGGTAACAGTAACTTCGATACTAATTATGGCAGGTAACTGTAACTTCGATACTAATTATTACAGTTAACTGTAACTTCGTTACTAATTATGGCAGGTAACAGTAACTTCGATACTAATTATGGCAGGTAACTGTAACTTAGATTCTAATTATGACTTTTAACTGTAACTTCGTTACTAATTATGGCAGCTAACAATAACTTCGATACTAATTATGACTGGTAACTGTAACTTCGTTAGAAATTAAGACAAGTAATTGTAATTTTGATACAAATTACGGCAGGTAACTGTAACTTCGATACTAATTATGACAGGTAAGAGTAACTTCGATACTAATTATGACAGAAAAGAGTAACATCGGTACTAGTTATGACAGGTAACAGTAACTTCGATACTAATTATGACAAGTAACTGTAACTTCGTTACTAATTATGACAAGTAACTGTAATTTCGATACAAATTATGGCGGGTAACTGTAACTTCGATACTAATTATGACAGGTAACAGTAACTTCGATACTAATTATGACAGGTAAATGTAACTTCGCTACTAATTATGACAAGTAACTGTAATTTCGATACAAATTATGACAGGTAACAGTAACTTCGATACTAATTATGACAGGTAACTGTAACTTCGATACTAATTATGACAAGTAACTGTAATTTCGATACAAATTATGACAGGTAACTGTAACTTCGTTACTAAATATGGCAAGTAACTGTAATTTCGATACTAATTATGATACGTAACTGTAATTTGGGTACAAATTATGGCAGGTAACAGTAACTTCGATACTAATTATGACAGGTAACTGTAACTTCGATACTAATTATGACAAGTAACTGTAATTTCGATGCAAATTATGACAGGTAACTGTAACTTCGTTACTGATTATGGCAAGTAACTGTAATTTCGAAACAAATTATTGCAGGTAACAGTAACTTCGATACTAATTATGACAGGTAACAGTAACTTCGATACTAATTATGACAGGTAACTGTAACTTCGCTACTAATTATGACAAGTAACTGTAATTTCGATACAAATTATGACAGGTAACAGTAACTTCGATACTAATTATGACAGGTAACTGTAACTTCGATACTAATTATGACAAGTAACTGTAATTTCGATACAAATTATGACAGGTAACTGTAACTTCGTTACTAAATATGGCAAGTAACTGTAATTTCGATACTAATTATGACACGTAACTGTAATTTGGGTACAAATTATGGCAGGTAACAGTAACTTCGATACTAATTATGGCAGGTAACTGTAACTTCGATACTAATTATTACAGTTAACTGTAACTTCGTTACTAATTATGGCAGGTAACAGTAAGTTCGATACTAATTATGACAGGTAACTGTAACTTCGTTACTAATTATGACAAGTAACTGTAATTTCGATACATATTATGCCAGGTAACTAACTTCGATACTAATTATTGCAGGTAACAGTAACTTCGATACTATTTATGACAGGTAACTGTAACTTCGTTACAAATTAAGACAAGTAATTGTAATTTCGATACAAATTATGGCAGGTATTTGTAACTTCGATACTAATTATGACAGGTAACAGTAACTTCGATACTAATTATGACAAGTAACTGTAACTTCGTTACTAATTATGACAAGTAACTGTAATTTCGATACAAATTATGGCAGGTAACTGTAACTTCGATACTAATTATGACAGGTAACAGTAACTTCGATACTAATTATGACAGGTAACTGTAACTTCGCTACTAATTATGACAAGTAACTGTAATTTCGATACAAATTATGACAGGTAACTGTAACTTCGTTACTAAATATGGCAAGTAACTGTAATGTCGATACTAATTATGACAAGTAACTGTAATTTCGATACAAATGATGGCAGGTAACTGTAACTTCGATACTAATTATGACAGGTAACAGTAACTTCGATACTAATTATGACAAGTAACTGTAATTTCGATACAAATGATGGCAGGTAACTGTAACTTCGATACAAATTATGACAGGTAACTGTAACTTCGATACTAATTATGACAGGTTACTGTAACTTCGATACTAATTATGACAAGAAATTGTAATTTTGATAAAAATTATGGCAGGTAACTGTAACTTCGAAAATAATTATGACAGGTAACTGTAATATCGTTACTAATTATGACAATTAACTGTAATTTCGATACAAATGATGGCAGGTAACTGTAACTTCGATATTTATTATGACAGGTAACAGTAACTCCGATACTAATTATGACAGAAAACAGTAACTTCGATACTAATTATGACAAGTCACTGTCATTTCGATACAAATTATGGCAGGTAACTGTAATTTCGATACTAATTATGACAGGTAACAGTAACTTCGATACTTATTATGACAAGAAACAGTAACTTCGATACCAATTATGACAAGTAACTGTAACTCCGAAACTACTTATGACAGGTAAATATAACATCGTTACTAATTATGACAAGTAACTGTAATTTCGATACAAATGTTGGCAGGTAACTGTAACTTCGATACCAATTATGACAGGTAACAGTAACTTCGATACTAATTATGGCAGGTAACTGTAATTTCGATACTAATTATGACAATTAACTGTAATTTGAATACAAATTATAGCAGGTAACAGTAACTTCGATACTAATTATGACAGGTAACTGTAACTTCGATACTAATTATGACAAGTCACTGTAATTTCGATAAAAATTATGACAGGTAACTGTAACTTCGTTGCTAATTATGGCAAGTAACTGCTATTTCAATACATATTATGGCAGGTAACAGTAGTTTCGATACTAATTATGACAGGTAACTGTAACTTCGATAATAATTATTACAGGTAACTGTAACTTCTTTATTAATTATGACAAGTAACTGCAATTTCGATACAAATGATGGCAGGTAACTGTAACTTCGATACTAATTATGACAGGTAACAGTAACTTCGATACTAATAATGACAGAGAACAGTAAATTCGATACTAATTATGACAGGTAACAGTAACTTCGATACTAATTATGGCAGGTAACTGTAACTTCGATACTAATTATTACAGTTAACTGTAACTTCGTTACTAATTATGGCAGGTAACAGTAACTTCGATACTAATTATGGCAGGTAACTGTAACTTAGATTCTAATTATGACTTTTAACTGTAACTTCGTTACTAATTATGGCAGCTAACAATAACTTCGATACTAATTATGACTGGTAACTGTAACTTCGTTAGAAATTAAGACAAGTAATTGTAATTTTGATACAAATTACGGCAGGTAACTGTAACTTCGATACTAATTATGACAGGTAAGAGTAACTTCGATACTAATTATGACAGAAAAGAGTAACATCGGTACTAGTTATGACAGGTAACAGTAACTTCGATACTAATTATGACAAGTAACCGTAACTTCGTTACTAATTATGACAAGTAACTGTAATTTCGATACAAATTATGGCAGGTAACTGTAACTTCGGTACTAATTATGACAGGTAACAGTAACTTCGATACTAATTAGGACAGGTAACTTAAACTTCGCTACTAATTATGACAAGTAACTGTAGTTTCGATACAAATTATGACAGGTAACTGTAACTTCGATACTTATTATGACAAGTAACAGTAATTTCGATACAAATTATGAGAGGTAACTGTAACATCGTTACTAAATATGGCAAGTAACTGTAATTTCGATACTAATTATGACAAGTAACTGTAATTTCGATACAAATGATGGCAGGTAACTGTAACTTCGATACTAATTTTGACAGGTAACAGTAACTTCGATACTAATTATGACAAGTAACTGTAATTTCGATACGAATGATGGCAGGTAAAAGTAACTTCGATACAAATTATGACAGGTAACTGTAACTTCGATACTAATTATGACAGGTTACTGTATCTTCGATACTAATTATGACAAGAAATTGTAATTTTGATAAAAATTATGGCAGGTAACTGTAACTTCGAAACTAATTATGACAGGTAACTGTAACATCGTTACTAATTATGACAAGTAACTGTAATTTAGATACAAATGATGGCAGGTAACTGTAACTTCGATACTTATTATGACAGGTAACAGTATCTTCGATACTAATTATGACAGAAAACAGAAACTTCGATACTAATTATGACAGGTAAGAGTAACTTCGATACTAATTATGACAAGTAACTCTAACGTCGTTACTAATTATGACAAGTAACTCTAATTTTGATAAAAATTATGGCAGGTTACTGTAACTTCGATACTAATTATGACAGGTAACAGTCACTTCGATACTAATTATGACAGGTAACTGTAACTTCTTTACTAATTATGACAAGTAACTGCAATTTCGATACAAATTATGGCAGTTAAATGTAACAACGATACTAATTATGACAGGTAACAGTAACTTCGATACTAATTATGGCAGGTAACTGTAACTTCGATATTATTTATGACACTTAACTGTAACTTCGTTACTAATTATGACAAGTAACTGTAATTTCGATATAAATTATGGCAGGTAACTGTAACTTCGATACTAATTATGACAGGTAACAGTAACTTCGATACAAATTATGACTAGTAACTGTAACTTCGATACTAATTATGACAGGTAACTGTAACTTCGTTACTAATTATGACAAGTAACTGTAATTTCGATACAAATTATGGCAGGTAACTGTAATTTCGATACTAATTATGACAGGTAACAGTAACTTCGATACTTATTATGACAAGTAACAGTAACTTCGATACCAATTATGACAAGTGACTGTAACTCCGAAACTACTTATGACAGGTAACTGTAACATCGTTACTAATTATGACAAGTAACTGTAATTTCGATACAAATTATGGCAGGTAACTGTAACTTCGATACTAATTATGACAAGTCACTGTAATTTCGATACAAATTATGACAGGTAAAAGTAACTTCGTTACTTATTATGGCAAGTAACTGCAATTTCAATACAAATTATGGCAGGTAACAGTAATTTCGATACTAATTATGACAGGTAACTGTAACTTCGATACTAATTAAGACAGGTAACTGTAACTTCTTTACTAATTATGACAAGTAACTGCAATTTCGATACAAATGATGGCAGGTAACTGTAACTTCGATACTAATTATGACAGGTAACAGTAACTTCGATACTAATAATGACAGAGAACAGTAACTTCGATACTAATTATGACAGGTAACAGTAACTTCGATACTGATTATGGCAGGTAACTGTAACTTCGATACTAATTATTACAGTTAACTGTAACTTCGTTACTAATTATGGCAAGTAACAGTAACGTCGATACTAATTATGGCAGGTAACTGTAACTTAGATTCTAATTATGACATTTAACTGTAACTTCGTTACTAATTATGGCAGGTAACAGTAACTTCGATACTAATTATGACAGGTAACTGTGACTTCGTTACAAATTAAGACAAGTAATTGTAATTTCGATACAAATTACGGCAGGTAACTGTAACTTCGATACTAATTATGACAGGTAACAGTAACATCGATACTAATTATGACAGAAAACAGTAACATCGGTACTAGTTATGACAGGTAACAGTACCTTCGATACTAATTATGACAAGTAACTGTAACTTCGTTACTAATTATGACAAGTAACTGTAATTTCGATACAAATTATGGCAGGTAACTGTAATATCGATACTAATTATGACAGGTAACAGTAACTTCGATACTAATTATGACAGGTAACTGTAACTTCGCTACTAATTATGACAAGTAACTGTAATTTCGATACAAATTATGACGGGTAACAGTAACTTCGATACTAATTATGACAGGTAACTGTAACTTCGATACAAATTATGGCAGGTAACTGTAACTTCGGTACTAATTATGACAGGTAACAGTAACTTCGATACTAATTAGGACAGGTAACTTTAACTTCGCTACTAATTATGACAAGTAACTGTAGTTTCGATACAAATTATGACAGGTAACTGTAACTTCGATACTTATTATGACAAGTAACTGTAATTTCGATACAAATTATGACAGGTAACAGTAACTTCGTTACTAAATATGGCAAGTAACTGTAATTTCGATACTAATTATGACAAGTAACTGTAATTTCGATACAAATGATGGCAGGTAACTGTAACTTCGATACTAATTTTGACAGGTAACAGTAACTTCGATACTAATTATGACAAGTAACTGTAATTTCGATACGAATGATGGCAGGTAAAAGTAACTTCGATACAAATTATGACAGGTAACTGTAACTTCGATACTAATTATGACAGGTTACTGTATCATCGATACTAATTATGACAAGAAATTGTAATTTTGATAAAAATTATGGCAGGTAACTGTAACTTCGAAACTAATTATGACAGGTAACTGTAACATCGTTACTAATTATGACAAGTAACTGTAATTTAGATACAAATGATGGCAGGTAACTGTAACTTCGATACTTTTTATGACAGGTAACAGTAACTTCGATACTAAATATGACAGAAAACAGAAACTTCGATACTAATTATGACAGGTAACAGTAACTTCGATACTAATTATGGAAGGTAACTGTAACTTAGATTCTAATTATGACATTTAACTGTAACTTTGTTACTAATTATGACAATTAACTGTAATTTCGATACAAATTATGGCAGTTAAATGTAACTTCGATACTAATTACGACAGGTAAGAGTAACTTCGATACTTATAATGACAAGTAACTCTAACGTCGTTACTAATTATGACAAGTAACTCTAAATTTGATAAAAATTATGGCAGGTAACTGTAACTTCGATACTAATTATGACAGGTAACAGTCACTTCGATACTAATTATGACAGGTAACTGTAACTTCGTTACTAATTATGACATGTAACTGTAATTTCGATACTAATTATGGCAGGTAACTGTAACTTCGTTACTAATTATGACATGTTACTGTAATTTCGATACAAATTATGGCAGGTAACTGTAACTTCGTTGCTAATTATGACAAGTAACTATAATTGCGATACTTATGATGGCAGGTAACTGTAACTTCGATACTAAATATGACAGGTAACAGTAACTTCGATATTAATTATGACAGAAAACAGTTACTTCGAAACCAATTATGACAGGTAACAGTAACTTCGATACTAATTATGGCAGGTAACTGTAACTTCGATACTAAAAATGACAGTTAATTGTAACGTCGTTACTAATTATGACAAGTAACTGTAATTTCGATACAAATTATGGCAGTTAAATGAAACTTCAATACTAATTATGACAGGTAACACTAACTTCTATACTAATTATGACAAGTAACTGTAACTTCGATACTAATTATGACAGGAAACTGTAACTTCGTTACTAATTATGACATGTAACTGTTATTTCGATACATATTATGGCAGAAAACTGCAACTTCGATACTAATTATGACAGGTAACAGTAACTTCGATACTTATTATGACAGGTAACAGTTACTTCGATACTAATTATGACAAGTAACAGTAACTTCGAAACTAATTATGACAGGTAACAGTAACATCGTTACAAATTATGACAAGTAACTGTAATTTCGATACAAATTATGGCAGGTAACTGTAACTTCGATACTAATTATGACAGGTAACAGTAACTTCGATACTAATTATGTCAAGTAACTGTAACTTCGATACTAATTATGACAGGTAACTGTAACTTCGATACTAATTATGACAAGTAACTCTAACTTCGTTACTAATTATGAAAAGAAATTGTAATTTTGATAAAAATTATGGCAGGTAACTGTAACTTCGATACTACTTATGACAGGTAACAGTAACTTCGATACTAATTATGATAGGTAACTGTAACTTCGTTACTAATTATGACATGTAACTGTAATTTCGATACTAATTATGGCAGGTAACTGTAACTTCGTTACTAATTATGACATGTAACTGTAATTTCGATACAAATTAAGGCAGGTAACTGTAACTTCGATACTAAATATGACGGGGAACAGTAACTTCGACACTTATTATGACAGAAGACAGTAACAACGATACTAATTCTGACAGGTAACAGTAACTTCGATACTAATTATGGCAGGTAACTGTAACTTCGATATTAATTATGACACTTAACTGTAACTTCGTTACTAATTATGACAAGTAACTGTAATTTCGATACATATTATGGCAGGTAACTGTAACTTCGATACTAATTATGACAGGTAACAGTAACTTCGATACAAATTATGACTAGTAACTGTAACTTCGATACTAATTATGACAGGTAACTGTAACTTCGTTACTAATTATGACAAGTAACTGTAATTTCGATACAAATTATGGCAGGTAACTGTAATTTCGATACTAATTATGACAGGTAACAGTAACTTCGATACTTATTATGACAATTAACAGTAACTTCGATACCAATTATGACAAGTGACTGTAACTCCGAAACTACTTATGACAGGTAACTGTAACATCGTTACTAATTATGACAAGTAACTGTAATTTCGATACTAATTATGACAGGTAACAGTAACTTCGATACTAATTATGGAAGGTAACTGTAACTTAGATTCTAATTATGACATTTAACTGTAACTTTGTTACTAATTATGACAATTAACTGTAATTTCGATACAAATTATGGCAGTTAAATGTAACTTCGATACTAATTACGACAGGTAAGAGTAACTTCGATACTTATAATGACAAGTAACTCTAACGTCGTTACTAATAATGGCAAGTAACTGCAATTTCAATACAAATTATGGCAGGTAACAGTAATTTCGACACTAATTATGACAGGTAACTGTAACTTCGATACTAATTATGACAGGTAACTGTAACTTCTTTACTAATTATGACAAGTAACTGCAATTTCGATACAAATGATGGCAGGTAACTTTAACTTCGATACTAATTATGACAGGTAACTGTAACTTCGATACTAATAATGACAGAGAACAGTAACTTCGATACTAATTATGACAGGTAACAGTAACTTCGATACTGATTATGGCAGGTAACTGTAACTTCGATACTAATTATTACAGTTAACTGTAACTTCGTTACTAATTATGGCAGGTAACAGTAACGTCGATACTAATTATGGCAGGTAACTGTAACTTAGATTCTAATTATGACATTTAACTGTAACTTCGTTACTAATTATGGCAGGTAACAGTAACTTCGATACTAATTATGACAGGTAACTGTGACTTCGTTACAAATTAAGACAAGTAATTGTAATTTCGATACAAATTACGGCAGGTAACTGTAACTTCGATACTAATTATGACAAGTAACTGTAACTTCGTTACTAATTATGACAAGTAACTGTAATTTCGATACAAATTATGGCAGGTAACTGTAACATCGATACTAATTATGACAGGTAACAGTAACTTCGATACTAATTATGACAGGTTACTGTAACTTCGCTACTAATTATGACAAGTAACTGTAATTTCGATACAAATTATGACAGGTAACAGTAACTTCGATACTAATTATGACAGGTAACTGTAACTTCGATACTTATTATGACAAGTAACTGTAATTTCGATACAAATTATGACAGGTAACTGTAACTTCGTTACTAAATATGGCAAGTAACTGTAATTTCGATACTAATTATGACAAGTAACTGTAATTTCGATACAAATGATGGCAGGTAACTGTAACTTCGATACTAATTATGACAGGTAACAGTAACTTCGATACTAATTATGACAAGTAACTGTAATTTCGATACAAATGATGGCAGGTAAATGTAACTTCGATACAAATTATGACAGGTAACTGTAACTTCGATACTAATTATGACAGGTTACTGTAACTTCGATACTAATTATGACAAGAAATTGTAATTTTGATAAAAATTATGGCAGGTAACTGTACCTTCGAAACTAATTATGACAGGTAACTGTAACATCGTTACTAATTATGACAAGTAACTGTAATTTAGATACAAATGATGGCAGGTAACTGTAACTTCGATACTTATTATGACAGGTAACAGTAACTTCGATAATAATTATGACAGAAAACAGTAACTTCGATACTAATTATGACAGGTAACAGTAACTTCGATACTAATTATGGAAGGTAACTGTAACTTAGATTCTAATTATGACATTTAACTGTAACTTTGTTACTAATTATGACAATTAACTGTAATTTCGATACAAATTATGGCAGTTAAATGTAACTTCGATACTAATTATGACAGGTAACAGTAACTTCGATACTAATTATGACAAGTAACTGTAACATCGATACTAATTATGACAGGAAACTGTAACTTCGTTACAAATTATGACACGTAACTGTAATTTCGGTACAAATTATGGAAGGTAACTGTAACTTCGATACTAATTATGACAGGTAACTTTAACTTCGATACTAAATATGACAAGAAACAGTTACTTCGATACTAATTATGACAGGTAACTATAACTTCGATACTAATTATGACAAGTAACTCTAACGTCGTTACTAATTATGACAAGTAACTGTAATTTTGATAAAAATTATGGCAGGTAACTGTAACTTCGATACTAATTATGACAGGTAACAGTAACTTCGATACTAATTATGACAGAAAACAGTAACATCGGTACTAGTTATGACAGGTAACAGTAACTTCGATACTAATTATGACAAGTAACTGTAACTTCGTTACTAATTATGACAAGTAACTGTAATTTCGATACAAATTATGGCAGGTAACTGTAACATCGATACTAATTATGACAGGTAACAGTAACTTCGATACTAATTATGACAGGTTACTGTAACTTCGCTACTAATTATGACAAGTAACTGTAATTTCGATACAAATTATGACAGGTAACAGTAACTTCGATACTAATTATGACAGGTAACTGTAACTTCGATACTTATTATGACAAGTAACTGTAATTTCGATACAAATTATGACAGGTAACTGTAACTTCGTTACTAAATATGGCAAGTAACTGTAATTTCGATACTAATTATGACAAGTAACTGTAATTTCGATACAAATGATGGCAGGTAACTGTAACTTCGATACTAATTATGACAGGTAACAGTAACTTCGATACTAATTATGACAAGTAACTGTAATTTCGATACAAATGATGGCAGGTAAATGTAACTTCGATACAAATTATGACAGGTAACTGTAACTTCGATACTAATTATGACAGGTTACTGTAACTTCGATACTAATTATGACAAGAAATTGTAATTTTGATAAAAATTATGGCAGGTAACTGTACCTTCGAAACTAATTATGACAGGTAACTGTAACATCGTTACTAATTATGACAAGTAACTGTAATTTAGATACAAATGATGGCAGGTAACTGTAACTTCGATACTTATTATGACAGGTAACAGTAACTTCGATAATAATTATGACAGAAAACAGTAACTTCGATACTAATTATGACAGGTAACAGTAACTTCGATACTAATTATGGAAGGTAACTGTAACTTAGATTCTAATTATGACATTTAACTGTAACTTTGTTACTAATTATGACAATTAACTGTAATTTCGATACAAATTATGGCAGTTAAATGTAACTTCGATACTAATTATGACAGGTAACAGTAACTTCGATACTAATTATGACAAGTAACTGTAACATCGATACTAATTATGACAGGAAACTGTAACTTCGTTACAAATTATGACACGTAACTGTAATTTCGGTACAAATTATGGAAGGTAACTGTAACTTCGATACTAATTATGGCAGGTAACTGTAACTTCGATACTAATTATGAAACTTAACTGTAACTTCGTTACTAATTATGACAAGTGACTGTAATTTCGATACAAATTATGGCAGGTAACTGTAACTTCGATACTAATTATGACAGGTAACAGTAACTTCGATACTAATTATGACTAGCAACTGTAACTTCGATACTAATTATGACAGGTAACTGTAACTTCCTTATTAATTATGACAAGTAACTGTAATTTCGATACAAATTATGGCAGGTAACTGTAATTTCGATACTAATTATGACAGGTAACAGTAACTTCGATACTAATTATGGCAGGTAACTGTAACTTCGATACTAATTATTACAGTTAACTGTAACTTCGTTACTAATTATGGCAGGTAACAGTAACTTCGATACTAATTATGGCAGGTAACTGTAACTTACATTCTAATTATGACATTTAACTGTAACTTCGTAACTAATTATGGCTGGTAACAATAACTTCGATACTAATTATGACAGGTAACTGTAACTTCGTTACAAATTAAGACAAGTAATTGTAATTTCGATACAAATTACGGCAGGTAACTGTAACTTCGATACTAATTATGACAGGTAACAGTAACTTCGATACTAATTATGACAGAAAACAGTAACATCGTTACTAATTATGACAAGTAACTGTAATTTAGATACAAATTATGGCAGGTAACTGTAACTTCGATACTTATTATGACAAGTAACTATAATTTCGATACTAAATATGACAAGAAACAGTTACTTCGATACTAATTATGACAGGTAACTATAACTTCGATACTAATTATGACAAGTAACTCTAACGTCGTTACTAATTATGACAAGTAACTGTAATTTTGATAAAAATTATGACAGGAAACTGTAACTTCGTTACAAATTATGACAAGTAACTGTAATTTCGGTACAAATTATGGAAGGTAACTGTAACTTCGATGCTAATTATGACAGGTAACATTAACTTCGATACTAAATATGACAAGAAACAGTTACTTCGATACTAATTATGAGAGGTAACTATAACTTCGATACTAATTATGACAAGTAACTCTAACGTCGTTACTAATTATGACAAGTAACTGTAATTTTGATAAAAATTATGGCAGGTAACTGTAATTTCGATACTAATTATGACAGGTAACAGTAACTTCGATACTAATTATGACAGAAAACAGTAACATCGGTACTAGTTATGACAGGTAACAGTAACTTCGATACTAATTATGACAAGTAACTGTAACTTCGTTACTAATTATGACAAGTAACTGTAATTTCGATACAAATTATGGCAGGTAACTGTAACATCGATACTAATTATGACAGGTAACAGTAACTTCGATACTAATTATGACAGGTTACTGTAACTTCGCTACTAATTATGACAAGTAACTGTAATTTCGATACAAATTATGACAGGTAACAGTAACTTCGATACTAATTATGACAGGTAACTGTAACTTCGATACTAATTATGACAAGTAACTCTAACGTCGTTACTAATTATGACAAGTAACTGTAATTTTGATAAAAATTATGACAGGTAACTGTAACTTCGATACAAATTATGGCAGGTAACTGTAACTTCGGTACTAATTATGACAGGTAACAGTAACTTCGATACTAATTAGGACAGGTAACTTTAACTTCGCTACTAATTATGACAAGTAACTGTAGTTTCGATACAAATTATGACAGGTAACTGTAACTTCGATACTTATTATGACAAGTAACTGTAATTTCGATACAAATTATGACAGGTAACAGTAACTTCGTTACTAAATATGGCAAGTAACTGTAATTTCGATACTAATTATGACAAGTAACTGTAATTTCGATACAAATGATGGCAGGTAACTGTAACTTCGATACTAATTTTGACAGGTAACAGTAACTTCGATACTAATTATGACAAGTAACTGTAATTTCGATACGAATGATGGCAGGTAAAAGTAACTTCGATACAAATTATGACAGGTAACTGTAACTTCGATACTAATTATGACAGGTTACTGTATCATCGATACTAATTATGACAAGAAATTGTAATTTTGATAAAAATTATGGCAGGTAACTGTAACTTCGAAACTAATTATGACAGGTAACTGTAACATCGTTACTAATTATGACAAGTAACTGTAATTTAGATACAAATGATGGCAGGTAACTGTAACTTCGATACTTTTTATGACAGGTAACAGTAACTTCGATACTAAATATGACAGAAAACAGAAACTTCGATACTAATTATGACAGGTAACAGTAACTTCGATACTAATTATGGAAGGTAACTGTAACTTAGATTCTAATTATGACATTTAACTGTAACTTTGTTACTAATTATGACAATTAACTGTAATTTCGATACAAATTATGGCAGTTAAATGTAACTTCGATACTAATTACGACAGGTAAGAGTAACTTCGATACTTATAATGACAAGTAACTCTAACGTCGTTACTAATTATGACAAGTAACTCTAAATTTGATAAAAATTATGGCAGGTAACTGTAACTTCGATACTAATTATGACAGGTAACAGTCACTTCGATACTAATTATGACAGGTAACTGTAACTTCGTTACTAATTATGACATGTAACTGTAATTTCGATACTAATTATGGCAGGTAACTGTAACTTCGTTACTAATTATGACATGTTACTGTAATTTCGATACAAATTATGGCAGGTAACTGTAACTTCGTTGCTAATTATGACAAGTAACTATAATTGCGATACTTATGATGGCAGGTAACTGTAACTTCGATACTAAATATGACAGGTAACAGTAACTTCGATATTAATTATGACAGAAAACAGTTACTTCGAAACCAATTATGACAGGTAACAGTAACTTCGATACTAATTATGGCAGGTAACTGTAACTTCGATACTAAAAATGACAGTTAATTGTAACGTCGTTACTAATTATGACAAGTAACTGTAATTTCGATACAAATTATGGCAGTTAAATGAAACTTCAATACTAATTATGACAGGTAACACTAACTTCTATACTAATTATGACAAGTAACTGTAACTTCGATACTAATTATGACAGGAAACTGTAACTTCGTTACTAATTATGACATGTAACTGTTATTTCGATACATATTATGGCAGAAAACTGCAACTTCGATACTAATTATGACAGGTAACAGTAACTTCGATACTTATTATGACAGGTAACAGTTACTTCGATACTAATTATGACAAGTAACAGTAACTTCGAAACTAATTATGACAGGTAACAGTAACATCGTTACAAATTATGACAAGTAACTGTAATTTCGATACAAATTATGGCAGGTAACTGTAACTTCGATACTAATTATGACAGGTAACAGTAACTTCGATACTAATTATGTCAAGTAACTGTAACTTCGATACTAATTATGACAGGTAACTGTAACTTCGATACTAATTATGACAAGTAACTCTAACTTCGTTACTAATTATGAAAAGAAATTGTAATTTTGATAAAAATTATGGCAGGTAACTGTAACTTCGATACTACTTATGACAGGTAACAGTAACTTCGATACTAATTATGATAGGTAACTGTAACTTCGTTACTAATTATGACATGTAACTGTAATTTCGATACTAATTATGGCAGGTAACTGTAACTTCGTTACTAATTATGACATGTAACTGTAATTTCGATACAAATTAAGGCAGGTAACTGTAACTTCGATACTAAATATGACGGGGAACAGTAACTTCGATACTTATTATGACAGAAGACAGTAACAACGATACTAATTCTGACAGGTAACAGTAACTTCGATACTAATTATGGCAGGTAACTGTAACTTCGATATTAATTATGACACTTAACTGTAACTTCGTTACTAATTATGACAAGTAACTGTAATTTCGATACAAATTATGGCAGGTAACTGTAACTTCGATACTAATTATGACAGGTAACAGTAACTTCGATACAAATTATGACTAGTAACTGTAACTTCGATACTAATTATGACAGGTAACTGTAACTTCGTTACTAATTATGACAAGTAACTGTAATTTCGATACAAATTATGGCAGGTAACTGTAATTTCGATACTAATTATGACAGGTAACAGTAACTTCGATACTTATTATGACAATTAACAGTAACTTCGATACCAATTATGACAAGTGACTGTAACTCCGAAACTACTTATGACAGGTAACTGTAACATCGTTACTAATTATGACAAGTAACTGTAATTTCGATACTAATTATGACAGGTAACAGTAACTTCGATACTAATTATGGAAGGTAACTGTAACATAGATTCTAATTATGACATTTAACTGTAACTTTGTTACTAATTATGACAATTAACTGTAATTTCGATACAAATTATGGCAGTTAAATGTAACTTCGATACTAATTACGACAGGTAAGAGTAACTTCGATACTTATAATGACAAGTAACTCTAACGTCGTTACTAATAATGGCAAGTAACTGCAATTTCAATACAAATTATGGCAGGTAACAGTAATTTCGACACTAATTATGACAGGTAACTGTAACTTCGATACTAATTATGACAGGTAACTGTAACTTCTTTACTAATTATGACAAGTAACTGCAATTTCGATACAAATGATGGCAGGTAACTTTAACTTCGATACTAATTATGACAGGTAACTGTAACTTCGATACTAATAATGACAGAGAACAGTAACTTCGATACTAATTATGACAGGTAACAGTAACTTCGATACTGATTATGGCAGGTAACTGTAACTTCGATACTAATTATTACAGTTAACTGTAACTTCGTTACTAATTATGGCAGGTAACAGTAACGTCGATACTAATTATGGCAGGTAACTGTAACTTAGATTCTAATTATGACATTTAACTGTAACTTCGTTACTAATTATGGCAGGTAACAGTAACTTCGATACTAATTATGACAGGTAACTGTGACTTCGTTACAAATTAAGACAAGTAATTGTAATTTCGATACAAATTACGGCAGGTAACTGTAACTTCGATACTAATTATGACAAGTAACTGTAACTTCGTTACTAATTATGACAAGTAACTGTAATTTCGATACAAATTATGGCAGGTAACTGTAACATCGATACTAATTATGACAGGTAACAGTAACTTCGATACTAATTATGACAGGTTACTGTAACTTCGCTACTAATTATGACAAGTAACTGTAATTTCGATACAAATTATGACAGGTAACAGTAACTTCGATACTAATTATGACAGGTAACTGTAACTTCGATACTTATTATGACAAGTAACTGTAATTTCGATACAAATTATGACAGGTAACTGTAACTTCGTTACTAAATATGGCAAGTAACTGTAATTTCGATACTAATTATGACAAGTAACTGTAATTTCGATACAAATGATGGCAGGTAACTGTAACTTCGATACTAATTATGACAGGTAACAGTAACTTCGATACTAATTATGACAAGTAACTGTAATTTCGATACAAATGATGGCAGGTAAATGTAACTTCGATACAAATTATGACAGGTAACTGTAACTTCGATACTAATTATGACAGGTTACTGTAACTTCGATACTAATTATGACAAGAAATTGTAATTTTGATAAAAATTATGGCAGGTAACTGTACCTTCGAAACTAATTATGACAGGTAACTGTAACATCGTTACTAATTATGACAAGTAACTGTAATTTAGATACAAATGATGGCAGGTAACTGTAACTTCGATACTTATTATGACAGGTAACAGTAACTTCGATAATAATTATGACAGAAAACAGTAACTTCGATACTAATTATGACAGGTAACAGTAACTTCGATACTAATTATGGAAGGTAACTGTAACTTAGATTCTAATTATGACATTTAACTGTAACTTTGTTACTAATTATGACAATTAACTGTAATTTCGATACAAATTATGGCAGTTAAATGTAACTTCGATACTAATTATGACAGGTAACAGTAACTTCGATACTAATTATGACAAGTAACTGTAACATCGATACTAATTATGACAGGAAACTGTAACTTCGTTACTAATTATGACACGTAACTGTAATTTCGGTACAAATTATGGAAGGTAACTGTAACTTCGATACTAATTATGACAGGTAACTTTAACTTCGATACTAAATATGACAAGAAACAGTTACTTCGATACTAATTATGACAGGTAACTATAACTTCGATACTAATTATGACAAGTAACTCTAACGTCGTTACTAATTATGACAAGTAACTGTAATTTTGATAAAAATTATGGCAGGTAACTGTAACTTCGATACTAATTATGACAGGTAACAGTAACTTCGATACTAATTATGACAGAAAACAGTAACATCGGTACTAGTTATGACAGGTAACAGTAACTTCGATACTAATTATGACAAGTAACTGTAACTTCGTTACTAATTATGACAAGTAACTGTAATTTCGATACAAATTATGGCAGGTAACTGTAACATCGATACTAATTATGACAGGTAACAGTAACTTCGATACTAATTATGACAGGTTACTGTAACTTCGCTACTAATTATGACAAGTAACTGTAATTTCGATACAAATTATGACAGGTAACAGTAACTTCGATACTAATTATGACAGGTAACTGTAACTTCGATACTTATTATGACAAGTAACTGTAATTTCGATACAAATTATGACAGGTAACTGTAACATCGTTACTAAATATGGCAAGTAACTGTAATTTCGATACTAATTATGACAAGTAACTGTAATTTCGATACAAATGATGGCAGGTAACTGTAACTTCGATACTAATTATGACAGGTAACAGTAACTTCGATACTAATTATGACAAGTAACTGTAATTTCGATACAAATGATGGCAGGTAAATGTAACTTCGATACAAATTATGACAGGTAACTGTAACTTCGATACTAATTATGACAGGTTACTGTAACTTCGATACTAATTATGACAAGAAATTGTAATTTTGATAAAAATTATGGCAGGTAACTGTACCTTCGAAACTAATTATGACAGGTAACTGTAACATCGTTACTAATTATGACAAGTAACTGTAATTTAGATACAAATGATGGCAGGTAACTGTAACTTCGATACTTATTATGACAGGTAACAGTAACTTCGATAATAATTATGACAGAAAACAGTAACTTCGATACTAATTATGACAGGTAACAGTAACTTCGATACTAATTATGGAAGGTAACTGTAACTTAGATTCTAATTATGACATTTAACTGTAACTTTGTTACTAATTATGACAATTAACTGTAATTTCGATACAAATTATGGCAGTTAAATGTAACTTCGATACTAATTATGACAGGTAACAGTAACTTCGATACTAATTATGACAAGTAACTGTAACATCGATACTAATTATGACAGGAAACTGTAACTTCGTTACAAATTATGACACGTAACTGTAATTTCGGTACAAATTATGGAAGGTAACTGTAACTTCGATACTAATTATGGCAGGTAACTGTAACTTCGATACTAATTATGAAACTTAACTGTAACTTCGTTACTAATTATGACAAGTGACTGTAATTTCGATACAAATTATGGCAGGTAACTGTAACTTCGATACTAATTATGACAGGTAACAGTAACTTCGATACTAATTATGACTAGCAACTGTAACTTCGATACTAATTATGACAGGTAACTGTAACTTCCTTACTAATTATGACAAGTAACTGTAATTTCGATACAAATTATGGCAGGTAACTGTAATTTCGATACTAATTATGACAGGTAACAGTAACTTCGATACTAATTATGGCAGGTAACTGTAACTTCGATACTAATTATTACAGTTAACTGTAACTTCGTTACTAATTATGGCAGGTAACAGTAACTTCGATACTAATTATGGCAGGTA
Organism: Meconema thalassinum; assembly: GCA_946902985.2. Taxonomy (NCBI): domain Eukaryota; kingdom Metazoa; phylum Arthropoda; class Insecta; order Orthoptera; family Tettigoniidae; genus Meconema; species Meconema thalassinum. The sequence goes on from OX336388.2 coordinate 1,658,950,700, forward strand.
ACTGTAACTTACATTCTAATTATGACATTTAACTGTAACTTCGTAACTAATTATGGCTGGTAACAATAACTTCGATACTAATTATGACAGGTAACTGTAACTTCGTTACAAATTAAGACAAGTAATTGTAATTTCGATACAAATTACGGCAGGTAACTGTAACTTCGATACTAATTATGACAGGTAACAGTAACTTCGATACTAATTATGACAGAAAACAGTAACATCGTTACTAATTATGACAAGTAACTGTAATTTAGATACAAATTATGGCAGGTAACTGTAACTTCGATACTTATTATGACAAGTAACTATAATTTCGATACTAAATATGACAAGAAACAGTTACTTCGATACTAATTATGACAGGTAACTATAACTTCGATACTAATTATGACAAGTAACTCTAACGTCGTTACTAATTATGACAAGTAACTGTAATTTTGATAAAAATTATGACAGGAAACTGTAACTTCGTTACAAATTATGACAAGTAACTGTAATTTCGGTACAAATTATGGAAGGTAACTGTAACTTCGATGCTAATTATGACAGGTAACATTAACTTCGATACTAAATATGACAAGAAACAGTTACTTCGATACTAATTATGAGAGGTAACTATAACTTCGATACTAATTATGACAAGTAACTCTAACGTCGTTACTAATTATGACAAGTAACTGTAATTTTGATAAAAATTATGGCAGGTAACTGTAATTTCGATACTAATTATGACAGGTAACAGTAACTTCGATACTAATTATGACAGAAAACAGTAACATCGGTACTAGTTATGACAGGTAACAGTAACTTCGATACTAATTATGACAAGTAACTGTAACTTCGTTACTAATTATGACAAGTAACTGTAATTTCGATACAAATTATGGCAGGTAACTGTAACATCGATACTAATTATGACAGGTAACAGTAACTTCGATACTAATTATGACAGGTTACTGTAACTTCGCTACTAATTATGACAAGTAACTGTAATTTCGATACAAATTATGACAGGTAACAGTAACTTCGATACTAATTATGACAGGTAACTGTAACTTCGATACTTATTATGACAAGTAACTGTAATTTCGATACAAATTATGACAGGTAACTGTAACTTCGTTACTAAATATTGCAAGTAACTGTAATTTCGATACTAATTATGACAAGTAACTGTAATTTCGATACAAATGATGGCAGGTAACTGTAACTTCGATACTAATTATGACAGGTAACAGTAACTTCGATACTAATTATGACAAGTAACTGTAATTTCGATACAAATGATGGCAGGTAAATGTAACTTCGATACAAATTATGACAGGTAACTGTAACTTCGATACTAATTATGACAGGTTACTGTAACTTCGATACTAATTATGACAAGAAATTGTAATTTTGATAAAAATTATGGCAGGTAACTGTACCTTCGAAACTAATTATGACAGGTAACTGTAACATCGTTACTAATTATGACAAGTAACTGTAATTTAGATACAAATGATGGCAGGTAACTGTAACTTCGATACTTATTATGACAGGTAACAGTAACTTCGATAATAATTATGACAGAAAACAGTAACTTCGATACTAATTATGACAGGTAACAGTAACTTCGATACTAATTATGGAAGGTAACTGTAACTTAGATTCTAATTATGACATTTAACTGTAACTTTGTTACTAATTATGACAATGAACTGTAATTTCGATACAAATTATGGCAGTTAAATGTAACTTCGATACTAATTATGACAGGTAACAGTAACTTCGATACTAATTATGACAAGTAACTGTAACATCGATACTAATTATGACAGGAAACTGTAACTTCGTTACAAATTATGACACGTAACTGTAATTTCGGTACAAATTATGGAAGGTAACTGTAACTTCGATACTAATTATGACAGGTAACATTAACTTCGATACTAAATATGACAAGAAACAGTTACTTCGATACTAATTATGACAGGTAACTATAACTTCGATACTAATTATGACAAGTAACTCTAACGTCGTTACTAATTATGACAAGTAACTGTAATGTTGATAAAAATTATGACAGGAAACTGTAACTTCGTTACAAATTATGACAAGTAACTGTAATTTCGGTACAAATTATGGAAGGTAACTGTAACTTCGATGCTAATTATGACAGGTAACATTAACTTCGATACTAAATATGACAAGAAACAGTTACTTCGATACTAATTATGAGAGGTAACTATAACTTCGATACTAATTATGACAAGTAACTCTAACGTCGTTACTAATTATGACAAGTAACTGTAATTTTGATAAAAATTATGGCAGGTAACTGTAACTTCGATACTAATTATGACAGGTAACAGTAACTTCGATACTAATTATGACAGGTAACTGTAACTTCGTTACTAATTATGACATATTACTGTAATTTCGATACTAATTATGGCAGGTAACTGTAACTTCGTTACTAATTATGACTTGTAACTGTAATTTCGTTACATATTAAGGCAGGTAACTGTAACTTCGTTACTAATTATGACAGGTAACAGTAACGTCGATACTTATTATGACAGAAAACAGTAACAACGATACTAATTATGACAGGTAACAGTAACTTCGATACTAATTATGGCAGGTAACTGTAACTTCGATACTAATTATGAAACTTAACTGTAACTTCGTTACTAATTATGACAAGTGACTGTAATTTCGATACAAATTATGGCAGGTAACTGTAACTTCGATACTAATTATGACAGGTAACAGTAACTTCGATACTAATTATGACTAGTAACTGTAACTTCGATACTAATTATGACAGGTAACTGTAACTTCCTTACTAATTATGACAAGTAACTGTAATTTCGATACAAATTATGGCAGGTAACTGTAATTTCGATACTAATTATGACAGGTAACAGTAACTTCGATACTAATTATGGCAGGTAACTGTAACTTCGATACTAATTATTACAGTTAACTGTAACTTCGTTACTAATTATGGCAGGTAACAGTAACTTCGATACTAATTATGGCAGGTAACTGTAACTTACATTCTAATTATGACATTAAACTGTAACTTCGTAACTAATTACGCCTGGTAACAATAACTTCGATACTAATTATGACAGGTAACTGTAACTTCGTTACAAATTAAGACAAGTAATTGTAATTTCGATACAAATTACGGCAGGTAACTGTAACTTCGATACTAATTATGACAGGTTACAGTAACTTCGATACTAATTATGACAGAAAACAGTAACATCGTTACTAATTATGACAAGTAACTGTAATTTAGATACAAATTATGGCAGGTAACTGTAACTTCGATACTTATTATGACAAGTAAATATAATTTCGATACAAATTATGGCAGTTAAATGTAACTTCAATACTAATTATGACAGGTAACAGTAACTTCTATACTAATTATGACAAGTAACTGTAACTTCGATACTAATTATGACAGGAAACTGTAACTTCGTTACTAATTATGACATGTAACCGTTATTTCGATACATATTATAGCAGATAACAGTAATTTCGATACTAATTATGACAGGTAACAGTAACTTCGATACTAATTATGACAAGTAACTGTAATTTCGATACAAATTATGGCAGGTAACTGTAACTTCGATACTAATTATGACAGGTAACAGTAACTTCGATACTAATTATGTCAAGTAACTGTAACTTCGATACTAATTATGACTAGTAACTGTAACTTCGATACTAATTATGACAGGTAACTGTAACTTCCTTACTAATTATGACAAGTAACTGTAATTTCGATACAAATTATGGCAGGTAACTGTAACTTCGATACTAATTATGACAGGTAACAGTAACTTCGATACTAATTATGTCAAGTAACTGTAACTTCGATACTAATTATGACTAGTAACTGTAACTTCGATACTAATTATGACAGGTAACAGTAACTTCGATACTAATTATGACAGAAAACAGTAACATCGGTACTAGTTATGACAGGTAACAGTAACTTCGATACTAATTATGACAAGTAACTGTAACTTCGTTACTAATTATGACAAGTAACTGTAATTTCGATACAAATTATGGCAGGTAACTGTAACATCGATACTAATTATGACAGGTAACAGTAACTTCGATACTAATTATGACAGGTTACTGTAACTTCGCTACTAATTATGACAAGTAACTGTAATTTCGATACAAATTATGACAGGTAACAGTAACTTCGATACTAATTATGACAGGTAACTGTAACTTCGATACTTATTATGACAAGTAACTGTAATTTCGATACAAATTATGACAGGTAACTGTAACTTCGTTACTAAATATGGCAAGTAACTGTAATTTCGATACTAATTATGACAAGTAACTGTAATTTCGATACAAATGATGGCAGGTAACTGTAACTTCGATACTAATTATGACAGGTAACAGTAACTTCGATACTAATTATGACAAGTAACTGTAATTTCGATACAAATGATGGCAGGTAAATGTAACTTCGATACAAATTATGACAGGTAACTGTAACTTCGATACTAATTATGACAGGTTACTGTAACTTCGATACTAATTATGACAAGAAATTGTAATTTTGATAAAAATTATGGCAGGTAACTGTACCTTCGAAACTAATTATGACAGGTAACTGTAACATCGTTACTAATTATGACAAGTAACTGTAATTTAGATACAAATGATGGCAGGTAACTGTAACTTCGATACTTATTATGACAGGTAACAGTAACTTCGATAATAATTATGACAGAAAACAGTAACTTCGATACTAATTATGACAAGTAACAGTAACTTCGATACTAATTATGGAAGGTAACTGTAACTTAGATTCTAATTATGACATTTAACTGTAACTTTGTTACTAATTATGACAATTAACTGTAATTTCGATACAAATTATGGCAGTTAAATGTAACTTCGATACTAATTATGACAGGTAACAGTAACTTCGATACTAATTATGACAAGTAACTGTAACATCGATACTAATTATGACAGGAAACTGTAACTTCGTTACAAATTATGACACGTAACTGTAATTTCGGTACAAATTATGGAAGGTAACTGTAACTTCGATACTAATTATGGCAGGTAACTGTAACTTCGATACTAATTATGAAACTTAACTGTAACTTCGTTACTAATTATGACAAGTGACTGTAATTTCGATACAAATTATGGCAGGTAACTGTAACTTCGATACTAATTATGACAGGTAACAGTAACTTCGATACTAATTATGACTAGCAACTGTAACTTCGATACTAATTATGACAGGTAACTGTAACTTCCTTACTAATTATGACAAGTAACTGTAATTTCGATACAAATTATGGCAGGTAACTGTAATTTCGATACTAATTATGACAGGTAACAGTAACTTCGATACTAATTATGGCAGGTAACTGTAACTTCGATACTAATTATTACAGTTAACTGTAACTTCGTTACTAATTATGGCAGGTAACAGTAACTTCGATACTAATTATGGCAGGTAACTGTAACTTACATTCTAATTATGACATTTAACTGTAACTTCGTAACTAATTATGGCTGGTAACAATAACTTCGATACTAATTATGACAGGTAACTGTAACTTCGTTACAAATTAAGACAAGTAATTGTAATTTCGATACAAATTACGGCAGGTAACTGTAACTTCGATACTAATTATGACAGGTAACAGTAACTTCGATACTAATTATGACAGAAAACAGTAACATCGTTACTAATTATGACAAGTAACTGTAATTTAGATACAAATTATGGCAGGTAACTGTAACTTCGATACTTATTATGACAAGTAACTATAATTTCGATACTAAATATGACAAGAAACAGTTACTTCGATACTAATTATGACAGGTAACTATAACTTCGATACTAATTATGACAAGTAACTCTAACGTCGTTACTAATTATGACAAGTAACTGTAATTTTGATAAAAATTATGACAGGAAACTGTAACTTCGTTACAAATTATGACAAGTAACTGTAATTTCGGTACAAATTATGGAAGGTAACTGTAACTTCGATGCTAATTATGACAGGTAACATTAACTTCGATACTAAATATGACAAGAAACAGTTACTTCGATACTAATTATGAGAGGTAACTATAACTTCGATACTAATTATGACAAGTAACTCTAACGTCGTTACTAATTATGACAAGTAACTGTAATTTTGATAAAAATTATGGCAGGTAACTGTAATTTCGATACTAATTATGACAGGTAACAGTAACTTCGATACTAATTATGACAGAAAACAGTAACATCGGTACTAGTTATGACAGGTAACAGTAACTTCGATACTAATTATGACAAGTAACTGTAACTTCGTTACTAATTATGACAAGTAACTGTAATTTCGATACAAATTATGGCAGGTAACTGTAACATCGATACTAATTATGACAGGTAACAGTAACTTCGATACTAATTATGACAGGTTACTGTAACTTCGCTACTAATTATGACAAGTAACTGTAATTTCGATACAAATTATGACAGGTAACAGTAACTTCGATACTAATTATGACAGGTAACTGTAACTTCGATACTTATTATGACAAGTAACTGTAATTTCGATACAAATTATGACAGGTAACTGTAACTTCGTTACTAAATATTGCAAGTAACTGTAATTTCGATACTAATTATGACAAGTAACTGTAATTTCGATACAAATGATGGCAGGTAACTGTAACTTCGATACTAATTATGACAGGTAACAGTAACTTCGATACTAATTATGACAAGTAACTGTAATTTCGATACAAATGATGGCAGGTAAATGTAACTTCGATACAAATTATGACAGGTAACTGTAACTTCGATACTAATTATGACAGGTTACTGTAACTTCGATACTAATTATGACAAGAAATTGTAATTTTGATAAAAATTATGGCAGGTAACTGTACCTTCGAAACTAATTATGACAGGTAACTGTAACATCGTTACTAATTATGACAAGTAACTGTAATTTAGATACAAATGATGGCAGGTAACTGTAACTTCGATACTTATTATGAGAGGTAACAGTAACTTCGATAATAATTATGACAGAAAACAGTAACTTCGATACTAATTATGACAGGTAACAGTAACTTCGATACTAATTATGGAAGGTAACTGTAACTTAGATTCTAATTATGACATTTAACTGTAACTTTGTTACTAATTATGACAATGAACTGTAATTTCGATACAAATTATGGCAGTTAAATGTAACTTCGATACTAATTATGACAGGTAACAGTAACTTCGATACTAATTATGACAAGTAACTGTAACATCGATACTAATTATGACAGGAAACTGTAACTTCGTTACAAATTATGACACGTAACTGTAATTTCGGTACAAATTATGGAAGGTAACTGTAACTTCGATACTAATTATGACAGGTAACATTAACTTCGATACTAAATATGACAAGAAACAGTTACTTCGATACTAATTATGACAGGTAACTATAACTTCGATACTAATTATGACAAGTAACTCTAACGTCGTTACTAATTATGACAAGTAACTGTAATGTTGATAAAAATTATGACAGGAAACTGTAACTTCGTTACAAATTATGACAAGTAACTGTAATTTCGGTACAAATTATGGAAGGTAACTGTAACTTCGATGCTAATTATGACAGGTAACATTAACTTCGATACTAAATATGACAAGAAACAGTTACTTCGATACTAATTATGAGAGGTAACTATAACTTCGATACTAATTATGACAAGTAACTCTAACGTCGTTACTAATTATGACAAGTAACTGTAATTTTGATAAAAATTATGGCAGGTAACTGTAACTTCGATACTAATTATGACAGGTAACAGTAACTTCGATACTAATTATGACAGGTAACTGTAACTTCGTTACTAATTATGACATATTACTGTAATTTCGATACTAATTATGGCAGGTAACTGTAACTTCGTTACTAATTATGACTTGTAACTGTAATTTCGTTACATATTAAGGCAGGTAACTGTAACTTCGTTACTAATTATGACAGGTAACAGTAACGTCGATACTTATTATGACAGAAAACAGTAACAACGATACTAATTATGACAGGTAACAGTAACTTCGATACTAATTATGGCAGGTAACTGTAACTTCGATACTAATTATGAAACTTAACTGTAACTTCGTTACTAATTATGACAAGTGACTGTAATTTCGATACAAATTATGGCAGGTAACTGTAACTTCGATACTAATTATGACAGGTAACAGTAACTTCGATACTAATTATGACTAGTAACTGTAACTTCGATACTAATTATGACAGGTAACTGTAACTTCCTTACTAATTATGACAAGTAACTGTAATTTCGATACAAATTATGGCAGGTAACTGTAATTTCGATACTAATTATGACAGGTAACAGTAACTTCGATACTAATTATGGCAGGTAACTGTAACTTCGATACTAATTATTACAGTTAACTGTAACTTCGTTACTAATTATGGCAGGTACAGTAACTTCGATACTAATTATGGCAGGTAACTGTAACTTACATTCTAATTATGACATTAAACTGTAACTTCGTAACTAATTATGCCTGGTAACAATAACTTCGATACTAATTATGACAGGTAACTGTAACTTCGTTACAAATTAAGACAAGTAATTGTAATTTCGATACAAATTACGGCAGGTAACTGTAACTTCGATACTAATTATGACAGGTAACAGTAACTTCGATACTAATTATGACAGAAAACAGTAACATCGTTACTAATTATGACAAGTAACTGTAATTTAGATACAAATTATGGCAGGTAACTGTAACTTCGATACTTATTATGACAAGTAAATATAATTTCGATACAAATTATGGCAGTTAAATGTAACTTCAATACTAATTATGACAGGTAACAGTAACTTCTATACTAATTATGACAAGTAACTGTAACTTCGATACTAATTATGACAGGAAACTGTAACTTCGTTACTAATTATGACATGTAACCGTTATTTCGATACATATTATAGCAGATAACAGTAATTTCGATACTAATTATGACAGGTAACAGTAACTTCGATACTAATTATGACAAGTAACTGTAATTTCGATACAAATTATGGCAGGTAACTGTAACTTCGATACTAATTATGACAGGTAACAGTAACTTCGATACTAATTATGTCAAGTAACTGTAATTTCGATACTAATTATGACTAGTAACTGTAACTTCGATACTAATTATGACAGGTAACTGTAACTTCCTTACTAATTATGACAAGTAACTGTAATTTCGATACAAATTATGGCAGGTAACAGTAATTTCGATACTAATTATGACAGGTAACTGTAACTTCGATACTAATTATGACAGGTAACTGTAACTTCTTTACTAATTATGACAAGTAACTGCAATTTCGATACAAATGATGGCAGGTTACTGTAACTTCGATACTAATTATGACAGGTAACAGTAACATCGATACTAATAATGACAGAGAACAGTAACTTCGATACTAATTATGACAGGTAACAGTAACTTCGATACATATTATGGCAGGTAACTGTAACTTCGATACTAATTATTACAGTTAACTGTAACTTCGTTACTAATTATGGCAGGTAACAGTAACTTCGATACTAATTATGGCAGGTAACTGTAACTTAGATTCTAATTATGACATTTAACTGTAACTTCGTAACTAATTATGGCTGGTAACAATAACTTCGATACTAATTATGACAGGTAACTGTAACTTCGTTACAAATTAAGACAAGTAATTGTAATTTCGATACAAATTACGGCAGGTAACTGTAACTTCGATACTAATTATGACAGGTAACAGTAACTTCGATACTAATTATGACAGAAAACAGTAACATCGGTACTAGTTATGACAGGTAACAGTAACTTCGATACTAATTATGACAAGTAACTGTAACTTCGTTACTTATTATGAAAAGTAACTGTAATTTCGTTACAAATTATGGCAGGTAACTGTAACTTCGATACTAATTATGACAGGTAACAGTAACTTCGATACTAATTATGACAGGTAACTGTAACTTCGCTACTTATTATGACAAGTAACTGTAATTTCGATACAAATTATGACAGGTAACAGTAACTTTGATACTAATTATCAGGTAACTGTAACTTCGATACTTATTATGACAAGTAACTGTAATTTCGATACAAATTATGACAGGTAACTGTAACTTCGTTACTAAATATGGCAAGTAACTGTAATTTCGATACTAATTATGACAAGTAACTGTAATTTCGATACAAATGATGGCAGGTAACTGTAACTTCGATACTAATTATGACAGGTAACAGTAACTTCGATACTAATTATGACAAGTAACTGTAATTTCGATACAAATGATGGCAGGTAAATGTAACTTCGATACAAATTATGACAGGTAACTGTAACTTCGATACTAATTATGACAGGTTACTGTAACTTCGATACTAATTATGACAAGAAATTGTAATTTTGATAAAAATTATGGCAGCTAACTGTACCTTCGAAACTAATTATGACAGGTAACTGTAACATCGTTACTAATTATGACAAGTAACTGTAATTTAGATACAAATGATGGCAGGTAACTGTAACTTCGATACTTATTATGACAGGTAACAGTAACTTCGATAATAATTATGACAGAAAACAGTAACTTCGATACTAATTATGACAGGTAACAGTAACTTCGATACTAATTATGGAAGGTAACTGTAACTTAGATTCTAATTATGACATTTAACTGTAACTTTGTTACTAATTATGACAATTAACTGTAATTTCGATACAAATTATGGCAGTTAAATGTAACTTCGATACTAATTATGACAGGTAACAGTAACTTCGATACTAATTATGACAAGTAACTGTAACATCGATACTAATTATGACAGGAAACTGTAACTTCGTTACAAATTATGACACGTAACTGTAATTTCGGTACAAATTATGGAAGGTAACTGTAACTTCGATACTAATTATGGCAGGTAACTGTAACTTCGATACTAATTATGAAACTTAACTGTAACTTCGTTACTAATTATGACAAGTGACTGTAATTTCGATACAAATTATGGCAGGTAACTGTAACTTCGATACTAATTATGACAGGTAACAGTGACTTCGATACTAATTATGACTAGCAACTGTAACTTCGATACTAATTATGACAGGTAACTGTAACTTCCTTACTAATTATGACAAGTAACTGTAATTTCGATACAAATTATGGCAGGTAACTGTAATTTCGATACTAATTATGACAGGTAACAGTAACTTCGATACTAATTATGGCAGGTAACTGTAACTTCGATACTAATTATTACAGTTAACTGTAACTTCGTTACTAATTATGGCAGGTAACAGTAACTTCGATACTAATTATGGCAGGTAACTGTAACTTACATTCTAATTATGACATTTAACTGTAACTTCGTAACTAATTATGGCTGGTAACAATAACTTCGATACTAATTATGACAGGTAACTGTAACTTCGTTACAAATTAAGACAAGTAATTGTAATTTCGATACAAATTACGGCAGGTAACTGTAACTTCGATACTAATTATGACAGGTAACAGTAACTTCGATACTAATTATGACAGAAAACAGTAACATCGTTACTAATTATGACAAGTAACTGTAATTTAGATACAAATTATGGCAGGTAACTGTAACTTCGATACTTATTATGACAAGTAACTATAATTTCGATACTAAATATGACAAGAAACAGTTACTTCGATACTAATTATGACAGGTAACTATAACTTCGATACTAATTATGACAAGTAACTCTAACGTCGTTACTAATTATGACAAGTAACTGTAATTTTGATAAAAATTATGACAGGAAACTGTAACTTCGTTACAAATTATGACAAGTAACTGTAATTTCGGTACAAATTATGGAAGGTAACTGTAACTTCGATGCTAATTATGACAGGTAACATTAACTTCGATACTAAATATGACAAGAAACAGTTACTTCGATACTAATTATGAGAGGTAACTATAACTTCGATACTAATTATGACAAGTAACTCTAACGTCGTTACTAATTATGACAAGTAACTGTAATTTTGATAAAAATTATGGCAGGTAACTGTAATTTCGATACTAATTATGACAGGTAACAGTAACTTCGATACTAATTATGACAGAAAACAGTAACATCGGTACTAGTTATGACAGGTAACAGTAACTTCGATACTAATTATGACAAGTAACTGTAACTTCGTTACTAATTATGACAAGTAACTGTAATTTCGATACAAATTATGGCAGGTAACTGTAACATCGATACTAATTATGACAGGTAACAGTAACTTCGATACTAATTATGACAGGTTACTGTATTTTCGCTACTAATTATGACAAGTAACTGTAATTTCGATACAAATTATGACAGGTAACAGTAACTTCGATACTAATTATGACAGGTAACTGTAACTTCGATACTTATTATGACAAGTAACTGTAATTTCGATACAAATTATGACGGGTAACTGTAACTTCGTTACTAAATATTGCAAGTAACTGTAATTTCGATACTAATTATGACAAGTAACTGTAATTTCGATACAAATGATGGCAGGTAACTGTAACTTCGATACTAATTATGACAGGTAACAGTAACTTCGATACTAATTATGACAAGTAACTGTAATTTCGATACAAATGATGGCAGGTAAATGTAACTTCGATACAAATTATGACAGGTAACTGTAACTTCGATACTAATTATGACAGGTTACTGTAACTTCGATACTAATTATGACAAGAAATTGTAATTTTGATAAAAATTATGGCAGGTAACTGTACCTTCGAAACTAATTATGACAGGTAACTGTAACATCGTTACTAATTATGACAAGTAACTGTAATTTAGATACAAATGATGGCAGGTAACTGTAACTTCGATACTTATTATGACAGGTAACAGTAACTTCGATAATATTTATGACAGAAAACAGTAACTTCGATACTAATTATGACAGGTAACAGTAACTTCGATACTAATTATGGAAGGTAACTGTAACTTAGATTCTAATTATGACATTTAACTGTAACTTTGTTACTAATTATGACAATGAACTGTAATTTCGATACAAATTATGGCAGTTAAATGTAACTTCGATACTAATTATGACAGGTAACAGTAACTTCGATACTAATTATGACAAGTAACTGTAACATCGATACTAATTATGACAGGAAACTGTAACTTCGTTACAAATTATGACACGTAACTGTAATTTCGGTACAAATTATGGAAGGTAACTGTAACTTCGATACTAATTATGACAGGTAACATTAACTTCGATACTAAATATGACAAGAAACAGTTACTTCGATACTAATTATGACAGGTAACTATAACTTCGATACTAATTATGACAAGTAACTCTAACGTCGTTACTAATTATGACAAGTAACTGTAATGTTGATAAAAATTATGACAGGAAACTGTAACTTCGTTACAAATTATGACAAGTAACTGTAATTTCGGTACAAATTATGGAAGGTAACTGTAACTTCGATGCTAATTATGACAGGTAACATTAACTTCGATACTAAATATGACAAGAAACAGTTACTTCGATACTAATTATGAGAGGTAATTATAACTTCGATACTAATTATGACAAGTAACTCTAACGTCGTTACTAATTATGACAAGTAACTGTAATTTTGATAAAAATTATGGCAGGTAACTGTAACTTCGATACTAATTATGACAGGTAACAGTAACTTCGATACTAATTATGACAGGTAACTGTAACTTCGTTACTAATTATGACATATTACTGTAATTTCGATACTAATTATGGCAGGTAACTGTAACTTCGTTACTAATTATGACTTGTAACTGTAATTTCGTTACATATTAAGGCAGGTAACTGTAACTTCGATACTAATTATGACAGGTAACAGTAACGTCGATACTTATTATGACAGAAAACAGTAACAACGATACTAATTATGACAGGTAACAGTAACTTCGATACTAATTATGGCAGGTAACTGTAACTTCGATAGTAATTATGAAACTTAACTGTAACTTCGTTACTAATTATGACAAGTGACTGTAATTTCGATACAAATTATGGCAGGTAACTGTAACTTCGATACTAATTATGACAGGTAACAGTAACTTCGATACTAATTATGACTAGTAACTGTAACTTCGATACTAATAATGACAGGTAACTCTAACTTCCTTACTAATTATGACAAGTAACTGTAATTTCGATACAAATTATGGCAGGTAACTGTAATTTCGATACTAATTATGACAGGTAACAGTAACTTCGATACTAATTATGGCAGGTAACTGTAACTTCGATACTAATTATTACAGTTAACTGTAACTTCGTTACTAATTATGGCAGGTAACAGTAACTTCGATACTAATTATGGCAGGTAACTGTAACTTACATTCTAATTATGACATTTAACTGTAACTTCGTAACTAATTATGCCTGGTAACAATAACTTCGATACTAATTATGACAGGTAACTGTAACTTCGTTACAAATTAAGACAAGTAATTGTAATTTCGATACAAATTACGGCAGGTAACTGTAACTTCGATACTAATTATGACAGGTAACAGTAACTTCGATACTAATTATGACAGAAAACAGTAACATCGTTACTAATTATGACAAGTAACTGTAATTTAGATACAAATTATGGCAGGTAACTGTAACTTCGATACTTATTATGACAAGTAAATATAATTTCGATACAAATTATGGCAGTTAAATGTAACTTCAATACTAATTATGACAGGTAACAGTAACTTCTATACTAATTATGACAAGTAACTGTAACTTCGATACTAATTATGACAGGAAACTGTAACTTCGTTACTAATTATGACATGTAACCGTTATTTCGATACATATTATAGCAGATAACAGTAATTTCGATACTAATTATGACAGGTAACAGTAACTTCGATACTAATTATGACAAGTAACTGTAATTTCGATACAAATTATGGCAGGTAACTGTAACTTCGATACTAATTATGACAGGTAACAGTAACTTCGATACTAATTATGTCAAGTAACTGTAACTTCGATACTAATTATGACTAGTAACTGTAACTTCGATACTAATTATGACAGGTAACTGTAACTTCCTTACTAATTATGACAAGTAACTGTAATTTCGATACAAATTATGGCAGGTAACAGTAATTTCGATACTAATTATGACAGGTAACTGTAACTTCGATACTAATTATGACAGGTAACTGTAACTTCTTTACTAATTATGACAAGTAACTGCAATTTCGATACAAATGATGGCAGGTTACTGTAACTTCGATACTAATTATGACAGGTAACAGTAACATCGATACTAATAATGACAGAGAACAGTAACTTCGATACTAATTATGACAGGTAACAGTAACTTCGATACATATTATGGCAGGTAACTGTAACTTCGATACTAATTATTACAGTTAACTGTAACTTCGTTACTAATTATGGCAGGTAACAGTAACTTCGATACTAATTATGGCAGGTAACTGTAACTTAGATTCTAATTATGACATTTAACTGTAACTTCGTAACTAATTATGGCTGGTAACAATAATTTCGATACTAATTATGACAGGTAACTGTAACTTCGTTACAAATTAAGACAAGTAATTGTAATTTCGATACAAATTACGGCAGGTAACTGTAACTTCGATACTAATTATGACAGGTAACAGTAACTTCGATACTAATTATGACAGAAAACAGTAACATCGGTACTAGTTATGACAGGTAACAGTAACTTCGATACTAATTATGACAAGTAACTGTAACTTCGTTACTTATTATGAAAAGTAACTGTAATTTCGTTACAAATTATGGCAGGTAACTGTAACTTCGATACTAATTATGACAGGTAACAGTAACTTCGATACTAATTATGACAGGTAACTGTAACTTCGCTACTTATTATGACAAGTAACTGTAATTTCGATACAAATTATGACAGGTAACAGTAACTTTGATACTAATTATCAGGTAACTGTAACTTCGATACTTATTATGACAAGTAACTGTAATTTCGATACAAATTATGACAGGTAACTGTAACTTCGTTACTAAATATGGCAAGTAACTGTAATTTCGATACTAATTATGACAAGTAACTGTAATTATGATACAAATGATGGCAGGTAACTGTAACTTCGACACTAATTATGACAGGTAACAGTAACTTCGATACTAATTACGACAAGTAACTGTAATTTCGATACAAATGATGGCAGGTAAATGTAACTTCGATACAAATTATGACAGGTAACTGTAACTTCGATACAAATTATGACAGGTTACTGTATCTTCGATACTAATTATGACAAGAAATTGTAATTTTGATAAAAATTATGACAGGTAACTGTAACTTCGAAACTAATTATGACAGGTAACTGTAACATCGTTACTAATTATGACAAGTAACTGTAATTTAGATACAAATGATGGCAGGTAACTGTAACTTCGATACTTATTATGACAAGTAACTGTAATTTCGATACAAATTATGGCAGTTAAATGTAACTTCAATACTAATTATGACAGGTAACAGTAACTTCTATACTAATTATGACATGTAACTGTTATTTCGATACATATTATGGCAGATAACTGTAACTTCGATACTAATTATGACAGGTAACAGTAACTTCGATACTAATTATAACAAGTAACTGTAATTTCGATACAAATTATGGCAGGTAACTGTAACTTCGATACTAATTATGACAAGTAACAGTAACTTCGATACAAATTATGACAGGTAACTGTAACATCGTTACTAATTATGACAAGTAACTGTAATTTCGATACAAATTATGACAGGTAACTGTAACTTCGTTACTAAATATGGCAAGTAACTGTAATTTCGATACTAATTATGACAAGTAACTGTAATTATGATACAAATGATGGCAGGTAACTGTAACTTCGATACTTATTATGACAAGTAACTGTAACTTCGATACTAATTATGACAGGAAACTGTAACTTCGTTACTAATTATGACATGTAACTGTTATTTCGATACATATTATGGCAGATAACTGTAACTTCGATACTAATTATGACAGGTAACAGTAACTTCGATACTAATTATAACAAGTAACTGTAATTTCGATACAAATTATGGCAGGTAACTGTAACTTCGATACTAATTATGACAAGTAACAGTAACTTCGATACTAATTATGTCAAGTAACTGTAACTTCGATACTAATTATGACAGGTAACTGTAACTTCGATACTAATTATGACAAGTCACTGTAATTTCGATACAAATTATGACAGGTAACTGTAACTTCGTTACTAATTATGGCAAGTAACTGCAATTTCAATACAAATTATGGCAGGTAACAGTAATTTCGATACTAATTATGACAGGTAAATGTAACTTCGATACTAATTATGACAGGTAACTGTAACTTCTTTACTAATTATGACAAGTAACTGCAATTTCGATACAAATGATGGCAGGTAACTGTAACTTCGATACTAATTATGACAGGTAACAGTAACATCGATACTAATAATGACAGAGAACAGTAACTTCGATACTAATTATGACAGGTAACAGTAACTTCGATACATATTATGGCAGGTAACTGTAACTTCGATACTAATTATTACAGTTAACTGTAACATCGTTACTAATTATGGCAGGTAACAGTAACTTCGATACTAATTATGGCAGGTAACTGTAACTTAGATTCTAATTATGACATTTAACTGTAACTTCGTAACTAATTATGGCTGGTAACAATAACTTCGATGCTAATTATGACAGGTAACTGTAACTTCGTTACAAATTAAGACAAGTAATTGTAATTTCGATACTAATTATGACAGGTAACAGTAATTTCGATACAAATGATGGCAGGTAACTGTAACTTCGATACTAATTATGACAGGTAACAGTAACTTCGATACTAATTATGACAAGTAACTGTAATTTTGATACAATTGATGGCAGGTAAATGTACTTCGATAAAAATTATGACAGGTTACTGTATCTTCGATACTAATTATGACAAGAAATTGTAATTTTGATAAAAATTATGGCAGGTAACTGTAACTTCGAAACTAATTATGAAAGGTAACTGTAACATCGTTACTAATTATGACAAGTAACTGTATTTTAGATACAAATGATGGCAGGTAACTGTAACTTCGATACTTATTATGACAAGTAACTGTAATTTCGATACAAATTATGGCAGTTAAATGTAACTTCAATACTAATTATGACAGGTAACAGTAACGTCTATACTAATTATGACAAGTAACTGTAATTTCGATACAAATTATGACAGGTAACAGTAACTTCGATACTAATTATGACAAGTAACTCTAACGTCGTTACTAATTATGACAGGTAACAGTAACTTCGATACTAATTATGACAGGTAACTGTAACTTCGTTACTAATTATGACATGTAACTGTAATTTCGATAATAATTATGGCAGGTAACTGTAACTTCGTTGCTAATTATGACAAGTAACTGTAACTTCGATACTAATTATGGCAGGTAACTGCAACTTCGATACTAATAATGACAGGTAACAGTAACTTCTATACTAATTATGACAAGTAACTGTAACTTCGATACTAATTATGACAGGAAACTGTAACTTCGTAACTAATTATGACATGTAACTGTTATTTCGATACATATTATGGCAGATAACTGTAACTTCGATACTAATTATGACAGGTAACAGTAACTTCGATACTAATTATGACAAGTAACAGTTACTTCGATACTAATTATGACAAGTAACAGTAACTTCGAAACTAATTATGACAGGTAATAGTAACATCGTTACTAATTTTGACAAGTAACTGTAATTTCGATACAAATTATGGCAGGTAACTGTAACTTCGATACTAATTATGACAGGTAACAGTAACTTCGATACTAATTATGTCAAGTAACTGTAACTTCGATATTAATTATGACAGGTAACTGTAACTTCGATACTAATTATGACAAGTAACTCTAACTTCGTTACTAATTATGACAAGAAATTGTAATGTTGATAAAAATTATGGCAGGTAACAGTAACTTCGATACTACTTATGACAGGTAACAGTAACTGCGATACTAATTATGACAGGTAACTGTAACTTCGTTACTAATCATGACATGTAACTGTAATTTCGATACAAATTATGGCAGGTAACTGTAACTTCGTTACTAATTATGACATGTATCTGTAATTTCGTTACAAATTAAGGCAGGTAACTGTAACTTCGATACTAATTATGACAGGTAACAGTAACTTCGATACTTATTATGACAGCTAACAGTAACTTCGATACTAATTATGACAGAAAACAGTAACTTCGATACTAATTATGACAGGTAACTGTAACTTCGTTACTAATTATGACAAGTAACTGTAATTTCGATACAAATTATGGCAGGTAACTGTAATTTCGATACTAATTATGACAGGTAACAGTAACTTCGATACTTATTATGACAAGTAACGGTAACTTCGTTACCAATTATGACAAGTAACTGTAACTCCGAAACTGCTTACGACAGGTAACTGTAACATCGTTACCAATTATGACAAGTAACTGTAATTTCGATACAAATTATATCAGGTAACAGTAACTTCGATACTAATTATGACAGGTAACTGTAACTTCGATACTAATTATGACAAGTCACTGTAATTTCGATACAAATTATGACAGGTAACTGTAACATCGTTACTAATTATGACAAGTAACTGTAATTTAGATACAAATGATGGCAGGTAACTGTAACTTCGATACTTATTATGACAAGTAACTGTAATTTCGATACAAATTATGGCAGCTAACTGTAACTTCGATACTAATTATGACAGGTAACAGTAACTTCGATACTAATTATGTCAAGTAACTGTAACTTCGATATTAATTATGACAGGTAACTGTAACTTCGATACTAATTATGACAAGTAACTGTAACTTCGTTACTAATTATGACAAGAAATTGTAATGTTGATAAAAATTATGGCAGGTAACAGTAACTTCGATACTACTTATGACAGGTAACAGTAACTGCGATACTAATTATGACAGGTAACTGTAACTTCGTTACTAATCATGACATGTAACTGTAATTTCGATACAAATTATGGCAGGTAACTGTAACTTCGTTACTAATTATGACATGTATCTGTAATTTCGTTACAAATTAAGGCAGGTAACTGTAACTTCGATACTAATTATGACAGGTAACAGTAACTTCGATACTTATTATGACAGGTAACAGTAACTTCGATACTAATTATGACAGAAAACAGTAACTTCGATACTAATTATGACAGGTAACTGTAACTTCGTTACTAATTATGACAAGTAACTGTAATTTCGATACAAATTATGGCAGGTAACTGTAATTTCGATACTAATTATGACAGGTAACAGTAACTTCGATACTTATTATGACAAGTAACAGTAACTTCGTTACCAATTATGACAAGTAACTGTAACTCCGAAACTACTTACGACAGGTAACTGTAACATCGTTACCAATTATGACAAGTAACTGTAATTTCGATACAAATTATATCAGGTAACAGTAACTTCGATACTAATTATGACAGGTAACTGTAACTTCGATACTAATTATGACAAGTCACTGTAATTTCGATACAAATTATGACAGGTAACTGTAACTTCGTTACTAATTATGGCAAGTAACTGCAATGTCAATACAAATTATGGCAGGTAACAGTAATTTCGATACTAATTATGACAGGTAACTGTAACTTCGATACAAATTATGACAGGTAACTGTAACTTCTTTACTAATTATGACAAGTAACTGCAATTTTGATACAAATGATGGCAGGTAACTGTAACTTCGATACTAATTATGACAGGTAACAGTAACTTCGATACTAATTATGACAGGTAACAGTAACTTCGACACTAATTATGGCAGGTAACTGTAACTTCGATACTAATTATTACAGTTAACTGTAACTTCGTTAATAATTATGGCAGGTAACAGTAACTTCCATACTAATTATGGCAGGTAACTGTAACTTAGATTCTAATTATGACATTTAACTGTAACTTCGTTACTAATTATGGCAGGTAACAATAACTTCGATACTAATTATGACAGGTAACTGTAACTTCGTTACAAATTAAGACAAGTAATTGCAATTTCGATACAAATTACGGCAGGTAACTGTAACTTCGATACTAATTATGACAGGTAACAGTAACTTCGATACTAATTATGACTGAAAACAGTAACATCGGTACTAGTTATGACAGGTAACAGTAACATCGATACTAATTATGACAAGTAACTGTAACTTCGTTACTAATTATGAAAAGTAACTGTAATTTCGATACAAATTATGGCAGGTAACTGTAACTTCGATACTAATTATGAAACTTAACTGTAACTTCGTTACTATTTATGACAAGTGACTGTAATTTCGATACAAATTAAAGCAGGTAACTGTAACTTCGATACTAATTATGACAGGTAACAGTAACTTCGATACTTATTATGACAGGTAACAGTAACTTCGATACCAATTATGACAAGTAACTGTAACTCCGAAACTACTTACGACAGGTAACTGTAACATCGTTACTAATTATGACAAGTAACTGTAATTTCGATACAAATTATAGCAGGTAACAGTAACTTCGATACTAATTATGACAGGTAACTGTAACTTCGATAGTAATTATGACAAGTCACAGTAATTTCGATACAAATTATGACAGGTAACTGTAACTTCGTTACTAATTATGGCAAGTAACTGCAATTTCAATACAAATTATGACAGGTAACAGTAACATCGATACTAATAATGACAGAGAACAGTAACTTCGATACTAATTATGACAGGTAACAGTAACTTCGATACATATTATGGCAGGTAACTGTAACTTCGATACTAATTATTACAGTTAACTGTAACTTCGTTACTAATTATGGCAGGTAACAGTAACTTCGATACTAATTATGGCAGGTAACTGTAACTTAGATTCTAATTATGACATTTAACTGTAACTTCGTAACTAATTATGGCTGGTAACAATAACTTCGATACTAATTATGACAGGTAACTGTAACTTCGTTACAAATTAAGACAAGTAATTGTAATTTCGATACTAATTATGACAGGTAACAGTAATATATACAAATGATGGCAGGTAACTGTAACTTCGATACTAATTATGACAGGTAACAGTAACTTCGATACTAATTATGACAAGTAACTGTAATTTTGATACAATTGATGGCAGGTAAATGTACTTCGATAAAAATTATGACAGGTTACTGTATCTTCGATACTAATTATGACAAGAAATTGTAATTTTGATAAAAATTATGGCAGGTAACTGTAACTTCGTTACTAATTATGACATGTATCTGTAATTTCGTTACAAATTAAGGCAGGTAACTGTAACTTCGATACTAATTATGACAAGTAACAGTTACTTCGATACTAATTATGACAAGTAACAGTAACTTCGAAACTAATTATGACAGGTAACAGTAACTTCGATACTTATTATGACAGCTAACAGTAACTTCGATACTAATTATGACAGAAAACAGTAACTTCGATACTAATTATGACAGGTAACTGTAACTTCGTTACTAATTATGACAAGTAACTGTAATTTCGATACAAATTATGGCAGGTAACTGTAATTTCGATACTAATTATGACAGGTAACAGTAACTTCGATACTTATTATGACAAGTAACGGTAACTTCGTTACCAATTATGACAAGTAACTGTAACTCCGAAACTGCTTACGACAGGTAACTGTAACATCGTTACCAATTATGACAAGTAACTGTAATTTCGATACAAATTATATCAGGTAACAGTAACTTCGATACTAATTATGACAGGTAACTGTAACTTCGATACTAATTATGACAAGTCACTGTAATTTCGATACAAATTATGACAGGTAACTGTAACATCGTTACTAATTATGACAAGTAACTGTAATTTAGATACAAATGATGGCAGGTAACTGTAACTTCGATACTTATTATGACAAGTAACTGTAATTTCGATACAAATTATGGCAGCTAACTGTAACTTCGATACTAATTATGACAGGTAACAGTAACTTCGATACTAATTATGTCAAGTAACTGTAACTTCGATATTAATTATGACAGGTAACTGTAACTTCGATACTAATTATGACAAGTAACTCTAACTTCGTTACTAATTATGACAAGAAATTGTAATGTTGATAAAAATTATGGCAGGTAACAGTAACTTCGATACTACTTATGACAGGTAACAGTAACTGCGATACTAATTATGACAGGTAACTGTAACTTCGTTACTAATCATGACATGTAACTGTAATTTCGATACAAATTATGGCAGGTAACTGTAACTTCGTTACTAATTATGACATGTATCTGTAATTTCGTTACAAATTAAGGCAGGTAACTGTAACTTCGATACTAATTATGACAGGTAACAGTAACTTCGATACTTATTATGACAGGTAACAGTAACTTCGATACTAATTATGACAGAAAACAGTAACTTCGATACTAATTATGACAGGTAACTGTAACTTCGTTACTAATTATGACAAGTAACTGTAATTTCGATACAAATTATGGCAGGTAACTGTAATTTCGATACTAATTATGACAGGTAACAGTAACTTCGATACTTATTATGACAAGTAACAGTAACTTCGTTACCAATTATGACAAGTAACTGTAACTCCGAAACTACTTACGACAGGTAACTGTAACATCGTTACCAATTATGACAAGTAACTGTAATTTCGATACAAATTATATCAGGTAACAGTAACTTCGATACTAATTATGACAGGTAACTGTAACTTCGATACTAATTATGACAAGTCACTGTAATTTCGATACAAATTATGACAGGTAACTGTAACTTCGTTACTAATTATGGCAAGTAACTGCAATGTCAATACAAATTATGGCAGGTAACAGTAATTTCGATACTAATTATGACAGGTAACTGTAACTTCGATACAAATTATGACAGGTAACTGTAACTTCTTTACTAATTATGACAAGTAACTGCAATTTTGATACAAATGATGGCAGGTAACTGTAACTTCGATACTAATTATGACAGGTAACAGTAACTTCGATACTAATTATGACAGGTAACAGTAACTTCGACACTAATTATGGCAGGTAACTGTAACTTCGATACTAATTATTACAGTTAACTGTAACTTCGTTAATAATTATGGCAGGTAACAGTAACTTCCATACTAATTATGGCAGGTAACTGTAACTTAGATTCTAATTATGACATTTAACTGTAACTTCGTTACTAATTATGGCAGGTAACAATAACTTCGATACTAATTATGACAGGTAACTGTAACTTCGTTACAAATTAAGACAAGTAATTGCAATTTCGATACAAATTACGGCAGGTAACTGTAACTTCGATACTAATTATGACAGGTAACAGTAACTTCGATACTAATTATGACTGAAAACAGTAACATCGGTACTAGTTATGACAGGTAACAGTAACATCGATACTAATTATGACAAGTAACTGTAACTTCGTTACTAATTATGAAAAGTAACTGTAAT
Source organism: Meconema thalassinum (assembly GCA_946902985.2). Classification (NCBI taxonomy): domain Eukaryota; kingdom Metazoa; phylum Arthropoda; class Insecta; order Orthoptera; family Tettigoniidae; genus Meconema; species Meconema thalassinum. Next base: position 1,658,975,406 of record OX336388.2, read on the forward strand.
TTCGATACAAATTATGGCAGGTAACTGTAACTTCGATACTAATTATGAAACTTAACTGTAACTTCGTTACTATTTATGACAAGTGACTGTAATTTCGATACAAATTAAAGCAGGTAACTGTAACTTCGATACTAATTATGACAGGTAACAGTAACTTCGATACTTATTATGACAGGTAACAGTAACTTCGATACCAATTATGACAAGTAACTGTAACTCCGAAACTACTTACGACAGGTAACTGTAACATCGTTACTAATTATGACAAGTAACTGTAATTTCGATACAAATTATAGCAGGTAACAGTAACTTCGATACTAATTATGACAGGTAACTGTAACTTCGATAGTAATTATGACAAGTCACAGTAATTTCGATACAAATTATGACAGGTAACTGTAACTTCGTTACTAATTATGGCAAGTAACTGCAATTTCAATACAAATTATGACAGGTAACAGTAACATCGATACTAATAATGACAGAGAACAGTAACTTCGATACTAATTATGACAGGTAACAGTAACTTCGATACATATTATGGCAGGTAACTGTAACTTCGATACTAATTATTACAGTTAACTGTAACTTCGTTACTAATTATGGCAGGTAACAGTAACTTCGATACTAATTATGGCAGGTAACTGTAACTTAGATTCTAATTATGACATTTAACTGTAACTTCGTAACTAATTATGGCTGGTAACAATAACTTCGATACTAATTATGACAGGTAACTGTAACTTCGTTACAAATTAAGACAAGTAATTGTAATTTCGATACTAATTATGACAGGTAACAGTAATATATACAAATGATGGCAGGTAACTGTAACTTCGATACTAATTATGACAGGTAACAGTAACTTCGATACTAATTATGACAAGTAACTGTAATTTTGATACAATTGATGGCAGGTAAATGTACTTCGATAAAAATTATGACAGGTTACTGTATCTTCGATACTAATTATGACAAGAAATTGTAATTTTGATAAAAATTATGGCAGGTAACTGTAACTTCGTTACTAATTATGACATGTATCTGTAATTTCGTTACAAATTAAGGCAGGTAACTGTAACTTCGATACTAATTATGACAAGTAACAGTTACTTCGATACTAATTATGACAAGTAACAGTAACTTCGAAACTAATTATGACAGGTAACAGTAACATCGTTACTAATTTTGACAAGTAACTGTAATTTCGATACAAATTATGGCAGGTAACTGTAACTTCGATACTAATTATGACAGGTAACAGTAACTTCGATACTAATTATGTCAAGTAACTGTAACTTCGATATTAATTATGACAGGTAACTGTAACTTCGATACTAATTATGACAAGTAACTCTAACTTCGTTACTATTTATGACAAGAAATTGTAATGTTGATAAAAATTATGGCAGGTAACAGTAACTTCGATACTACTTATGACAGGTAACAGTAACTGCGATACTAATTATGACAGGTAACTGTAACTTCGTTACTAATCATGACATGTAACTGTAATTTCGATACAAATTATGGCAGGTAACTGTAACTTCGTTACTAATTATGACATGTATCTGTAATTTCGTTACAAATTAAGGCAGGTAACTGTAACTTCGATACTAATTATGACAGGTAACAGTAACTTCGATACTTATTATGACAGGTAACAGTAACTTCGATACTAATTATGACAGAAAACAGTAACTTCGATACTAATTATGACAGGTAACTGTAACTTCGTTACTAATTATGACAAGTAACTGTAATTTCGATACAAATTATGGCAGGTAACTGTAATTTCGATACTAATTATGACAGGTAACAGTAACTTCGATACTTATTATGACAAGTAACAGTAACTTCGTTACCAATTATGACAAGTAACTGTAACTCCGAAACTGCTTACGACAGGTAACTGTAACATCGTTACCAATTATGACAAGTAACTGTAATTTCGATACAAATTATATCAGGTAACAGTAACTTCGATACTAATTATGACAGGTAACTGTAACTTCGATACTAATTATGACAAGTCACTGTAATTTCGATACAAATTATGACAGGTAACTGTAACATCGTTACTAATTATGACAAGTAACTGTAATTTAGATACAAATGATGGCAGGTAACTGTAACTTCGATACTTATTATGACAAGTAACTGTAATTTCGATACAAATTATGGCAGCTAACTGTAACTTCGATACAAATTATGACAGGTAACAGTAACTTCGATACTAATTATGTCAAGTAACTGTAACTTCGATATTAATTATGACAGGTAACTGTAACTTCGATACTAATTATGACAAGTAACTCTAACTTCGTTACTAATTATGACAAGAAATTGTAATGTTGATAAAAATTATGGCAGGTAACAGTAACTTCGATACTACTTATGACAGGTAACAGTAACTGCGATACTAATTATGACAGGTAACTGTAACTTCGTTACTAATCATGACATGTAACTGTAATTTCGATACAAATTATGGCAGGTAACTGTAACTTCGTTACTAATTATGACATGTATCTGTAATTTCGTTACAAATTAAGGCAGGTAACTGTAACTTCGATACTAATTATGACAGGTAACAGTAACTTCGATACTTATTATGACAGGTAACAGTAACTTCGATACTAATTATGACAGAAAACAGTAACTTCGATACTAATTATGACAGGTAACTGTAACTTCGTTACTAATTATGACAAGTAACTGTAATTTCGATACAAATTATGGCAGGTAACTGTAATTTCGATACTAATTATGACAGGTAACAGTAACTTCGATACTTATTATGACAAGTAACAGTAACTTCGTTACCAATTATGACAAGTAACTGTAACTCCGAAACTACTTACGACAGGTAACTGTAACATCGTTACCAATTATGACAAGTAACTGTAATTTCGATACAAATTATATCAGGTAACAGTAACTTCGATACTAATTATGACAGGTAACTGTAACTTCGATACTAATTATGACAAGTCACTGTAATTTCGATACAAATTATGACAGGTAACTGTAACTTCGTTACTAATTATGGCAAGTAACTGCAATGTCAATACAAATTATGGCAGGTAACAGTAATTTCGATACTAATTATGACAGGTAACTGTAACTTCGATACTAATTATGACAGGTAACTGTAACTTCTTTACTAATTATGACAAGTAACTGCAATTTCGATACAAATGATGGCAGGTAACTGTAACTTCGATACTAATTATGACAGGTAACAGTAACTTCGATACTAATTATGACAGGTAACAGTAACTTCGACACTAATTATGGCAGGTAACTGTAACTTCGATACTAATTATTACAGTTAACTGTAACTTCGTTAATAATTATGGCAGGTAACAGTAACTTCCATACTAATTATGGCAGGTAACTGTAACTTAGATTCTAATTATGACATTTAACTGTAACTTCGTTACTAATTATGGCAGGTAACAATAACTTCGATACTAATTATGACAGGTAACAGTAACTTCGATACTAATTATGACTGAAAACAGTAACATCGGTACTAGTTATGACAGGTAACAGTAACATCGATACTAATTATGACAAGTAACTGTAACTTCGTTACTAATTATGAAAAGTAACTGTAATTTCGATACAAATTATGGCAGGTAACTGTAACTTCGATACTAATTATGAAACTTAACTGTAACTTCGTTACTATTTATGACAAGTGACTGTAATTTCGATACAAATTAAGGCAGGTAACTGTAACTTCGATACTAATTATGACAGGTAACAGTAACTTCGATACTTATTATGACAGGTAACAGTAACTTCGATACCAATTATGACAAGTAACTGTAACTCCGAAACTACTTACGACAGGTAACTGTAACATCGTTACTAATTATGACAAGTAACTGTAATTTCGATACAAATTATAGCAGGTAACAGTAACTTCGATACTAATTATGACAGGTAACTGTAACTTCGATAGTAATTATGACAAGTCACAGTAATTTCGATACAAATTATGACAGGTAACTGTAACTTCGTTACTAATTATGGCAAGTAACTGCAATTTCAATACAAATTATGACAGGTAACAGTAACATCGATACTAATAATGACAGAGAACAGTAACTTCGATACTAATTATGACAGGTAACAGTAACTTCGATACATATTATGGCAGGTAACTGTAACTTCGATACTAATTATTACAGTTAACTGTAACTTCGTTACTAATTATGGCAGGTAACAGTAACTTCGATACTAATTATGGCAGGTAACTGTAACTTAGATTCTAATTATGACATTTAACTGTAACTTCGTAACTAATTATGGCTGGTAACAATAACTTCGATACTAATTATGACAGGTAACTGTAACTTCGTTACAAATTAAGACAAGTAATTGTAATTTCGATACTAATTATGACAGGTAACAGTAATATATACAAATGATGGCAGGTAACTGTAACTTCGATACTAATTATGACAGGTAACAGTAACTTCGATACTAATTATGACAAGTAACTGTAATTTTGATACAATTGATGGCAGGTAAATGTACTTCGATAAAAATTATGACAGGTTACTGTATCTTCGATACTAATTATGACAAGAAATTGTAATTTTGATAAAAATTATGGCAGGTAACTGTAACTTCGAAACTAATTATGAAAGGTAACTGTAACATCGTTACTAATTATGACAAGTAACTGTAATTTAGATACAAATGATGGCAGGTAACTGTAACTTCGATACTTATTATGACAAGTAACTGTAATTTCAATACAAATTATGGCAGTTAAATGTAACTTCAATACTAATTATGACAGGTAACAGTAACGTCTATACTAATTATGACAAGTAACTGTTATTTCGATACAAATTATGACAGGTAACAGTAACTTCGATACTAATTATGACAAGTAACTCTAACGTCGTTACTAATTATGACAGGTAACAGTAACTTCGATACTAATTATGACAGGTAACTGTAACTTCGTTACTAATTATGACATGTAACTGTAATTTCGACAATAATTATGGCAGGTAACTGTAACTTCGTTGCTAATTATGACAAGTAACTGTAACTTCGATACTAATTATGGCAGGTAACTGCAACTTCGATACTAATAATGACAGGTAACAGTAACTTCTATACTAATTATGACAAGTAACTGTAACTTCGATACTTATTATGACAGGAAACTGTAACTTCGTAACTAATTATGACATGTAACTGTTATTTCGATACATATTATGGCAGATAACTGTAACTTCGATACTAATTATGACAGGTAACAGTAACTTCGATACTAATTATGACAAGTAACAGTTACTTCGATACTAATTATGACAAGTAACAGTAACTTCGAAACTAATTATGACAGGTAACAGTAACATCGTTACTAATTTTGACAAGTAACTGTAATTTCGATACAAATTATGGCAGGTAACTGTAACTTCGATACTAATTATGACAGGTAACAGTAACTTCGATACTAATTATGTCAAGTAACTGTAACTTCGATATTAATTATGACAGGTAACTGTAACTTCGATACTAATTATGACAAGTAACTCTAACTTCGTTACTAATTATGACAAGAAATTGTAATGTTGATAAAAATTATGGCAGGTAACAGTAACTTCGATACTACTTATGACAGGTAACAGTAACTGCGATACTAATTATGACAGGTAACTGTAACTTCGTTACTAATCATGACATGTAACTGTAATTTCGATACAAATTATGGCAGGTAACTGTAACTTCGTTACTAATTATGACATGTATCTGTAATTTCGTTACAAATTAAGGCAGGTAACTGTAACTTCGATACTAATTATGACAGGTAACAGTAACTTCGATACTTATTATGACAGGTAACAGTAACTTCGATACTAATTATGACAGAAAACAGTAACTTCGATACTAATTATGACAGGTAACTGTAACTTCGTTACTAATTATGACAAGTAACTGTAATTTCGATACAAATTATGGCAGGTAACTGTAATTTCGATACTAATTATGACAGGTAACAGTAACTTCGATACTTATTATGACAAGTAACAGTAACTTCGTTACCAATTATGACAAGTAACTGTAACTCCGAAACTACTTACGACAGGTAACTGTAACATCGTTACCAATTATGACAAGTAACTGTAATTTCGATACAAATTATATCAGGTAACAGTAACTTCGATACTAATTATGACAGGTAACTGTAACTTCGATACTAATTATGACAAGTCACTGTAATTTCGATACAAATTATGACAGGTAACTGTAACATCGTTACTAATTATGACAAGTAACTGTAATTTAGATACAAATGATGGCAGGTAACTGTAACTTCGATACTTATTATGACAAGTAACTGTAATTTCGATACAAATTATGGCAGGTAACTGTAACTTCGATACTAATTATGACAGGTAACAGTAACTTCGATACTAATTATGTCAAGTAACTGTAACTTCGATATTAATTATGACAGGTAACTGTAACTTCGATACTAATTATGACAAGTAACTCTAACTTCGTTACTAATTATGACAAGAAATTGTAATGTTGATAAAAATTATGGCAGGTAACAGTAACTTCGATACTACTTATGACAGGTAACAGTAACTGCGATACTAATTATGACAGGTAACTGTAACTTCGTTACTAATCATGACATGTAACTGTAATTTCGATACAAATTATGGCAGGTAACTGTAACTTCGTTACTAATTATGACATGTATCTGTAATTTCGTTACAAATTAAGGCAGGTAACTGTAACTTCGATACTAATTATGACAGGTAACAGTAACTTCGATACTTATTATGACAGGTAACAGTAACTTCGATACTAATTATGACAGAATACAGTAACTTCGATACTAATTATGACAGGTAACTGTAACTTCGTTACTAATTATGACAAGTAACTGTAATTTCGATACAAATTATGGCAGGTAACTGTAATTTCGATACTAATTATGACAGGTAACAGTAACTTCGATACTTATTATGACAAGTAACAGTAACTTCGTTACCAATTATGACAAGTAACTGTAACTCCGAAACTACTTACGACAGGTAACTGTAACATCGTTACCAATTATGACAAGTAACTGTAATTTCGATACAAATTATATCAGGTAACAGTAACTTCGATACTAATTATGACAGGTAACTGTAACTTCGATACTAATTATGACAAGTCACTGTAATTTCGATACAAATTATGACAGGTAACTGTAACTTCGTTACTAATTATGGCAAGTAACTGCAATGTCAATACAAATTATGGCAGGTAACAGTAATTTCGATACTAATTATGACAGGTAACTGTAACATCGATACTAATTATGACAGGTAACTGTAACTTCTTTACTAATTATGACAAGTAACTGCAATTTCGATACAAATGATGGCAGGTAACTGTAACTTCGATACTAATTATGACAGGTAACAGTAACTTCGATACTAATTATGACAGGTAACAGTAACTTCGACACTAATTATGGCAGGTAACTGTAACTTCGATACTAATTATTACAGTTAACTGTAACTTCGTTAATAATTATGGCAGGTAACAGTAACTTCCATACTAATTATGGCAGGTAACTGTAACTTAGATTCTAATTATGACATTTAACTGTAACTTCGTTACTAATTATGGCAGGTAACAATAACTTCGATACTAATTATGACAGGTAACTGTAACTTCGTTACAAATTAAGACAAGTAATTGCAATTTCGATACAAATTACGGCAGGTAACTGTAACTTCGATACTAATTATGACAGGTAACAGTAACTTCGATACTAATTATGACTGAAAACAGTAACATCGGTACTAGTTATGACAGGTAACAGTAACATCGATACTAATTATGACAAGTAACTGTAACTTCGTTACTAATTATGAAAAGTAACTGTAATTTCGATACAAATTATGGCAGGTAACTGTAAATTCGATACTAATTATGAAACTTAACTGTAACTTCGTTACTATTTATGACAAGTGACTGTAATTTCGATACAAATTAAGGCAGGTAACTGTAACTTCGATACTAATTATGACAGGTAACAGTAACTTCGATACTTATTATGACAGGTAACAGTAACTTCGATACCAATTATGACAAGTAACTGTAACTCCGAAACTACTTACGACAGGTAACTGTAACATCGTTACTAATTATGACAAGTAACTGTAATTTCGATACAAATTATAGCAGGTAACAGTAACTTCGATACTAATTATGACAGGTAACTGTAACTTCGATAGTAATTATGACAAGTCACAGTAATTTCGATACAAATTATGACAGGTAACTGTAACTTCGTTACTAATTATGGCAAGTAACTGCAATTTCAATACAAATTATGGCAGGTAACAGTAATTTCGATACTAATTATGACAGGTAACTGTAACTTCGATACTAATTATGACAGGTAACTGTAACTTCTTTACTAATTATGACAAGTAACTGCAATTTCGATACAAATGATGGCAGGTAACTGTAACTTCGATACTAATTATGACAGGTAACAGTAACATCGATACTAATAATGACAGAGAACAGTAACTTCGATACTAATTATGACAGGTAACAGTAACTTCGATACTAATTATGGCAGGTAACTGTAACTTCGATACTAATTATTACAGTTAACTGTAACTTCGTTACTAATTATGGCAGGTAACAGTAACTTCGATACTAATTATGGCAGGTAACTGTAACTTACATTCTAATTATGACATTTAACTGTAACTTCGTAACTAATTATGGCTGGTAACAATAACTTCGATACTAATTATGACAGGTAACTGTAACTTCGTTACAAATTAAGACAAGTAATTGTAATTTCGATACAAATTACGGCAGGTAACTGTAACTTCGATACTAATTATGACAGGTAACAGTAACTTCGATACTAATTATGACAGAAAACAGTAACATCGGTACTAGTTATGACAGGTAACAGTAACTTCGATACTAATTATGACAAGTAACTGTAACTTCGTTACTAATTATGAAAAGTAACTGTAATTTCGTTACAAATTATGGCAGGTAACTGTAACTTCGATACTAATTATGACAGGTAACAGTAACTTCGATACTAATTATGACAGGTAACTGTAACTTCGCTACTTATTATGACAAGTAACTGTAATTTCGATACAAATTATGACAGGTAACAGTAACTTTGATACTAATTATGACAGGTAACTGTAACTTCTATACTTATTATGACAAGTAACTGTAATTTCGATACAAATTATGACAGGTAACTGTAACTTCGTTACTAAATATGGCAAGTAACTGTAATTTCGATACTAATTATGACAAGTAACTGTAATTTCGATACAAATGATGGCAGGTAACTGTAACTTCGATACTAATTATGACAGGTAACAGTAACTTCGATACTAATTACGACAAGTAACTGTAATTTCAATACAAATGATGGCAGGTAAATGTAACTTCGATAGAAATTATGACAGGTAACTGTAACTTCGATACAAATTATGACAGGTTACTGTATCTTCGATACTAATTATGACAAGAAATTGTAATTTTGATAAAAATTATGGCAGGTAACTGTAACTTCGAAACTAATTATGACAGGTAACTGTAACATCGTTACTAATTATGACAAGTAACTGTAATTTAGATACAAATTATGGCAGGTAACTGTAACTTCGATACTTATTATGACAAGTAACTATAATTTCGATACAAATTATGGCAGTTAAATGTAACTTCAATACTAATTATGACAGGTAACAGTAACTTCTATACTAATTATGACAGGTAACTGTAACTTCGATACAAATTATGACAGGTTACTGTATCTTCGATACTAATTATGACAAGAAATTGTAATTTTGATAAAAATTATGGCAGGTAACTGTAACTTCGAAACTAATTATGACAGGTAACTGTAACATCGTTACTCATTATGACAAGTAACTGTAATTTAGATACAAATTATGGCAGGTAACTGTAACTTCGATACAAATTATGACAAGTAACTATAATTTCGATACAAATTATGGCAGTTAAATGTAACTTCAATACTAATTATGACAGGTAACAGTAACTTCTATACTAATTATGACAAGTAACTGTAACTTCGATACTAATTATGACAGGTAACTGTAACTTCGATACTAATTATGACAAGTCACTGTAATTTCGATACAAATTATGACAGGTAACTGTAACTTCGTTACTAATTATGGCAAGTAACTGCAATTTCAATACAAATTATGGCAGGTAACAGTAATTTCGATACTAATTATGACAGGTAACTGTAACTTCGATACTAATTATGACAGGTAACTGTAACTTCTTTACTAATTATGACAAGTAACTGCAATTTCGATACAAATGATGGCAGGTAACTGTAACTTCGATACTAATTATGACAGGTAACAGTAACATCGATACTAATAATGACAGAGAACAGTAACATCGATACTAATTATGACAGGTAACAGTAACTTCGATACATATTATGGCAGGTAACTGTAACTTCGATACTAATTATTACAGTTAACTGTAACTTCGTTATTAATTATGGCAGGTAATAGTAACTTCGATACTAATTATGGCAGGTAACTGTAACTTAGATTCTAATTATGACATTTAACTGTAACTTCGTAACTAATTATGGCTGGTAACAATAACTTCGATACTAATTATGACAGGTAACTGTAACTTCGTTACAAATTAAGACAAGTAATTGTAATTTCGATACAAATTACGGCAGGTAACTGTAACTTCGATACTAATTATGACAGGTAACAGTAACTTCGATACTAATTATGACAGAAAACAGTAACATCGGTACTAGTTATGACAGGTAACAGTAACTTCGATACTAATTATGACAAGTAACTGTAACTTCGTTACTAATTATGAAAAGTAACTGTAATTTCGTTACAAATTATGGCAGGTAACTGTAACTTCGATACTAATTATGACAGGTAACAGTAACTTCGATACTAATTATGACAGGTAACTGTAACTTCGCTACTTATTATGACAAGTAACTGTAATTTCGATACAAATTATGACAGGTAACAGTAACTTTGATACTAATTATGACAGGTAACTGTAACTTCGATACTTATTATGACAAGTAACTGTAATTTCGATACAAATTATGACAGGTAACTGTAACTTCGTTACTAAATATGGCAAGTAACTGTAATTTCGATACTAATTATGACAAGTAACTGTAATTTCGATACAAATGATGGCAGGTAACTGTAACTTCGATACTAATTATGACAGGTAACAGTAACTTCGATACTAATTACGACAAGTAACTGTAATTTCAATACAAATGATGGCAGGTAAATGTAACTTCGATAGAAATTATGACAGGTAACTGTAACTTCGATACAAATTATGACAGGTTACTGTATCTTCGATACTAATTATGACAAGAAATTGTAGTTTTGATAAAAATTATGGCAGGTAACTGTAACTTCGAAACTAATTATGACAGGTAACTGTAACATCGTTACTAATTATGACAAGTAACTGTAATTTAGATACAAATTATGGCAGGTAACTGTAACTTCGATACTTATTATGACAAGTAACTATAATTTCGATACAAATTATGGCAGTTAAATGTAACTTCAATACTAATTATGACAGGTAACAGTAACTTCTATACTAATTATGACAAGTAACTGTAACTTCGATACTAATTATGACAGGAAACTGTAACTTCGTTACTAATTATGACATGTAACTGTTATTTCGATACATATTATAGCAGATAACTGTAATTTCGATACTAATTATGACAGGTAACAGTAACTTCGATACTAATTATGACAAGTAACTGTAATTTCGATACAAATTATGGCAGGTAACTGTAACTTCGATACTAATTATGACAGGTAACAGTAACTTCGATACTAATTATGTCAAGTAACTGTAACTTCGATACTAATTATGACAGGTAACTGTAACTTCGATACTAATTATGACAAGTCACTGTAATTTCGATACAAATTATGACAGGTAACTGTAACTTCGTTACTAATTATGGCAAGTAACTGCAATTTCAATACAAATTATGGCAGGTAACAGTAATTTCGATACTAATTATGACAGGTAACTGTAACTTCGATACTAATTATGACAGGTAACTGTAACTTCTTTACTAATTGTGACAAGTAACTGCAATTTCGATACAAATGATGGCAGGTAACTGTAACTTCGATACTAATTATGACAGGTAACAGTAACATCGATACTAATAATGACAGAGAACAGTAACTTCGATACTAATTATGACAGGTAACAGTAACTTCGATACATATTATGGCAGGTAACTGTAACTTCGATACTAATTATTACAGTTAACTGTAACTTCGTTACTAATTATGGCAGGTAACAGTAACTTCGATACTAATTATGGCAGGTAACTGTAACTTAGATTCTAATTATGACATTTAACTGTAACTTCGTAACTAATTATGGCTGGTAACAATAACTTCGATACTAATTATGACAGGTAACTGTAACTTCGTTACAAATTAAGACAAGTAATTGTAATTTAGATACAAATTACGGCAGGTAACTGTAACTTCGATACTAATTATGACAGGTAACAGTAACTTCGATACTAATTATGACAGAAAACAGTAACATCGGTACTAGTTATGACAGGTAACAGTAACTTCGATACTAATTATGACAAGTAACTGTAACTTCGTTACTTATTATGAAAAGTAACTGTAATTTCGTTACAAATTATGGCAGGTAACTGTAACTTCGATACTAATTATGACAGGTAACAGTAACTTCGATACTAATTATGACAGGTAACTGTAACTTCGCTACTTATTATGACAAGTAACTGTAATTTCGATACAAATTATGACAGGTAACAGTAACTTTGATACTAATTATCAGGTAACTGTAACTTCGATACTTATTATGACAAGTAACTGTAATTTCGATACAAATTATGGCAGGTAACTGTAACTTCGTTACTAAATATGGCAAGTAACTGTAATTTCGATACTAATTATGACAAGTAACTGTAATTATGATACAAATGATGGCAGGTAACTGTAACTTCGATACTAATTATGACAGGTAACAGTAACTTCGATACTAATTACGACAAGTAACTGTAATTTCGATACAAATGATGGCAGGTAAATGTAACTTCGATACAAATTATGACAGGTAACTGTAACTTCGATACAAATTATGACAGGTTACTGTATCTTCGATACTAATTATGACAAGAAATTGTAATTTTGATAAAAATTATGACAGGTTACTGTAACTTCGAAACTAATTATGACAGGTAACTGTAACATCGTTACTAATTATGCCAAGTAACTGTAATTTAGATACAAATGATGGCAGGTAACTGTAACTTCGATACTTATTATGACAAGTAACTGTAATTTCGATACAAATTATGGCAGTTAAATGTAACTTCAATACTAATTATGACAGGTAACAGTAACTTCTATACTAATTATGACAAGTAACTGTAACTTCGATACTAATTAAGACAGGAAACTGTAACTTCGTTACTAATTATGACATGTAACTGTTATTTCGATACATATTATGGCAGATAACTGTAACTTCGATACTAATTATGACAGGTAACAGTAACTTCGATACTAATTATAACAAGTAACTGTAATTTCGATACAAATTATGGCAGGTAACTGTAACTTCGATACTAATTATGACAAGTAACAGTAACTTCGATACTAATTATGTCAAGTAACTGTAACTTCGATACTAATTATGACAGGTAACTGTAACTTCGATACTAATTATGACAAGTCACTGTAATTTCGATACAAATTATGACAGGTAACTGTAACTTCGTTACTAATTATGGCAAGTAACTGCAATTTCAATACAAATTATGGCAGGTAACAGTAATTTCGATACTAATTATGACAGGTAAATGTAACTTCGATACTAATTATGACAGGTAACTGTAACTTCTTTACTAATTATGACAAGTAACTGCAATTTCGATACAAATGATGGCAGGTAACTGTAACTTCGATACTAATTATGACAGGTAACAGTAACATCGATACTAATAATGACAGAGAACAGTAACTTCGATACTAATTATGACAGGTAACAGTAACTTCGATACATATTATGGCAGGTAACTGTAACTTCGATACTAATTATTACAGTTAACTGTAACTTCGTTACTAATTATGGCAGGTAACAGTAACTTCGATACTAATTATGGCAGGTAACTGTAACTTAGATTCTAATTATGACATTTAACTGTAACTTCGTAACTAATTATGGCTGGTAACAATAACTTCGATACTAATTATGACAGGTAACTGTAACTTCGTTACAAATTAAGACAAGTAATTGTAATTTCGATACTAATTATGACAGGTAACAGTAATTTCGATACAAATGATGGCAGGTAACAGTAACTACGATACTAATTATGACAGGTAACAGTAACTTCGATACTAATTATGACAAGTAACTGTAATTTTGATACAATTGATGGCAGGTAAATGTACTTCGATAAAAATTATGACAGGTTACTGTATCTTCGATACTAATTATGACAAGAAATTGTAATTTTGATAAAAATTATGGCAGGTAACTGTAACTTCGAAACTAATTATGAAAGGTAACTGTAACATCGTTACTAATTATGACAAGTAACTGTAATTTAGATACAAATGATGGCAGGTAACTGTAACTTCGATACTTATTATGACAAGTAACTGTAATTTCGATACAAATTATGGCAGTTAAATGTAACTTCAATACTAATTATGACAGGTAACAGTAACGTCTATACTAATTATGACAAGTAACTGTAACTTCGATACTAATTATGACAGGAAACTGTAACTTCGTTACTAATTATGACATGTAACTGTTATTTCGATACATATTATGGCAGATAACTGTAACTTCGATACTAATTATGACAGGTGACAGTAACTTCGATACTAATTATGACAAGTAACTGTAATTTTGATACAAATTATGGCAGGTAACTGTAACTTCGATACTAATTATGACAGGTAACAGTAACTTCGATACTAATTATGTCAAGTAACTGTAACTTCGATACGAATTATGACAGGTAACTGTAACTTCGATACTAATTATGACAAGTAACTCTACCTTCGTTACTAATTATGACAAGAAATTGAAATTTTGATAAAAATTATGGCAGGTAACTGTAACTTCGATACTACTTATGACAGGTAACAGTAACTTCGATACTAATTATGACAGGTAACTGTAACCTCGTTACTAATTATGACATGTAACTGTAATTTCGATACTAATTATGGCAGGTAACTGTAACTTCGTTACTAATTATGACATGTAACTGTAATTTCGTTACAAATTATGGCAGGTAACTGTAACTTCGATACTAATTATGACAGGTAACAGTAACTTCGAAACTTATTATGACAGAAAACAGTAACAACGATACTAATTATGACAGGTAACAGTAACTTCGATACTAATTATGACAAGTAACTGTAACTTCGTTACTAATTATGACACGTAACTGTAATTTCGATACAAATTATGGCAGGTAACTGTAACTTCGATACTAATTATGACAGGTACCAGTAACTTCGATACTAATTATGACAGTTAACTTTAACTTCGATACTAATTATGACTAGTAACTGTAACTTCGATAGTAATTATGACAGGTAACTGTAACATCGTTACTAATTATGACAAGTAACTGTAATTTAGATACAAATGATGGCAGGTAACTGTAACTTCGATACTTATTATGACAAGTAACTGTAATTTCGATACAAATTATGGCAGTTAAATGTAACTTCAATACTAATTATGACAGGTAACAGTTACTTCTATACTAATTATGACAAGTAACTGTAACTTCGATACTAATTATGACAGGAAACTGTAACTTCGTTACTAATTATGACATGTAACTGTTATTTCGATACATATTATGGCAGATAACTGTAACTTCGATACTAATTATGACAAGTAACAGTAACTTCGATACCAATTATGACATGTAACTGTAACTCCGAAACTACTTATGACAGGTAACTGTAACAACGTTACTAATTATGACAAGTAACTGTAATTTCGATACAAATTATGGCAGGTAACTGTAACTTCGATACCAATTATGACAGGTAACAGTAACTTCGATACTAATTATGGCAGGTAACAGTAATTTCGATACTAATTATGACAGGTAACTGTAACTTCGATAATAATTATGACAGGTAACTGTAACTTCTTTACTAATTATGACAAGTAACTGCAATTTCGATAGAAATGATGGCAGGTAACTGTAATTTCGATACTAATTATGACAGGTAACAGTAACTTCGATACTTATTATGACAAGTAACAGTAACTTCGTTACCAATTATGACAAGTAACTGTAACTCCGAAACTACTTACGACAGGTAACTGTAACATCGTTACCAATTATGACAAGTAACTGCAATTTCGATACAAATTATGGCAGGTAACTGTAATTTCGATACTAATTATGACAGGTAACAGTAACTTCGATACTTATTATGACAAGTAACAGTAACTTCGTTACCAATTATGACAAGTAACTGTAACTCCGAAACTACTTACGACAGGTAACTGTAACATCGTTACCAATTATGACAAGTAACTGTAATTTCGATACAAATTATATCAGGTAACAGTAACTTCGATACTAATTATGACAGGTAACCGTAACTTCGATACTAATTATGACAAGTCACTGTAATTTCGATACAAATTATGACAGGTAACTGTAACTTCGTTACTAATTATGGCAAGTAACTGCAATGTCAATACAAATTATGGCAGGTAACAGTAATTTCGATACTAATTATGACAGGTAACTGTAACTTCGATACTAATTATGACAGGTAACTGTAACTTCTTTACTAATTATGACAAGTAACTGCAATTTCGATACAAATGATGGCAGGTAACTGTAATTTCGATACTAATTATGACGGGTAACAGTAACTTCGATACTAATTATGACAAGTAACAGTAACTTCGATACCAATTATGACATGTAACTGTAACTCCGAAACTACTTATGACAGGTAACTGTAACATCGTTACTAATTATGACAAGTAACTGCAATTTCGATACAAATTATGGCAGGTAACTGTAATTTCGATACTAATTATGACAGGTAACAGTAACTTCGATACTTATTATGACAAGTAACAGTAACTTCGTTACCAATTATGACAAGTAACTGTAACTCCGAAACTACTTACGACAGGTAACTGTAACATCGTTACCAATTATGACAAGTAACTGTAATTTCTATACAAATTATATCAGGTAACAGTAACTTCGATACTAATTATGACAGGTAACTGTAACTTCGATACTAATTATGACAAGTCACTGTAATTTCGATACAAATTATGACAGGTAACTGTAACTTCGTTACTAATTATGGCAAGTAACTGCAATGTCAATACAAATTATGGCAGGTAACAGTAATTTCGATACTAATTATGACAGGTAACTGGAACTTCGATACTAATTATGACAGGCAACTGTAACTTCTTTACTAATTATGACAAGTAACTGCAATTTCGATACAAATGATGGCAGGTAACTGTAACTTCGATACTAATTATGACAGGTAACAGTAACTTCGATACTAATTATGACAGGTAACAGTAACTTCGATACTAATTATGGCAGGTAACTGTAACTTCGATACTAATTATTACAGTTAACTGTAACTTCGTTAATAATTATGGCAGGTAACAGTAACATCCATACTAATTATGGCAGGTAACTGTAACTTCGTTACAAATTAAGACAAGTAATTGCAATTTCGATACAAATTACGGCAGGTAACTGTAACTTCGATACTAATTATGACAGGTAACAGTAACTTCGATACTAATTATGACTGAAAACAGTAACATCGGTACTAGTTATGACAGGTAACAGTAACATCGATACTAATTATGACAAGTAACTGTAACTTCGTTACTAATTATGAAAAGTAACTGTAATTTCGATACAAATTATGGCAGGTAACTGTAACTTCGATACTAATTATGAAACTTAACTGTAACTTCGTTACTATTTATGACAAGTGACTGTAATTTCGATACAAATTAAGGCAGGTAACTGTAACTTCGATACTAATTATGACAGGTAACAGTAACTTCGATACTTATTATGACAGGTAACAGTAACTTCGATACCAATTATGACAAGTAACTGTAACTCCGAAACTACTTACGACAGGTAACTGTAACATCGTTACTAATTATGACAAGTAACTGTAATTTCGATACAAATTATAGTAGGTAACAGTAACTTCGATAATAATTATGACAGGTAACTGTAACTTCGATACTAATTATGACAAGGCACTGTAATTTCGATACAAATTATGACAGGTAACTGTAACTTCGTTACTAATTATGGCAAGTAACTGCAATTTCAATACAAATTATGGCAGGTAACAGTAATTTCGATACTAATTATGACAGGTAACTGTAAATTCGATACTAATTATGACAGGTAACTGTAACTTCTTTACTAATTATGACAAGTAACTGCAATTTCGATACAAATGATGGCAGGTTACTGTAACTTCGATACTAATTATGACAGGTAACAGTAACATCGATACTAATAATGGCAGAGAACAGTAACTTCGATACTAATTATGACAGGTAACAGTAACTTCGATACTAATTATGGCAGGTAACTGTAACTTCGATACTAATTATTACAGTTAACTGTAACTTCGTTACTATTTATGGCAGGTAACAGTAACTTCGATACTAATTATGGCAGGTAACTGTAACTTAGATTCTAATTATGACATTTAACTGTAACTTCGTAACTAATTATGGCTGGTAACAATAACTTCGATACTAATTATGACAGGTAACTGTAACTTCGTTACAAATTAAGACAAGTAATTGTAATTTCGATACAAATTACGGCAGGTAACTGTAACTTCGATACTAATTATGACAGGTAACAGTAACTTCGATACTAATTATGACAGAAAACAGTAACATCGGTACTAGTTATGACAGGTAACAGTAACTTCGATACTAATTATGACAAGTAACTGTAACTTCGTTACTAATTATGAAAAGTAACTGTAATTTCGTTACAAATTATGGCAGGTAACTGTAACTTCGTTACTAATTATGACAGGTAACAGTAATTTCGATACTAATTATGACAGGTAACTGTAACTTCGCTACTTATTATCACAAGTAACTGTAATTTCGATACAAATTATGACAGGTAACAGTAACTTTGATACTAATTATGACAGGTAACTGTAACTTCGATACTTATTATGACAAGTAACTGTAATTTCGATACAAATTATGACAGGTAACTGTAACTTCGTTACTAAATATGGCAAGTAACTGTAATTTCGATACTAATTATGACAGGTAACAGTAACATCGATACTTATTATGACAAGTAACAGTAACTTCGTTACCAATTATGACAAGTAACTGTAACTCCGAAACTACTTACGACAGGTAACTGTAACATCGTTACCAATTATGACAATTAACTGCAATTTCGATACAAATTATGGCAGGTAACTGTAATTTCGATACTAATTATGACAGGTAACAGTAACTTCGATACTTATTATGACAAGTAACAGTAACTTCGTTACCAATTAAGACAAGTAACTGTAACTCCGAAACTACTTACGACAGGTAACTGTAACATCGTTACCAATTATGACAAGTAACTGTAATTTCGATACAAATTATATCAGGTAACAGTAACTTCGATACTAATTATGACAGGTAACTGTAACTTCGATACTAATTATGACAAGTCACTGTAATTTCGATACAAATTATGACAGGTAACTGTAACTTCGTTACTAATTATGGCAAGTAACTGCAATGTCAATACAAATTATGGAAGGTAACAGTAATTTCGATACTAATTATGACAGGTAAATGTAACTTCGTTACTAATTATGACAGATAACTGTAACTTCTTTACTAATTATGACAAGTAACTGCAATTTCGATACAAATGATGGCAGGTAACTGTAACTTCGATACTAATTATGACAGGTAACAGTAACTTCGATACTAATTATGACAGGTAACAGTAACTTCGATACTAATTATGGCAGGTAACTGTAACTTCGATACTAATTATTACAGTTAACTGTAACTTCGTTAATAATTATGGCAGGTAACAGTAACTTCCATACTAATTAAGGCAGGTAACTGTAACTTAGATTCTAATTATGACATTTAACTGTAACTTCGTTACTAATTATGGCAGGTAACTATAACTTCGATACTAATTATGACAGGTAACTGTAACTTCGTTACAAATTAAGACAAGTAATTGCAATTTCGATACAAATTACGGCAGGTAACTGTAACTTCGATACTAATTATGACAGGTAACAGTAACTTCGATATTAATTATGACTGAAAACAGTAACATCGGTACTAGTTATGACAGGTAAAAGTAACATCGATACTAATTATGACAAGTAACTGTAACTTCGTTACTAAATATGAAAAGTAACTGTAATTTCGATACAAATTGTGGCAGGTAACTGTAACATCGATACTAATTATGAAACTTAACTGTAACTTCGTTACTATTTATGACAAGTGACTGTAATTTCGATACAAATTAAGGCAGGTAACTGTAACTTCGATACTAATTATGACAGGTAACAGTAACTTCGATACTTATTATGACAGGTAACAGTAACTTCGATACCAATTATGACAAGTAACTGTAACTCCGAAACTACTTACGACAGGTAACTGTAACATCGTTACTAATTATGACAAGTAACTGTAATTTCGATACAAATTATAGCAGGTAACAGTAACTTCGATACTAATTATGACAGGTAACTGTAACTTCGATACTAATTATGACAAGTCACTGTAATTTCGATACAAATTATGACAGGTAACTGTAACTTCGTTACTAATTATGGCAAGTAACTGCAATTTCAATACAAATTATGGCAGGTAACAGTAATTTCGATACTAATTATGACAGGTAACAGTAACTTCGATACCAATTATGACAGGTAACTGTAACTTCGCTACTTATTATGACAAGTAATTGTAATTTCGATACAAATTATGACAGGTAACAGTAACTTTGATACTAATTATGACAGGTAACTGTAACTTCGATACTTATTATGACAAGTAACTGTAATTTCGATACAAATTATGACAGGTAACTGTAACTTCGTTACTAAATATGGCAAGTAACTGTAATTTCGATACTAATTATGACAAGTAACTGCAATTTCGATACAAATGATGGCAGGTAACTGTAACTTCGATACTAATTATGACAGGTAACAGTAACTTCGATACTAATTACGACAAGTAACTGTAATTTCGATACAAATGATGGCAGGTAAATGTAACTTCGATACAAATTATGACAGGTAACTGTAACTTCGATACAAATTATGACAGGTTACTGTATCTTCGATACTAATTATGACAAGAAATTGTAATTTTGATAAAAATTATGGCAGATAACTGTAACTTCGTAACTAATTATGACAGGTAACTGTAACATCGTTACTAATTATGACAAGTATCTGTAATTTAGATACAATTGATGGCAGGTAACTGTAACTTCGATACTTATTATGACAAGTAACTATAATTTCGATACAAATTATGGCAGTTAAATGTAACTTCAATTCTAATTATGACAGGTAACAGTAACTTCTATACTAATTATGACAAGTAACTGTAACTTCGATACTAATTATGACAGGAAACTGTAACTTCGTTACTAATTATGACATGTAACTGTTATTTCGATACATATTATAGCAGATAACTGTAATTTCGATACTAATTATGACAGGTAACAGTAACTTCGATACTAATTATGACAAGTAACTGTAATTTCGATACAAATTATGGCAGGTAACTGTAACTTCGATACTAATTATGACAGGTAACAGTAACTTCGATACTAATTATGTCAAGTAACTGTAACTTCGATACTAATTATGACAGGTAACTGTAACTTCGATACTAATTATGACAAGTCACTGTAATTTCGATACAAATTATGACAGGTAACTGTAACTTCGTTACTAATTATGGCAAGTAACTGCAATTTCAATACAAATTATGGCAGGTAACAGTAATTTCGATACTAATTATGACAGGTAACTGTAACTTCGATACTAATTATGACAGGTAACTGTAACTTCTTTACTAATTATGACAAGTAACTGCAATTTCGATACAAATGATGGCAGGTAACTGTAACTTCGATACTAATTATGACAGGTAACAGTAACATCGATACTAATAATGACAGAGAACAGTAACTTCGATACTAATTATGACAGGTAACAGTAACTTCGATACATATTATGGCAGGTAACTGTAACTTCGATACTAATTATTACAGTTAACTGTAACTTCGTTACTAATTATGGCAGGTAACAGTAACTTCGATACTAATTATGGCAGGTAACTGTAACTTAGATTCTAATTATGACATTTAACTGTAACTTCGTAACTAATTATGGCTGGTAACAATAACTTCGATACTAATTATGACAGGTAACTGTAACTTCGTTACAAATTAAGACAAGTAATTGTAATTTCGATACAAATTACGGCAGGTAACTGTAACTTCGATACTAATTATTACAGGTAACAGTAACTTCGATACTAATTATGACAGAAAACAGTAACATCGGTACTAGTTATGACAGGTAACAGTAACTTCGATACTAATTATGAAAAGTAACTGTAACTTCGTTACTTATTATGAAAAGTAACTGTAAT
The DNA here is from genome assembly GCA_946902985.2 of Meconema thalassinum. Taxonomy (NCBI): domain Eukaryota; kingdom Metazoa; phylum Arthropoda; class Insecta; order Orthoptera; family Tettigoniidae; genus Meconema; species Meconema thalassinum. Next base: position 1,658,998,275 of record OX336388.2, read on the forward strand.
TTCGTTACAAATTATGGCAGGTAACTGTAACTTCGATACTAATTATGACAGGTAACAGTAACTTCGATACTAATTATGACAGGTAACTGTAACTTCGCTACTTATTATGACAAGTAACTGTAATTTCGATACAAATTATGACAGGTAACAGTAACTTTGATACTAATTATCAGGTAACTGTAACTTCGATACTTATTATGACAAGTAACTGTAATTTCGATACAAATTATAACAGGTAACTGTAACTTCGTTACTAAATATGGCAAGTAACTGTAATTTCGATACTAATTATGACAAGTAACTGTAATTTCGATACAAATGATGGCAGGTAACTGTAACTTCGATACTAATTATGACAGGTAACAGTAACATCGATACTAATTACGACAAGTAACTGTAATTTCGATACAAATGATGGCAGGTAAATGTAACTTCGATACAAATTATGACAGGTAACTGTAACTTCGATACAAATTATGACAGGTTACTGTATCTTCGATACTAATTATGACAAGAAATTGTAATTTTGATAAAAATTATGGCAGGTAACTGTAACTTCGAAACTAATTATGACAGGTAACTGTAACATCGTTACTAATTATGACAAGTAACTGTAATTTAGATACAAATGATGGCAGGTAACTGTAACGTCGATACTTATTATGACAAGTAACTGTAATTTCGATACAAATTATGGCAGTTAAATGTAACTTCAAAACTAATTATGACAGGTAACAGTAACTTCTATACTAATTATGACAAGTAACTGTAACTTCGATACTAATTATGACAGAAAACTGTAACTTCGTTACTAATTATGACATGTAACTGTTATTTCGATACATATTATGGCAGATAACTGTAACTTCGATTCTAATTATGACAGGTAACAGTAACTTCGATACTAATTATGACAAGTAACTGTAATTTCGATACAAATTATGGCAGGTAACTGTAACTTCGATACTAATTATGACAGGTAACAGTAACTTCGATACTAATTATGTCAAGTAACTGTAACTTCGATACTAATTATGACAGGTAACTGTAACTTCGATACTAATTATGACAAGTCACTGTAATTTCGATACAAATTATGACAGGTAACTGTAACTTCGTTACTAATTATGGCAAGTAACTGCAATTTCAATACAAATTATGGCAGGTAACAGTAATTTCGATACTAATTATGACAGGTAACTGTAACTTCGATACTAATTATGACAGGTAACTGTAACTTCTTTACTAATTATGACAAGTAACTGCAATTTCGATACAAATGATGGCAGGTAACTGTAACTTCGATACTAATTATGACAGGTAACAGTAACATCGATACTAATAATGACAGAGAACAGTAACTTCGATACTAATTATGACAGGTAACAGTAACTTCGATACATATTATGGCAGGTAACTGTAACTTCGATACTAATTATTACAGTTAACTGTAACTACGTTACTAATTATTGCAGGTAACAGTAACTTCGATACTAATTATGGCAGGTAACTGTAACTTAGATTCTAATTATGACATTTAACTGTAACTTCGTAACTAATTATGGCTGGTAACAATAACTTCGATACTAATTATGACAGGTAACTGTAACTTCGTTACAAATTAAGACAAGTAATTGTAATTTTGATACAAATGATGGCAAGTAAATGTAACTTCGATAAAAATTATGACAGGTTACTGTATCTTCGATACTAATTATGACAAGAAATTGTAATTTTGATAAAAATTATGGCAGGTAACTGTAACTTCGAAACTAATTATGAATGGTAACTGTAACATCGTTACTAATTATGACAAGTAACTGTAATTTAGATACAAATGATGGCAGGTAACTGTAACTTCGATACTTATTATGACAAGTAACTGTAATTTCGATACAAATTATGGCATTTAAATGTAACTTCAATACTAATTATGACAGGTAACAGTAACGTCTATACTAATTATGACAAGTAACTGTAACTTCGATACTAATTATGACAGGAAACTGTAACTTCGTTACTAATTATGACATGTAACTGTTATTTCGATACATATTATGGCAGATAACTGTAACTTCGATACTAATTATGACAGGTGACAGTAACTTCGATACTAATTATGACAAGTAACTGTAATTTCGATACAAATTATGGCAGGTAACTGTAACTTCGATACTAATTATGACAGGTAACAGTAACTTCGATACTAATTATGTCAAGTAACTGTAACTTCGATACGAATTATGACAGGTAACTGTAACATCGATACTAATTATGACAAGTAACTCTACCTTCGTTACTAATTATGACAAGAAATTGTAATTTTGATAAAAATTATGGCAGGTAACTGTAACTTCGATACTACTTATGACAGGTAACAGTAACTTCGATACTAATTATGACAGGTAACTGTAACCTCGTTACTAATTATGACATGTAACTGTAATTTCGATACTAATTATGGCAGGTAACTGTAACTTCGTTACTAATTATGACATGTAACTGTAATTTCGTTACAAATTATGGCAGGTAAATGTAACTTCGATACTAATTATGACAGGTAACAGTAACTTCGAAACTTATTATGACAGAAAACAGTAACAACGATACTAATTATGACAGGTAACAGTAACTTCGATACTAATTATGACAAGTAACTGTAACTTCGTTACTAATTATGACACGTAACTGTAATTTCGATACAAATTATGGCAGGTAACTGTAACTTCGATACTAATTATGACAGGTACCAGTAACTTCGATACTAATTATGAGAGGTAACTTTAACTTCGCTACTAATTATGACTAGTAACTGTAACTTCGATAGTAATTATGACAGGTAACTGTAACATCGTTACTAATTATGACAAGTAACTGTAATTTAGATACAAATGATGGCAGGTAACTGTAACTTCGATACTTATTATGACAAGTAACTGTAATATCGATACAAATTATGGCAGTTAAATGTAACTTCAATACTAATTATGACAGGTAACAGTAACTTCTATACTAATTATGACAAGTAACTGTAACTTCGATACTAATTATGACAGGAAACTGTAACTTCGTTACTAATTATGACATGTAACTGTTATTTCGATACATATTATGGCAGATAACTGTAACTTCGATACTAATTATGACAGGTAACAGTAACTTCGATACTAATTATGACTAGTAACTGTAACTTCGATAGTAATTATGACAGGTAACTGTAACTTCGTTACTAATTATGACAAGTAACTGTAATTTCAATACAAATTATGGCAGGTAACTGTAATTTCGATACTAATTATGACGGGTAACAGTAACTTCGATACTAATTATGACAAGTAACAGTAACTTCGATACCAATTATGACATGTAACTGTAACTCCGAAACTACTTATGACAGGTAACTGTAACATCGTTACTAATTATGACAAGTAACTGTAATTTCGATACAAATTATGGCAGGTAACTGTAACTTCGATACCAATTATAACAGGTAACAGTAACTTCGATACTAATTATGGCAGGTAACAGTAATTTCGATACTAATTATGACAGGTAACAGTAACTTCGATAATAATTATGACAGGTAACTGTAACTTCTTTACTAATTATGACAAGTAACTGCAATTTCGATAGAAATGATGGCAGGTAACTGTAACTTCGGTACTAATTATGACAGGTAACAGTAACTTCGATACTAATAATGACAGAGAACAGTAACTTCGATACTAATTATGACAGGTAACAGTAACTTCGAAACTAATTATGGCAGGTAACTGTAACTTCGATACTAATTATTACAGTTAACTGTAACTTCGTTACTAATTATGGCAGGTAACAGTAACTTCGATACTAATTATGGCAGGTAACTGTAACTTAGATTCTAATTATGACATTTAACTGTAACTTCGTTACTAATTATGGCAGGTAACAATAACTTCGATACTAATTATGACAGGTAACTGTAACTTCGTTACAAATTAAGACAAGTAATTGTAATTTCGATACAAATTACGGCAGGTAACTGTAACTTCGATACTAATTATGACAGGTAACAGTAACTTCGATACTAATTATGACAGAAAAGAGTAACATCGGTACTAGTTATGACAGGTAACAGTAACTTCGATACAAATTATGACAAGTAACTGTAACTTCGTTACTAATTATGACACGTAACTGTAATTTCGATACAAATTATGGCAGGTAACTGTAACTTCGATACTAATTATGACAGGTACCAGTAACTTCGATACTAATTATGACAGGTAACTTTAACTTCGCTACTAATTATGACAAGTAACTGTAGTTTCGATACAAATTATGACAGGTAACAGTAACTTCGATACTAATTATGACAGGTAACTGTAACTTCGATACTTATTATGACAAGTAACTGTAATTTCGATACAAATTATGACAGGTAACTGTAACTTCGTTACTAAATATGGCAAGTAACTGTAATTTCGATACTAATTATGACAAGTAACTGTAATTTCGATACAAATGATGGCAGGTAACTGTAACTTCGATACTAATTTTGACAGGTAACAGTAACTTCGATACTAATTATGACAAGTAACTGTAATTTCTATACGAATGATGGCAGGTAAATGTAACTTCGATACAAATTATGAAAGGTAACTGTAACTTCGATACTAATTATGACAGGTTACTGTATCTTCGATACTAATTATGACAAGAAATTGTAATTTTGATAAAAATTATGGCAGGTAACTGTAACTTCGAAACTAATTATGACAGGTAACTGTAACATCGTTACTAATTATGACAAGTAACTGTAATTTAGATACAAATGATGGCAGGTAACTGTAACTTCGATACTTATTATGACAGGTAACAGTAACTTCGATACTAATTATGACAGAAAACAGTAACTTCGATACTAATTATGACAGGTAACAGTAACTTCGATACTAATTATGGAAGGTAACTGTAACTTAGATTCTAATTATGACATTTAACTGTAACTTTGTTACTAATTATGACAATTAACTGTAATTTCGATACAAATTATGGCAGTTAAATGTAACTTCGATACTAATTATGACAGGTAAGAGTAACTTCGATACTAATTATGACAAGTAACTGTAACATCGATACTAATTATGACAGGAAACTGTAACTTCGTTACAAATTATGACAAGTAACTGTAATTTCGGTACAAATTATGGAAGGTAACTGTAACTTCGATACTAATTATGACAGGTAACATTAACTTCGATACTAATTATGACAAGAAACAGTTACTTCGATACTAATTATGACAGGTAACTATAACTTCGACACTAATTATGACAAGTAACTCTAACGTCGTTACTAATTATGACAAGTAACTGTAATTTTGATAAAAATTATGGCAGGTAACTGTAACTTCGATACTAATTATGACAGGTAACAGTGACTTCGATACTAATTATGACAGGTAACTGTAACTTCGTTACTAATTATGACATGTAACTGTAATTTCGATACAAATTATGGCAGGTAACTGTAACTTCGTTACTAATTATGACATGTTACTGTAATTTGGATACAAATTATGGCAGGTAACTGTAACTTCGTTGCTAATTATGACAAGTAACTGTAATTGCGATACAAATGATGGCAGGTAACTGTAACTTCGATACTAATTATGACAGGTAACAGTAACTTCGATACTAATTATGACAGAAAACAGTAACTTCGAAACTAATTATGACAGGTAACAGTAACTTGGATACTAATTATGGCAGGTAACTGCAACTTCGATACTAATAATGACAGTTAACTGTAACTTCGTTACTAATTATGACAAGTAACTGTAATTTCGATACAAATTATGGCAGTTAAATGTAACTTCAATACTAATTATGACAGGTAACAGTAACTTCTATACTAACTATGACAAGTAACTGTAACTTCGATACTAATTATGACAGGAAACTGTAACTTCGTAAATAATTATGACATGTAACTGTTATTTCGATACATATTATGGCAGATAACTGTAACTTCGATACTAATTATGACAGGTAACAGTAACTTCGATACTAATTATGACAAGTAACAGTTACTTCGATACTAATTATGACAAGTAACAGCAACTTCGAAACTAATTATGACAGGTAACAGTAACATCTTTACTAATTATGACAAGTAACTGTAATTTCGATACAAATTATGGCAGGTAACTGTAACTTCGATACTAATTATGACAGGTAACAGTAACTTCGATACTAATTATGTCAAGTAACTGTAACTTCGATACTAATTATGACAGGTAACTGTAACTTCGATACTAATTATGACAAGTAACTCTAACTTCGTTACTAATTATGACAAGAAATTGTAATTTTGATAAAAATTATGGCAGGTAACTGTAACATCGATACTACTTATGACAGGTAACAGTAACTGCGATACTAATTATGACAGCTAACTGTAACTTCGTTACTAATTATGACATGTAACTGTAATTTCGATACTAATTATGGCAGGTAACTGTAGCTTCGTTACTAATTATGACATGTAACTGTAATTTCGTTACAAATTAAGGCAGGTAACTGTAACTTCGATACTAATTATGACAGGTAACAGTAACTTCGATACTTATTATGACAGAAAACAGTAACAACGATACTACTTATGACAGGTAACAGTAACTTCGATACTAATTATGGCAGGTAACTGTAACTTCGATACTAATTATGAAACTTAACTGTAACTTCGTTACTAATTATGACAAGTTACTGTAATTTCGATACAAATTAAGGCAGGTAACTGTAACTTCGATACTAATTATGACAGGTAAGTGTAACTTCGATACTTATTATGACAGGTAACAGTAACTTCGATACTAATTTTGACAGAAAACAGTAACTTCGATACTAATTATGACAGGTAACTGTAACTTCGTTACTTATTATGACAAGTAACTGTAATTTCGATACAAATTATGGCAGGTAACTGTAATTTCGATACTAATTATGACAGGTAACAGTAACTTCGATACTTATTATGACAAGTAACAGTAACTTCGTTACCAATTATGACAAGTAACTGTAACTCCGAAACTACTTACGACAGGTAACTGTAACATCGTTACTAATTATGACAAGTAACTGTAATTTCGATACAAATTATAGCAGGTAACAGTAACTTCGATACTAATTATGACAGGTAACTGTAACTTCGATACTAATTATGACAAGTCACTGTAATTTCGATACAAATTATGACAGGTAACTGTAACTTCGTTACTAATTATGGCAAGTAACTGCAATTTCAATACAAATTATGGCAGGTAACAGTAATTTCGATACTAATTATGACAGGTAACTGTAACTTCGATACTAATTATGACAGGTAACTGTAACTTCTTTACTAATTATGACAAGTAACTGCAATTTCGATACAAATGATGGCAGGTAACTGTAACTTCGATACTAATTATGACAGGTAACAGTAACATCGATACAAATAATGACAGAGAACAGTAACTTCGATACTAATTATGACAGGTAACAGTAACTTCGATACTAATTATGGCAGGTAACTGTAACTTCGATACTAATTATTACAGTTAACTGTAACTTCGTTACTAATTATGGCAGCTAACAGCAACTTCGATACTAATTATGGCAGGTAACTGTAACTTAGATTCTAATTATGACATTTAACTGTAACTTCGTAACTAATTATGGCTGGTAACAATAACTTCGATACTAATTATGACAGGTAACTGTAACTTCGTTACAAATTGAGACAAGTAATTGTAATTTCGATACAAATTACGGCAGGTAACTGTAACTTCGATACTAATTATGATAGGTAACAGTAACTTCGATACTAATTATGACAGAAAACAGTAACATCGGTACTAGTTATGACAGGTAACAGTAACTTCGATACTAATTATGACAAGTAACTGTAACTTCGTTACTAATTATGAAAAGTAACTGTAATTTCGATACAAATTATGGCAGGTAACTGTAACTTCGATACTAATTATGACAGGTAACAGTAACTTCGCTACTTATTATGACAAGTAACTGTAATTTCGATACAAATTATGACAGGTAACAGTAACTTCGATACTATTTATGACAGGTAACTGTAACTTCGATACTTATTATGACAAGTAACTGTAATTTCGATACAAATTATGACAGGCAACTGTAACTTCGTTACTAAATATGGCAAGTAATTGTAATTTCGATACTAATTATGACAAGTAACTGTAATTTCGATACAAATGATGGCAGGTAACTGTAACTTCGATACTAATTATGACAGGTAACAGTAACTTCGATACTAATTATGACAAGTAACTGTAATTTCGATACAAATGATGGCAGGTAAATGTAACTTCGATACAAATTATGACAGGTAACTGTAACTTCGATACAAATTATGACAGGTTACTGTATCTTCGATACTAATTATGACAAGAAATTGTAATTTTGATAAAAATTATGGCACGTAACTGTAACTTCGAAACTAATTATGACAGGTAACTGTAACATCGTTACTAATTATGACATGTAACTGTAATTTCGATACTAATTATGGCTGGTAACTGTAACTTCGTTACTAATTATGACATGTAACTGTAATTTCGATACAAATTATGGCAGTTATATGTAACTTCAATACTAATTATGACAGGTAACAGTAACTTCTATACTAATTATGACAAGTAACTGTAACTTCGATACTAATTATGACAGGAAACTGTAACTTCGTTACTAATTATGACATGTAACTGTTATTTCGATACATATTATGGCAGATAACTGTAACTTCGATACAAATTATGACAGGTAACAGTAACTTCGATACTAATTATGACAAGTAACTGTAATTTCGATACAAATTATGGCAGATAACTGTAACATCGATACTAATTATGACAGGTAACAGTAACTTCGATACTAATTATGTCAAGTAACTGTAACTTCGATACTACTTATGACAGGTAACAGTAACTTCGATACTAATTATGACAGGTAACTGTAACCTCGTTACTAATTATGACATGTAACTGTAATTTCGATACTAATTATGGCAGGTAACTGTATCTTCGTTACTAATTATGACATGTAACTGTAATTTCGTTACAAATTAAGGCAGGTAACTGTAACTTCGATACTAATTATGACAGGTAACAGTAACTTCGAAACTTATTATGACAGAAAACAGTAACAACGATACTAATTATGACAGGTAACAGTAACTTCGATACTAATTATGGCAGGTAACTGTAACTTCGATACTAATTATGAAACTTAACTGTAACTTCGTTACTAATTATGACAAGTGACTGTAATTTTGATACAAATTATGGCAGGTAACTTTAACTTCGATACTAATTATGACAGGTAACAGTAACTTCGATACTAATTATGACTAGTAACTGTAACTTCGATAGTAATTATGACAGGTAACTGTAACTTCGTTACTAATTATGACAAGTAACTGTAATTTCAATACAAATTATGGCAGGTAACTGTAATTTCGATACTAATTATGACGGGTAACAGTAACTTCCATACTAATTATGACAAGTAACAGTAACTTCGATACCTATTATGACAAGTAACTGTAACTCCGAAACTACTTATGACAGGTAACTGTAACATCGTTACAAATTATGACAAGTAACTGTAATTTCGATACAAATTATGGCAGGTAACTGTAACTTCGATACCAATTATGACAGGTAACAGTAACTTCGATACTAATTATGGCAGGTAACGGTAATTTCGATACTAATTATGGCAAGTAACTGTAATTTGAATACAAATTATAGCAGGTAACAGTAACTTCAATACTAATTATGACAGGTAACTGTAACTTCGATACTAATTATGACAAGTCACTGTAATTTCGATTCAAATTATGACAGGTAACTGTAACTTCGTTACAAATTATGGCAAGTAACTGCAATTTCAATACAAATTATGGCAGGTAACAGTAATTTCGATACTAATTATGACTAGTAACTGTAACTTCGATAGTAATTATGACAGGTAACTGTAACTTCGTTACTAATTATGACAAGTAACTGTAATTTCAATACAAATTATGGCAGGTAACTGTAATTTCGATACTAATTATGACGGGTAACAGTAACTTCGATACTAATTATGACAAGTAACAGTAACTTCGATACCAATTATGACAAGTAACTGTAACTCCGAAACTACTTATGACAGGTAACTGTAACATCGTTACAAATTATGACAAGTAACTGTAATTTCGATACAAATTATGGCAGGTAACTGTAACTTCGATACCAATTATGACAGGTAACAGTAACTTCGATACTAATTATGGCAGGTAACGGTAATTTCGATACTAATTATGGCAAGTAACTGTAATTTGAATACAAATTATAGCAGGTAACAGTAACTTCAATACTAATTATGACAGGTAACTGTAACTTCTTTACTAATTATGACAAGTAACTGCAATTTCGATACAAATTATGGCAGGTAACTGTAACTTCGATACTAATTATGACAGGTTACAGTAACTTCGTTACTAATTATGACAGGTAACTGTAACTTCGTTACTAATTATGACATGTAACAGTTATTTAGGTACTAATTATGGCAGGTAACTGTAACTTCGTTACTAATTATGACATGTTACTGTAATTTCGATACAAATTATGGCAGGTAACTGTAACTTCGATACTAATTATGTCAGGTAACAGTAACTTCGATACTAATTATGTCAAGTAACAGTAAATTCGATACTAATTATGACAGGTAACTGTAACTTCCATACTAATTATGACAGAAAACAGTAACAACGATACTAATTATGACAGGTAACAGTAACTTCGATACTAATTATGGCAGGTAACTGTAACTTCGATACTAATTATGACACTTAACTGTATTTTCGTTACTAATTATGAAAAGTAACTGTAATTTCGATACAAATTATGGCAGGTAACTGTAACTTCGATACTAATTATGACAGGTAACAGTAACTTCGATACTAATTATGACTAGTAACTGTAACTTCGATACTAATTATGACAGGTAACTGTAACTTCGTTACTAATTATGACAAGTAATTGTAATTTCGATACAAATTATGGCAGGTAACTGTAATTTCGATACTAAATATGACAGGTAACAGTAACTTCGATACTAATTATGACAAGTAACAGTAACTTCGATACCAATTATGACAAGTAACTGTAACTCCGAAACTCTTATGACAGGTAACTGTAACATCGTTACTAATTATGACAAGTAACTGTAATTTCAATACAAATTATGGCAGGTAACTGTAACTTCGATACTAATTATGACAGGTAACAGTAACTTCGATACTAATTATGGCAGGTAACTGTAATTTCGGTACTAATTATGACAAGTAACTGTAATTTCAATACAAATTATAGCAGGTAACAGTAACTTCGATACTAATTATGACAGGTAACTGTAACTTCGATACTAATTATGACAAGTCACTGTAATTTCGATACAAATTATGACAGGTAACTGTAACTTCGTTACTAATTATGGCAAGTAACTGCAATTTCAATACAAATTATGGCAGGTAACAGTAACTTCGATACTAATTATGACAGGTAACTGTAACATCGATCCTTATTATGACAGGTAACTGTAACTTCTTTACTAATTATGACATGTAACTGCAATTTCGATACAAATGATGGCAGGTATCTGTAACTTCGATACTAATTATGACAGGTAACAGTAACTTCGATAATAATAATGACAGAAAACAGTAACTTCGATACTAATTATGGCAGGTAACTGTAACTTCGATACTAATTATTACAGTTAACTGTAACTTCGTTACTAATTATGGCAGGAAACAGTAACTTCGATACTAATTATGACAGGTAACTGTAACTTCGTTACTAATTATGACAAGTAACTGTAATTTCGATACATATTATGCCAGGTAACTAACTTCGATACTAATTATGGCGGTAACAATAACTTCGATACTAATTATGACAGGTAACTGTAACAAATTAAGACAAGTAATTGTAATTTCGATACAAATTCAAGATCTCAACTTCACACACTCGAGCAGAAAAGCATGGTCACTCATCCGTAAACTAGATCCAACTTCCACACCACCGAGGATGCAGACCTCCATTAATGTGGAAACTATAGCAAACCACCTGGTCTCTGTATCTCGGGCTCCGGGGAATAAGAAATTCACAAAGCAAGTTAAGTCGGAACTAAGACAGAGAAAACAAGTAATCCAACCAAATGACCAATACTCAAGTCCATTTTCCTCAGAAGAAATACAAAATGGTCTCGACTCCCTTCGTGGTGGTAAAGCTGCCGGATTTGATGGCATATTTCCAGAACTTTTAAAGAATTGTGGTCCAGCAACCAAGCGCTGGCTTGCTTCTTTCTTTAGTAATGTTCTGCAGTCAGGCCGACTGCCTCCCTTGTTTAAGAAAACTAAAATTATTGCTATCTTGAAACCAGGCAAGGATCCCAATTTACCCCAAAGCTACAGACCAATAGCCCTACTAAGCGTAACTTACAAGCTTCTGGAAAGACTGATTCTTAACAGGATAGCTCCTACGATTGATTGCCTCATTCCGATTGAGCAAGCTGGTTTTCGTCATGGTCGTGACTGTAGCGATCAGTTGCTCGCTTTGACTTCCTATATAGAAAGTGGATTTGAGAGGAAGAAGAAAAGTGTCTCTGTGTTCCTCGATCTTACCGCTGCCTATGACACAGTCTGGAAAGAAGGTCTCCTCCTGAAACTCAGTAGAGCAATACCATGTCTCAAGATCTTCACTCTGATAAAAAATATGTTGGGAAACAGATTTTTCCAGGTTCATACAGAACATGTCCGCAGTCGTTTTCACAAACTCAACAACGGTTTGCCACAGGGTTCAGTGCTGTCTCCCATTCTCTTCAATTTATACATACACGACCTTCCAGAAACCACATCTCGCAAGTTCATCTATGCAGATGACATCAACCTCACCTTACAAAGAGCAGACTTCAGTGAAGCTGAAGAAATCCTATCCCAGGATCTTGAGAAGATGGACGATTATTTCACAAAGTGGCGATTGACACCTAGCCCTCTGAAAACAGAAGTAGCTACGTTTCACCTCAGTAACAGGAATGCAAACTACCAACCGACAGTCAGGTTCAGAAATCACACACTGCGATGTAATGCTACCCCCAAAAGCCTTGGCGTAACTTTAGATAGATCTCTAACCTATCGCAATCACCTTCAGAAACTGGCAGCTAAACTGAAAAGTCGTAACAACCTTCTGGGAAGACTAGCTGGAACATCATGGGGTGCAGATGCAAATTCACTGCGAACAACTGCTTTAGCACTAGTATATTCTTCAGCTGAATACTGTTCTGCTGTATGGCTGAATAGTTCCCATACTCGTCTGGTCGACGTCCAGCTACACCACACAATGAGAATCATATCTGGCACCCTGCACCCTACTCCTGTACAGTGGTTACCCGTACTGAGCCACATTCATCCTCCTCACATCAGACGACAAAATGCCCTTGTCAGATTATGGACCAAGGTGATGATGAACAGCTCTCTTCCCATCCACCAGGATGCAGATGAAAACGACGGAGCAAGACTGAAATCCCGGAAACCTGCCTGGAAGACGGCCAGGAATCTAGCTGACATACCATTTAGACCTGACGAAGCATGGAAGCAAGAATGGGCCAGATTACACCCACATGGTCTAATCAACATCGATGACCCAACAGCAAAACCTCCTGGGTTCAACCTCCCGCGCACCATCTGGACCAGACTAAACAGGATACGCTGCGGCGTTGGAAGAACTGCTTCTGCACTACACCAATGGGGGTGGTTGGAGTCTCCTTCCTGCAACTGTGGTGCTGAAATGCAAACCATCAGCCACATCGTGAAAGAATGTCCTCTGCGGGCATTCACTGGGCCTGTGGAGGAGCTACATCAAGTATCCCCTACGGCACTCACTTGGTTGGAAGAACTAGACATCAGCTTGTGATGAAATATCAGAATCTGCAGCAGTGTGTGTGTGTGTGTGTGTGTGTGTGTGTGTGTGTGTGTATGCGTGCATCCCAGTTATTATGTCTGTAATACTTTACATCCATGTATATAAATATGTATATATTAATTTTTATTTTGTAATAGCAATTATATGTAATACATTTCAACAATTGACAAATGAAGCATCATACGCTAAATAAATAATGGCAGGTAACTGTAACTTCGATACTAATTATGACAGGTAACAGTAACTTCGATATTAATTATGACAGAAAACAGTATCATCGATACTAGTTATGACAGGTAACAGTAACTTCGATACTAATTATGACAAGTAACTGTAACTTCGTTACTAATTATGACAAGTAACTGTAATTTCGATACAAATTATGGCAGGTAACTGTAACTTCGATACTAATTATGACAGGTAACAGCAACTTCGATACTAATTATGACAGGTAACTGTAACTTCGCTAATAATTATGACAAGTAACTGTAATTTCGATACAAATTATGACAGGTAACAGTAACTTCGATACTAATTATGACAGGGAACTGTAACTTCTATACTAATTATGACAAGGAACTGTAATTTCGATACAAATTATGACAGGTAACTGTAACTTCGTTACTAAATATGGCAAGTAACTGTAATTTCGATGCTAATTATGACAAGTTACTGTAATTTCGATACAAATGATGGCAGGTAACTGTAACTTCGATACTAATTATGATAGGTAACAGTAACTTCGATACTAATTATGACAAGTAACTGTAATTTCGATACAAATGATGGCAGGTAACTGTAACTTCGATACAAATTATGACAGGTAACTGTAACTTCGATACTAATTATGACAGGTTACTGTAACTTCGATACTAATTATGACAGTAACTGTAACTTCGTTACTAATTATGACAAGTAACTGTAATTTCGATACAAATGATGGCAGGTAACTGTAACTTCGATACTAATTATGACAGGTAACAGTATCTTCTATACTAATTATGGCAGAAAACAGTAACTTCGATACTAATTATGACAGGTAACAGTAACTTCGATACTAATTATGACAGGCAACTGTAACTTCGATACTAACTATGACAGGTAATTGTAACTTCGTTACTAATTATGACAAGTAACAGTAATTTTGACACATATGATGACAGGTAACTATAACTTCGATACTAATTATGACAGGTTACTGTAACTTCGATACTAATTATGACAGGTTACTGTAACTTCGATACTAATTATGACAGTAACTGTAACTTCGTTACTAATTATGACAAGTAACTGTAATTTCGATACAAATGATGGCAGGTAACTGTAACTTCGATACTAATTATGACAGGTTACAGTAACTTCGATACTAATTATGACAGAAAACAGTATCTTCGATACTAATTATGACAGGTAGAAGTAACTTCGATACTAATTATGGCAGGTAACTGTAATTTCGATACTAATTATGACAAGTAACTCTAATTTCGATACAAATTATGGCAGGTAACAGTAACTTCGATACTAATTATGACAGGTAACTGTAACTTCGACACTAATTATGACAAGTAACTGTAATTTCGATACAAATTATGACAGGTAACGGTAACTTCGTTACTAATTATGGCAAGTAACTGTAATTTCGATACAAATTATGGCAGGTAACAGTAACTTCGATACTAATTATGACAGGTAACTGTAACTTCTAAACTAATTATGACAGGTAACTGTAACATCGTTACTAATTATGACAAGTAACTGTAATTTCGATACAAATGATGGCAGGTAACTGTAACTTCGATACTTATTATGACAGGTAACAGTAACTTCGATACTAATTATGACAGAAAACAGTAACTTCGTTACTAATTATGACAGGTAACAGTAACTTCGATAATAATTATGGCAGGTAACTATAACTTAGATTCTAATTATGACATTTAACTGTAACTTTGTTACTAATTATGACAATTAACTGTAATTTCGATACAAATTATGGCAGTTAAATGTAACTTCGATACTAATTATGACAGGTAAGAGTAACTTCGATACTAATTATGACAGGTAACATTAACTTCGATACTAATTATGACAAGAAACAGTTACTTCGATACTAATTATGACAGGTAACTATAACTTCGATACTAATTATGACAGGTAACAGTAACTTCGATACTTATTATGACAGGTAACTGTAACTTCGTTACTAATTATGACATGTAACTGTAATTTCGATACTAATTATGGCAGGTAACTGTAACTTCGTTACTAATTATGACATGTTACTGTAATTTCGATACAAATTATGGCAGGTAACTGTAACTTCGTTGCTAATTATGACAAGTAACTATAATTGGGATACAAATGATGGCCGGTAACTGTAACTTCGATACTAATTATGACAGGTAACAGTAACATCGATACTAATTATGACAGAAAACAGTAACTTCGAAACCAATTATGACAGGTAACAGTAACTTCGATACTAATTATGGCAGGTAACTGTAACTTCGATACTAATAATGACAGTTAACTGTAACTTAGTTACTAATTATGACAAGTAACTGTAATTTCGATACAATTATGGCAGTTAAATGTAACTTCAATACTAATTATGACAGGTAACAGTAACTTCTATACTAATTATGACAAGTAACTGTAACATCGATACTAATTATGACAGGAAACTGTAACTTCGTTACTAATTATGACATGTAACTGTTATTTCGATACAAATTATTGCAGATAACTGTAACGTCGATACTAATTATGACAGGTAACAGTAACTTCGATACTTATTATGACAAGTAACAGTTACTTCGATACTAATTATGACAAGTAAGAGTAACTTCGAGACTAATTATGACAGGTAACAGTAACATCGTTACTAATTATGACAAGTAACTGTAATTTCGATACAAATTATGGCAGGTAACTGTAACTTCGATACTAATTATGACAGGTAACAGTAACTTCGATACTAATTATGTCAAGTAACTGTAACTTGGATACTAATTATGACAGGTAACTGTAACTTCGATACTAATTATGACAAGTAACTCTAACTTCGTTACTAATTATGACAAGATATTGTAATTTTAATAAAAATTATGGCAGGTAACTGTAACTTCGATACTACTTATGACAGGTAACAGTAACTTCGATACTAATTATGATAGGTAACTGTAACTTCGTTACTAATTATGACATGTAACTGTAATTTCGATACTAATTATGGCTGGTAACTGTAACTTCGTTACTAATTATGACTTGTAACTGTAATTTCGATACAAATTAAGGCAGGTAACTGTAACTTCGATACTAATTATGACAGGTAACAGTAACTTCGATACTTATTATGACAGAAAACAGTAACAACGATACTAATTATGACAGGTAACAGTAACTTCGATACTAATTATTGCAGGTAACTGTAACTTTGATATTAATTATGACACTTACCTGTAACTTCGTTACTAATTATGACAAGTAACTGTAATTTCGATACAAATTATGGCAGGTAACTGTAACTTCGATACTAATTATGACAGGTAACAGTAACGTCGATACTAATTATGACTAGTAACTGTAACTTCGATACTAATTATGTCAGGTAACTGTAACTTCGTTAATAATTATGACAAGTAACTGTAATTTCGATACAAATTATGGCAGGTAACTGTAACTTCGATACTAATTATGACAGGTTACAGTAACTTCGATACTAATTATGACAGGTTACTGTAACTTCGTTACTAATTATGACATGTAACAGTTATTTAGGTACTAATTATGGCAGGTAACTGTAACTTCGTTACTAATTATGACATGTTACTGTAATTTCGATACAAATTATGGCAGGTAACTGTAACTTCGATACCAATTATGACAGGTAACAGTAACTTCGATACTAATTATGTCAAGTAACAGTAAATTCGATACTAATTATGACAGGTAACTGTAACTTCCATACTAATTATGACAGAAAACAGTAACAACGATACTAATTATGACAGGTAACAGTAACTTCGATACTAATTATGGCAGGTAACTGTAACTTCGATACTAATTATGACACTTAACTGTATTTTCGTTACTAATTATGACAAGTAACTGTAATTTCGATACAAATTATGGCAGGTAACTGTAACTTCGATACTAATTATGACAGGTAACAGTAACTTCGATACTAATTATGACTAGTAACTGTAACTTAGATACTAATTATGACGGTTAACTGTAACTTCGTTACTAATTATGACAAGTAATTGTAATTTCGATACAAATTATGGCAGGTAACTGTAATTTCGATACTAATTATGACAGGTAACAGTAACTTCTATACAAATTATGACAAGTAACAGTAACTTCGATACCAATTATGACAAGTAACTGTAACTCCGAAACTCTTATGACAGGTAACTGTAACATCGTTACTAATTATGACAAGTAACTGTAATTTCAATACAAATTATGGCAGGTAACTGTAACTTCGATACTAATTATGACAGGTAACAGTAACTTCGATACTAATTATGGCAGGTAACTGTAATTTCGGTACTAATTATGACAAGTAACTGTAATTTCAATACAAATTATAGCAGGTAACAGTAACTTCGATACAAATTATGACAGGTAACTGTAACTTCGATACTAATTATGACAAGTCACTGTAATTTCGATACAAATTATGACAGGTAACTGTAACTTCGTTAGTAATTATGCCAAGTAACTGCAATTTCAATACAAATTATGGCAGGTAACAGTAACTTCGATACTAATTATGACAGGTAACTGTAACTTCGATACTTATTATGACAGGTAACTGTAACTTCTTTACTAATTATGACATGTAACTGCAATTTCGATACAAATGATGGCAGGTATCTGTAACTTCGATACTAATTATGACAGGTAACAGTAACTTCGATAATAATAATGACAGAAAACAGTTACTTCGATACTAATTATGGCAGGTAACTGTAACCTCGATACTAATTATTACAGTTAACTGTAACTTCGTTACTAATTATGGCAGGAAACAGTAACTTCGATACTAATTATGACAGGTAACTGAAACTTCGTTACTAATTATGACAAGTAACTGTAATTTCGATACATATTATGCCAGGTAACTAACTTCGATACTAATTATGGCAGGTAACAGTAACTTCGATACTAATTATGACAGGTAACTGTAACTTCGTTACAAATTAAGACAAGTAATTGTAATTTCGATACAAATTATGGCAGGTAATTGTAACTTCGATACTAATTATGACAGGTAACAGTAACTTCGATATTAATTATGACAGAGAACAGTAACATCGATACTAGTTATGACAGGTAACAGTAACTTCGATACTAATTATGACAAGTAACTGTAACTTCGTTACTAATTATGACAAGTAACTGTAATTTCGATACAAATTATGGCAGGTAACTGTAACTTCGATACTAATTATGACAGGTAACAGCCACTTCGATACTAATTATGACAGGTAACTGTAACTTCGCTAATAATTATGACAAGTAACTGTAATTTCGATACAAATTATGACAGGTAACAGTAACTTCGATACTAATTATGACCGGGAACTGTAGCTTCGATACTAATTATGACAAGGAACTGTAATTTCGATACAAATTATGACAGGTAACTGTAACTTCGTTACTAAATATGGCAAGTAAATGTAATTTCGATGCTAATTATGACAAGTTACTGTAATTTCGATACAAATGATGGCAGGTAACTGTAACTTCGATACTAATTATGATAGGTAACAGTAACTTCGATACTAATTATGACAAGTAACTGTAATTTCGATACAAATGATGGCAGGTAACTGTAACTTCGATACAAATTATGACAGGTAACTGTAACTTCGATACTAATTATGACAGGTTACTGTAACTTCGATACTAATTATGACAGGTAACTGTAACTTCGTTACTAATTATGACAAGTAACTGTAATTTCGATACAAATGATGACAGGTAACTATAACTTCGATACTAATTATGACAGGTTACAGTAACTTCGATACTAATTATGACAGAAAACAGTATCTTCGATACTAATTATGACAGGTAACAGTAACTTCGATACTAATTATGGCAGGTAACTGTAATTTCGATACTAATTATGACAAGTAACTCTAATTTCGATACAAATTATGGCAGGTAACAGTAACTTCGATACTAATTATGACAGGTAACTGTAACTTCGACACTAATTATGACAAGTAACTGTAATTTCGATACAAATTATGACAGGTAACGGTAACTTCGTTACTAATTATGGCAAGTAACTGTAATTTCGATACAAATTATGGCAGGTAACAGTAACTTCGATACTAATTATGACAGGTAACTGTAACTTCTAAACTAATTATGACAGGTAACTGTAACATCGTTACTAATTCTGACAAGTAACTGTAATTTCGATACAAATGATGGCAGGTAATTGTAACTTCGATACTTATTATGACAGGTAACAGTAACTTCGATACTAATTATGACAGAAAACAGTAACTTCGTTACTAATTATGACAGGTAACAGTAACTTCGATAATAATTATGGCAGGTAACTGTAACTTAGATTCTAATTATGACATTTAACTGTAACTTTGTTACTAATTATGACAATTAACTGTAATTTAGATACAAATTATGGCAGTTAAATGTAACTTCGATACTAATTATGACAGGTAAGAGTAACTTCGATACTAATTATGACAGGTAACATTAACTTCGATACTAATTATGACAAGAAACAGTTACTTCGATACTAATTATGACAGGTAACTATAACTTCGATACTAATTATGACAGGTAACAGTAACTTCGATACTTATTATGACAGGTAACTGTAACTTCGTTACTAATTATGACATGTAACTGTAATTTCGATACTAATTATGGCAGGTAACTGTAACTTCGTTACTAATTATGACATGTTACTGTAATTTCGATACAAATTATGGCAGGTAACTGTAACTTCGTTGCTAATTATGACAAGTAACTATAATTGGGATACAAATGATGGCAGGTAACTGTTACTTCGATACTAATTATGACAGGTAACAGTAACTTCGATACTAATTATGACAGAAAACAGTAACTTCGAAACCAATTATGACAGGTAACTGTAACTTCGATACTAATAATGACAGTTAACTGTAACTACGTTACTAATTATGACAAGTAACTGTAATTTCGATACAAATTATGGCAGTTAAATGTAACTTCAATACTAATTATGACAGGTAACAGTAACTTCTATACTAATTATGACAAGTAACTGTAACATCGATACTAATTATGACAGGTAACTGTAACTTCGTTACTAATTATGACATGTAACTGTTATTTCGATACATATTATTGCAGATAACTGTAACTTCGATACTAATTATGACAGGTAACAGTAACTTCGATACTTATTATGACAAGTAACAGTTACTTCGATACTAATTATGACAAATAAGAGTAACTTCGAGACTAATTATGACAGGTAACAGTAACATCGTTACTAATTATGACAAGTTACTGTAATTTCGATACAAATTATGGCAGGTAACTGTAACTTCGATACTAATTATGACAGGTAACAGTAAAATCGATACTAATTATGACAGGTAACTGTAACTTCGATACTTATTATGACAAGTAACTGTAATTTAGATACAAATTATGACAGGTAACTGTAACTTCGTTACTAAATATGCCATGTAACTGTAATTTCGATACTAATTATGACAAGTAACTGTAATTTCGATACAAATGATGGCAGGTAACTGTAACTTCGATACTAATTATGACAGGTAACAGTAACTTCGATACTAATTATGACAAGTAACTGTAATTTCGATACAAATGATGGCAGGTAACTGTAACATCGATACTAATTATGACAGGAAACTGTAACTTCGTTACTAATTATGACATGTAACTGTTATTTCGATACATATTATTGCAGATAACTGTAACTTCGATACTAATTATGACAGGTAACAGTAACTTCGATACTTATTATGACAAGTAACAGTTACTTCGATACTAATTATGACAAGTAAGAGTAACTTCGAGACTAATTATGACAGGTAACAGTAACATCGTTACTAATTATGACAGGTAACTGTAACTTCGATACTAATTATGACAAGTAACTCTAACTTCGTTACTAATTATGACAAGAAATTGTAATTTTGATAAAAATTATGGCAGGTAACTGTAACTTCGATACTACTTATGACAGGAAACAGTAACTTCGATACTAATTATGATAGGTAACTGTAACTTCGTTACTAATTATGACATGTAACTGTAATTTCGATACTAATTATGGCTGGTAACTGTAACTTCGTTACTAATTATGACATGTAACTGTAATTTCGATACAAATTAAGGCAGGTAACTGTAACTTCGATACTAATTATGACAGGTAACAGTAACTTCGATACTTATTATGACAGAAAACAGTAACAACGATACTAATTATGACAGGTAACAGTAACTTCGATACTAATTATGGCAGGTAACTGTAACTTCGATATTAATTATGACACTTACCTGTAACTTCGTTACTAATTATGACAAGTAACTGTAATTTCGATACAAATTATGGCAGGTATTTGTAACTTCGATACTAATTATGACAGGTAACAGTAACGTCGATACTAATTATGACTAGTAACTGTAACTTCGATACTAATTATGTCAGGTAACTGTAACTTCGTTACTAATTATGACAAGTAACTGTAATTTCGATACAAATTATGGCAGGTAACTGTAATTTCGATACTTATTATGACAGGTAACAGTAACTTCGATACTTATTATGACAAGTAACAGTAACTTCGATACCAATTATGACAAGTAACTCCGAAACTACTTATGACAGGTAACTGTAACATCGTTACTAATTATGAAAAGTAACTGTAATTTCGATACAAATTATGGCAGGTAACTGTAACTTCGATACCAATTATGACAGGTAACAGTAACTTCGATACTAATTATGGCAGATAACTGTAATTTCGATACTAATTATGACAAGTAACTGTAATTTGAATACAAATTATAGCAGGTAACAGTAACTTCGATACTAATTATGACAGGTAACTGTAACTTCGATACTAATTATGACAAGTCACTGTAATTTCGATACAAATTATGACAGGTAACTGTAACTTCGTTACTAATTATGGCTAGTAACTGCAATTTCAATACAAAGTATGGCAGGTAACAGTAATTTCGATACTAATTATGACAGGTAACTGTAACTTCGATACTAATTATGACAGGTAACTGTAACTTCTTTACTTATTATGACAAGTAACTGCAATTTCGATACAAATGATGGCAGGTATCTGTAACTTCGATACTAATTATGACAGGTAACAGTAACTTCGATAATAATAATGACAGAAAACAGTTACTTCGATACTAATTATGGCAGGTAACTGTAACTTCGATACTAATTATTACAGTTAACTGTAACTTCGATACTAATTATGGCAGGAAACAGTAACTTCGATACTAATTATGACAGGTAACTGTAACTTCGTTACTAATTATGACAAGTAACTGTAATTTCGATACATATTATGCCAGGTAACTAACTTCGATACTAATTATGGCAGGTAACAGTAACTTCGATACTAATTATGACAGGTAACTGTAACTTCGCTACAAATTAAGACAAGTAATTGTAATTTCGATACAAATTATAGCAGGTAATTGTAACTTCGATACTAATTATGACAGGTTACAGTAACTTCGATACTAATTATGACAGAAAACAGTATCTTCGATACTAATTATGACAGGTAACAGTAACTTCGATACTAATTATGGCAGGTAACTGTAATTTCGATACTAATTATGACAAGTAACTCTAATTTCGATACAAATTATGGCAGGTAACAGTAACTTCGATACTAATTATGACAGGTAACTGTAACTTCGACACTAATTATGACAAGTAACTGTAATTTCGATACAAATTATGACAGGTAACGGTAAATTCGTTACTAATTATGGCAAGTAACTGTAATTTCGATACAAATTATGGCAGGTAACAGTAACTTCGATACTAATTATGACAGGTAACTGTAACTTCTAAACTAATTATGACAGGTAACTGTAACATCGTTACTAATTATGACAAGTAACTGTAATTTCGATACAAATGATGGCAGGTAATTGTAACTTCGATACTTATTATGACAGGTAACAGTAACTTCGATACTAATAATGACAGAAAACAGTAACTTCGTTACTAATTATGACAGGTAACAGTAACTTCGATAATAATTATGGCAGGTAACTGTAACTTAGATTCTAATTATGACATTTAACTGTAACTTTGTTACTAATTATGACAATTAACTGTAATTTAGATACAAATTATGGCAGTTAAATGTAACTTCGATACTAATTATGACAGGTAAGAGTAACTTCGATACTTATTATGACAGGTAACTGTAACTTCGTTACTAATTATGACATGTAACTGTAATTTCGATACTAATTATGGCAGGTAACTGTAACTTCGTTACTAATTATGACATGTTACTGTAATTTCGAAACAAATTATGGCAGGTAACTGTAACTTCGTTGCTAATTATGACAAGTAACTATAATTGGGATACAAATGATGGCAGGTAACTGTAATTTCGATACTAATTATGACAGGTAACAGTAACTTCGATACTAATTATGACAGAAAACAGTAACTTCGAATCCAATTATGACAGGTAACAGTAACTTCGATACTAATTATGGCAGGTAACTGTAACTTAGATTCTAATAATGACAGTTAACTGTAACTACGTTACTAATTATGACAAGTAACTGTAATTTCGATACAAATTATGGCAGTTAAATGTAACTTCAATACTAATTATGACAGGTAACAGTAACTTCTATACTAATTATGACAAGTAACTGTAACATCGATACTAATTATGACAGGAAACTGTAACTTCGTTACTAATTATGACATGTAACTGTTATTTCGATACATATTATTGCAGATAACTGTAACTTCGATACTAATTATGACAGGTAACAGTAACTTCGATACTTATTATGACAAGTAACAGTTACTTCGATACTAATTATGACAAGTAAGAGTAACTTCGAGACTAATTATGACAGGTAACAGTAACATCGTTACTAATTATGACACGTTACTGTAATTTCGATACAAATTATGGCAGGTAACTGTAACTTCGATACTAATTATGACAGGTAACAGTAAAATCGATACTAATTATGACAGGTAACTGTAACTTCGATACTTATTATGACAAGTAACTGTAATTTAGATACAAATTATGACAGGTAACTGTAACTTCGTTACTAAATATGGCATGTAACTGTAATTTCGATACTAATTATGGCAAGTAACTGTAATTTCGATACAAATGATGGCAGGTAACTGTAACATCGATACTAATTATGACAGGAAACTGTAACTTCGTTACTAATTATGACATGTAACTGTTATTTCGATACATATTATTGCAGATAACTGTAACTTCGATACTAATTATGACAGGTAACAGTAACTTCGATACTTATTATGACAAGTAACTGTAACATCGATACTAATTATGACAGGAAACTCTAACTTCGTTACTAATTATGACAAGAAATTGTAATTTTGATAAAAATTATGGCAGGTAACTGTAACTTCGATACTACTTATGACAGGAAACAGTAACTTCGATACTAATTATGATAGGTAACTGTAACTTCGTTACTAATTATGACATGTAACTGTAATTTCGATACTAATTATGGCTGGTAACTGTAACTTCGTTACTAATTATGACATGTAACTGTTTT
The DNA here is from genome assembly GCA_946902985.2 of Meconema thalassinum. NCBI lineage: Eukaryota > Metazoa > Arthropoda > Insecta > Orthoptera > Tettigoniidae > Meconema > Meconema thalassinum. The sequence goes on from OX336388.2 coordinate 1,659,024,163, forward strand.
TTCGATACAAATTAAGGCAGGTAACTGTAACTTCGATACTAATTATGACAGGTAACAGTAACTTCGATACTTATTATGACAGAAAACAGTAACAACGATACTAATTATGACAGGTAACAGTAACTTCGATACTAATTATTGCAGGTAACTGTAACTTCGATATTAATTATGACACTTACCTGTAACTTCGTTACTAATTATGACAAGTAACTGTAATTTCGATACAAATTATGGCAGGTATTTGTAACTTCGATACTAATTATGACAGGTAACAGTAACGTCGATACTAATTATGACTAGTAACTGTAACTTCGATACTAATTATGTCAGGTAACTGTAACTTCGTTACTAATTATGACAAGTAACTGTAATTTCGATACAAATTATGGCAGGTAACTGTAATTTCGATACTTATTATGACAGGTAACAGTAACTTCGATACTTATTATGACAAGTAACAGTAACTTCGATACCAATTATGACAAGTAACTGTAACTCCGAAACTACTTATGACAGGTAACTGTAACATCGTTACTAATTATGAAAAGTAACTGTAATTTCGATACAAATTATGGCAGGTAACTGTAACTTCGATACCAATTATGACAGGTAACAGTAACTTCGATACTAATTATGGCAGATAACTGTAATTTCGATACTAATTATGACAAGTAACTGTAATTTGAATACAAATTATAGCAGGTAACAGTAACTTCGATACTAATTATGACAGGTAACTGTAACTTCGATACTAATTATGACAAGTCACTGTAATTTCGATACAAATTATGACAGGTAACTGTAACTTCGTTACTAATTATGGCAAGTAACTGCAATTTCAATACAAAGTATGGCAGGTAACAGTAATTTCGATACTAATTATGACTGGTAACTGTAACTTCGATACTAATTATGACAGGTAACTGTAACTTCGTTACTAATTATGACAAGTAACTGTAATTTCGATACATATTATGCCAGGTAACTAACTTCGATACTAATTATGGCAGGTAACAGTAACTTCGATACTAATTATGACAGGTAACTGTAACTTCGTTACAAATTAAGACAAGTAATGGTAATTTCGATACAAATTATGGCAGGTAATTGTAACTTCGATACTAATTATGACAGGTAACAGTAACTTCGATATTAATTATGACAGAGAACAGTAACATCGATACTAGTTATGACAGCTAACAGTAACTTCGATACTAATTATGACAAGTAACTGTAACTTCGTTACTAATTATGACAAGTAACTGTAATTTCGATACAAATGATGGCAGGTAATTGTAACTTCGATACTTATTATGACAGGTAACAGTAACTTCGATACTAATAATGACAGAAAACAGTAACTTCGTTACTAATTATGACAGGTAACAGTAACTTCGATAATAATTATGGCAGGTAACTGTAACTTAGATTCTAATTATGACATTTAACTGTAACTTTGTTACTAATTATGACAATTAACTGTAATTTAGATACAAATTATGGCAGTTAAATGTAACTTCGATACTAATTATAACAGGTAAGAGTAACTTCGATACTTATTATGACAGGTAACTGTAACTTCGTTACTAATTATGACATGTAACTGTAATTTCGATACTAATTATGGCAGGTAACTGTAACTTCGTTACTAATTATGACATGTTACTGTAATTTCGAAACAAATTATGGCAGGTAACTGTAACTTCGTTGCTAATTATGACAAGTAACTATAATTGGGATACAAATGATGGCAGGTAACTGTAACTTCGATACTAATTATGACAGGTAACAGTAACTTCGATACTAATTATGACAGAAAACAGTAACTTCGAATCCAATTATGACAGGTAACAGTAACTTCGATACTAATTATGGCAGGTAACTGTAACTTAGATTCTAATAATGACAGTTAACTGTAACTACGTTACTAATTATGACAAGTAACTGTAATTTCGATACAAATTATGGCAGTTAAATGTAACTTCAATACTAATTATGACAGGTAACAGTAACTTCTATACTAATTATGACAAGTAACTGTAACATCGATACTAATTATGACAGGAAACTGTAACTTCGTTACTAATTATGACATGTAACTGTTATTTCGATACATATTATTGCAGATAACTGTAACTTCGATACTAATTATGACAGGTAACAGTAACTTCGATACTTATTATGACAAGTAACAGTTACTTCGATACTAATTATGACAAGTAAGAGTAACTTCGAGACTAATTATGACAGGTAACAGTAACATCGTTACTAATTATGACACGTTACTGTAATTTCGATACAAATTATGGCAGGTAACTGTAACTTCGATACTAATTATGACAGGTAACAGTAAAATCGATACTAATTATGACAGGTAACTGTAACTTCGATACTTATTATGACAAGTAACTGTAATTTAGATACAAATTATGACAGGTAACTGTAACTTCGTTACTAAATATGGCATGTAACTGTAATTTCGATACTAATTATGACAAGTAACTGTAATTTCGATACAAATGATGGCAGGTAACAGTAACTTCGATACTAATTATGACAGGTAACAGTAACTTCGATACTAATTATGACAAGTAACTGTAATTTCGATACAAATGATGGCAGGTAACTGTAACATCGATACTAATTATGACAGGAAACTGTAACTTCGTTACTAATTATGACATGTAACTGTTATTTCGATACATATTATTGCAGATAACTGTAACTTCGATACTAATTATGACAGGTAACAGTAACTTCGATACTTATTATGACAAGTAACTGTAACATCGATACTAATTATGACAGGAAACTCTAACTTCGTTACTAATTATGACAAGAAATTGTAATTTTGATAAAAATTATGGCAGGTAACTGTAACTTCGATACTACTTATGACAGGAAACAGTAACTTCGATACTAATTATGATAGGTAACTGTAACTTCGTTACTAATTATGACATGTAACTGTAATTTCGATACTAATTATGGCTGGTAACTGTAACTTCGTTACTAATTATGACATGTAACTGTTTTTTCGATACAAATTAAGGCAGGTAACTGTAACTTCGATACTAATTATGACAGGTAACAGTAACTTCGATACTTATTATGACAGAAAACAGTAACAACGATACTAATTATGACAGGTAACAGTAACTTCGATACTAATTATTGCAGGTAACTGTAACTTCGATATTAATTATGACACTTACCTGTAACTTCGTTACTAATTATGACAAGTAACTGTAATTTCGATACAAATTATGGCAGGTATTTGTAACTTCGATACTAATTATGACAGGTAACAGTAACGTCGATACTAATTATGACTAGTAACTGTAACTTCGATACCAATTATGTCAGGTAACTGTAACTTCGTTACTAATTATGACAAGTAACTGTAATTTCGATACAAATTATGGCAGGTAACTGTAATTTCGATACTTATTATGACAGGTAACAGTAACTTCGATACTTATTATGACAAGTAACAGTAACTTCGATACCAATTATGACAAGTAACTGTAACTCCGAAACTACTTATGACAGGTAACTGTAACATCGTTACTAATTATGAAAAGTAACTGTAATTTCGATACAAATTATGGCAGGTAACTGTAACTTCGATACCAATTATGACAGGTAACAGTAACTTCGATACTAATTATGGCAGATAACTGTAATTTCGATACTAATTATGACAAGTAACTGTAATTTGAATACAAATTATAGCAGGTAACAGTAACTTCGATACTAATTATGACAGGTAACTGTAACTTCGATACTAATTATGACAAGTCACTGTAATTTCGATACAAATTATGACAGGTAACTGTAACTTCGTTACTAATTATGGCAAGTAACTGCAATTTCAATACAAAGTATGGCAGGTAACAGTAATTTCGATACTAATTATGACTGGTAACTGTAACTTCGATACTAATTATGACAGGTAACTGTAACTTCGTTACTAATTATGACAAGTAACTGTAATTTCGATACATATTATGCCAGGTAACTAACTTCGATACTAATTATGGCAGGTAACAGTAACTTCGATACTAATTATGACAGGTAACTGTAACTTCGTTACAAATTAAGACAAGTAATGGTAATTTCGATACAAATTATGGCAGGTAATTGTAACTTCGATACTAATTATGACAGGTAACAGTAACTTCGATATTAATTATGACAGAGAACAGTAACATCGATACTAGTTATGACAGCTAACAGTAACTTCGATACTAATTATGACAAGTAACTGTAACTTCGTTACTAATTATGACAAGTAACTGTAATTTCGATACAAATGATGGCAGGTAATTGTAACTTCGATACTTATTATGACAGGTAACAGTAACTTCGATACTAATAATGACAGAAAACAGTAACTTCGTTACTAATTATGACAGGTAACAGTAACTTCGATAATAATTATGGCAGGTAACTGTAACTTAGATTCTAATTATGACATTTAACTGTAACTTTGTTACTAATTATGACAATTAACTGTAATTTAGATACAAATTATGGCAGTTAAATGTAACTTCGATACTAATTATAACAGGTAAGAGTAACTTCGATACTTATTATGACAGGTAACTGTAACTTCGTTACTAATTATGACATGTAACTGTAATTTCGATACTAATTATGGCAGGTAACTGTAACTTCGTTACTAATTATGACATGTTACTGTAATTTCGAAACAAATTATGGCAGGTAACTGTAACTTCGTTGCTAATTATGACAAGTAACTATAATTGGGATACAAATGATGGCAGGTAACTGTAACTTCGATACTAATTATGACAGGTAACAGTAACTTCGATACTAATTATGACAGAAAACAGTAACTTCGAATCCAATTATGACAGGTAACAGTAACTTCGATACTAATTATGGCAGGTAACTGTAACTTAGATTCTAATAATGACAGTTAACTGTAACTACGTTACTAATTATGACAAGTAACTGTAATTTCGATACAAATTATGGCAGTTAAATGTAACTTCAATACTAATTATGACAGGTAACAGTAACTTCTATACTAATTATGACAAGTAACTGTAACATCGATACTAATTATGACAGGAAACTGTAACTTCGTTACTAATTATGACATGTAACTGTTATTTCGATACATATTATTGCAGATAACTGTAACTTCGATACTAATTATGACAGGTAACAGTAACTTCGATACTTATTATGACAAGTAACAGTTACTTCGATACTAATTATGACAAGTAAGAGTAACTTCGAGACTAATTATGACAGGTAACAGTAACATCGTTACTAATTATGACACGTTACTGTAATTTCGATACAAATTATGGCAGGTAACTGTAACTTCGATACTAATTATGACAGGTAACAGTAAAATCGATACTAATTATGACAGGTAACTGTAACTTCGATACTTATTATGACAAGTAACTGTAATTTAGATACAAATTATGACAGGTAACTGTAACTTCGTTACTAAATATGGCATGTAACTGTAATTTCGATACTAATTATGACAAGTAACTGTAATTTCGATACAAATGATGGCAGGTAACTGTAACTTCGATACTAATTATGACAGGTAACAGTAACTTCGATACTAATTATGACAAGTAACTGTAATTTCGATACAAATGATGGCAGGTAACTGTAACATCGATACTAATTATGACAGGAAACTGTAACTTCGTTACTAATTATGACATGTAACTGTTATTTCGATACATATTATTGCAGATAACTGTAACTTCGATACTAATTATGACAGGTAACAGTAACTTCGATACTTATTATGACAAGTAACAGTTACTTCGATACTAATTATGACAAGTAAGAGTAACTTCGAGACTAATTATGACAGGTAACAGTAACATCGTTACTAATTATGACAGGTAACTGTAACTTCGATACTAATTATTACAAGTAACTCTAACTTCGTTACTAATTATGACAAGAAATTGTAATTTTGATAAAAATTATGGCAGGTAACTGTAACTTCGATACTACTTATGACAGGAAACAGTAACTTCGATACTAATTATGATAGGTAACTGTAACTTCGTTACTAATTATGACATGTAACTGTAATTTCGATACTAATTATGGCTGGTAACTGTAACTTCGTTACTAATTATGACATGTAACTGTAATTTCGATACAAATTAAGGCAGGTAACTGTAACTTCGATACTAATTATGACAGGTAACAGTAACTTCGATACTTATTATGACAGAAAACAGTAACAACGATACTAATTATGACAGGTAACAGTAACTTCGATACTAATTATGGCAGGTAACTGTAACTTCGATATTAATTATGACACTTACCTGTAACTTCGTTACTAATTATGACAAGTAACTGTAATTTCGATACAAATTATGGCAGGTATTTGTAACTTCGATACTAATTATGACAGGTAACAGTAACGTCGATACTAATTATGACTAGTAACTGTAACTTCGATACTAATTATGTCAGGTAACTGTAACTTCGTTACTAATTATGACAAGTAACTGTAATTTCGATACAAATTATGGCAGGTAACTGTAATTTCGATACTTATTATGACAGGTAACAGTAACTTCGATACTTATTATGACAAGTAACAGTAACTTCGATACCAATTATGACAAGTAACTGTAACTCCGAAACTACTTATGACAGGTAACTGTAACATCGTTACTAATTATGAAAAGTAACTGTAATTTCGATACAAATTATGGCAGGTAACTGTAACTTCGATACCAATTATGACAGGTAACAGTAACTTCGATACTAATTATGGCAGATAACTGTAATTTCGATACTAATTATGACAAGTAACTGTAATTTGAATACAAATTATAGCAGGTAACAGTAACTTCGATACTAATTATGACAGGTAACTGTAACTTCGATACTAATTATGACAAGTCACTGTAATTTCGATACAAATTATGACAGGTAACTGTAACTTCGTTACTAATTATGGCAAGTAACTGCAATTTCAATACAAAGTATGGCAGGTAACAGTAATTTCGATACTAATTATGACTGGTAACTGTAACTTCGATACTAATTATGACAGGTAACTGTAACTTCGTTACTAATTATGACAAGTAACTGTAATTTCGATACATATTATGCCAGGTAACTAACTTCGATACGAATTATGGCAGGTAACAGTAACTTCGATACTAATTATGACAGGTAACTGTAACTTCGTTACAAATTAAGACAAGTAATTGTAATTTCGATACAAATTATGGCAGGTAATTGTAACTTCGATACTAATTATGACAGGTAACAGTAACTTCGATATTAATTATGACGGAGAACAGTAACATCGATACTAGTTATGACAGGTAACAGTAACTTCGATACTAATTATGACAAGTAACTGTAACTTCGTTACTAATTATGACAAGTAACTGTAATTTCGATACAAATTATGGCAGGTAACTGTAACTTCGATACTAATTATGACAGGTAACAGCCACTTCGATACTAATTATGACAAGTAACTGTAACTTCGCTAATAATTATGACAAGTAACTGTAATTTCGATACAAATTATGACAGGTAACAGTAACTTCGATACTAATTATGACAGGGAACTGTAACTTCGATACTAATTATGACAAGGAACTGTAATTTCGATACAAATTATGACAGGTAACTGTAACTTCGTTACTAAATATGGCAAGTAACTGTAATTTCGATGCTAATTATGACAAGTTACTGTAATTTCGATACAAATGATGGCAGGTAACTGTAACTTCGATACAAATTATGACAGGTAACTGTAACTTCGATACTAATTATGACAGGTTACTGTAACTTCGATACTAATTATGACAGGTAACTGTAACTTCGTTACTAATTATGACAAGTAACTGTAATTTCGATACAAATGATGGCAGGTAACTGTAACTTCGATACTAATTATGACAGGTAACAGTATCTTCTATACTAATTATGGCAGAAAACAGTAACTTCGATACTAATTATGACAGATAACAGTAACTTCGATACTAATTATGACAGGCAACTGTAACTTCGATACTAACTATGACAGGTAATTGTAACTTCGTTACTAATTATGACAAGTAACAGTAATTTTGACACATATGATGACAGGTAACTATAACTTCGATACTAATTATGACAGGTTACAGTAACTTCGATACTAATTATGACAGAAAACAGTATCTTCGATACTAATTATGACAGGTAACAGTAACTTCGATGCTAATTATGGCAGGTAACTGTAATTTCGATACTAATTATGACAAGTAACTCTAATTTCGATACAAATTATGGCAGGTAACAGTAACTTCGATACTAATTATGACAGGTAACTGTAACTTCGATACTAATTATGACAAGTAACTCTAACTTCGTTACTAATTATGACAAGAAATTGTAATTTTGATAAAAATTATGGCAGGTAACTGTAACTTCGATACTACTTATGACAGGAAACAGTAACTTCGATACTAATTATGATAGGTAACTGTAACTTCGTTACTAATTATGACATGTAACTGTAATTTCGATACTAATTATGGCTGGTAACTGTAACTTCGTTACTAATTATGACATGTAACTGTAATTTCGATACAAATTAAGGCAGGTAACTGTAACTTCGATACTAATTATGACAGGTAACAGTAACTTCGATACTTATTATGACAGAAAACAGTAACAACGATACTAATTATGACAGGTAACAGTAACTTCGATACTAATTATGGCAGGTAACTGTAACTTCGATATTAATTATGACACTTACCTGTAACTTCGTTACTAATTATGACAAGTAACTGTAATTTCGATACAAATTATGGCAGGTATTTGTAACTTCGATACTAATTATGACAGGTAACAGTAACGTCGATACTAATTATGACTAGTAACTGTAACTTCGATACTAATTATGTCAGGTAACTGTAACTTCGTTACTAATTATGACAAGTAACTGTAATTTCGATACAAATTATGGCAGGTAACTGTAATTTCGATACTTATTATGACAGGTAACAGTAACTTCGATACTTATTATGACAAGTAACAGTAACTTCGATACCAATTATGACAAGTAACTGTAACTCCGAAACTACTTATGACAGGTAACTGTAACATCGTTACTAATTATGAAAAGTAACTGTAATTTCGATACAAATTATGGCAGGTAACTGTAACTTCGATACCAATTATGACAGGTAACAGTAACTTCGATACTAATAATGGCAGATAACTGTAATTTCGATACTAATTATGACAAGTAACTGTAATTTGAATACAAATTATAGCAGGTAACAGTAACTTCGATACTAATTATGACAGGTAACTGTAACTTCGATACTAATTATGACAAGTCACTGTAATTTCGATACAAATTATGACAGGTAACTGTAACTTCATTACTAATTATGGCAAGTAACTGCAATTTCAATACGAAGTATGGCAGGTAACAGTAATTTCGATACTAATTATGACTGGTAACTGTAACTTCGATACCAATTATGACAGGTAACTGTAACTTCGTTACTAATTATGACAAGTAACTGTAATTTCGATACATATTATGCCAGGTAACTAACTTCGATACTAATTATGGCAGGTAACAGTAACTTCGATACTAATTATGACAGGTAACTGTAACTTCGTTACAAATTAAGACAAGTAATTGTAATTTCGATACAAATTATGGCAGGTAATTGTAACTTCGATACTAATTATGACAGGTAACAGTAACTTCGATATTAATTATGACAGAGAACAGTAACATCGATACTAGTTATGACAGGTAACAGTAACTTCGATACTAATTATGACAAGTAACTGTAACTTCGTTACTAATTATGACAAGTAACTGTAATTTCGATACAAATGATGGCAGGTAATTGTAACTTCGATACTTATTATGACAGGTAACAGTAACTTCGATACTAATAATGACAGAAAACAGTAACTTCGTTACTAATTATGACAGGTAACAGTAACTTCGATAATAATTATGGGAGGTAACTGTAACTTAGATTCTAATTATGACATTTAACTGTAACTTTGTTACTAATTATGACAATTAACTGTAATTTAGATACAAATTATGGCAGTTAAATGTAACTTCGATACTAATTATGACAGGTAAGAGTAACTTCGATACTTATTATGACAGGTAACTGTAACTTCGTTACTAATTATGACATGTAACTGTAATTTCGATACTAATTATGGCAGGTAACTGTAACTTCGTTACTAATTATGACATGTTACTGTAATTTCGAAACAAATTATGGCAGGTAACTGTAACTTCGTTGCTAATTATGACAAGTAACTATAATTGGGATACAAATGATGGCAGGTAACTGTAACTTCGATACTAATTATGACAGGTAACAGTAACTTCGATACTAATTATGACAGAAAACAGTAACATCGAATCCAATTATGACAGGTAACAGTAACTTCGATACTAATTATGGCAGGTAACTGTAACTTAGATTCTAATAATGACAGTTAACAGTAACTACGTTACTAATTATGACAAGTAACTGTAATTTCGATACAAATTATGGCAGTTAAATGTAACTTCAATACTAATTATGACAGGTAACAGTAACTTCTATACTAATTATGACAAGTAACTGTAACATCGATACTAATTATGACAGGAAACTGTAACTTCGTTACTAATTATGACATGTAACTGTTATTTCGATACATATTATTGCAGATAACTGTAACTTCGATACTAATTATGACAGGTAACAGTAACTTCGATACTTATTATGACAAGTAACAGTTACTTCGATACTAATTATGACAAGTAAGAGTAACTTCGAGACTAATTATGACAGGTAACAGTAACATCGTTACTAATTATGACACGTTACTGTAATTTCGATACAAATTATGGTAGGTAACTGTAACTTCGATACTAATTATGACAGGTAACAGTAAAATCGATACTAATTATGACAGGTAACTGTAACTTCGATACTTATTATGACAAGTAACTGTAATTTAGATACAAATTATGACAGGTAACTGTAACTTCGTTACTAAATATGGCATGTAACTGTAATTTCGATACTAATTATGACAAGTAACTGTAATTTCGATACAAATGATGGCAGGTAACTGTAACTTCGATACTAATTATGACAGGTAACAGTAACTTCGATACTAATTATGACAAGTAACTGTAATTTCGATACAAATGATGGCAGGTAACTGTAACATCGATACTAATTATGACAGGAAACTGTAACTTCGTTACTAATTATGACATGTAACTGTTATTTCGATACATATTATTGCAGATAACTGTAACTTCGATACTAATTATGACAGGTAACAGTAACTTCGATACTTATTATGACAAGTAACAGTTACTTCGATACTAATTATGACAAGTAAGAGTAACTTCGAGACTAATTATGACAGGTAACAGTAACATCGTTACTAATTATGACAGGTAACTGTAACTTCGATACTAATTATGACAAGTAACTCTAACTTCGTTACTAATTATGACAAGAAATTGTAATTTTGATAAAAATTATGGCAGGTAACTGTAACTTCGATACTACTTATGACAGGAAACAGTTACTTCGATACTAATTATGATAGGTAACTGTAACTTCGTTACTAATTATGACATGTAACTGTAATTTCGATACTAATTATGGCTGGTAACTGTAACTTCGTTACTAATTATGACATGTAACTGTAATTTCGATACAAATTAAGGCAGGTAACTGTAACTTCGATACTAATTATGACAGGTAACAGTAACTTCGATACTTATTATGACAGAAAACAGTAACAACGATACTAATTATGACAGGTAACAGTAACTTCGATACTAATTATGGCAGGTAACTGTAACTTCGATATTAATTATGACACTTACCTGTAACTTCGTTACTAATTATGACAAGTAACTGTAATTTCGATACAAATTATGGCAGGTATTTGTAACTTCGATACTAATTATGACAGGTAACAGTAACGTCGATACTAATTATGACTAGTAACTGTAACTTCGATAATAATTATGTCAGGTAACTGTAACTTCGTTACTAATTATGACAAGTAACTGTAATTTCGATACAAATTATGGCAGGTAACTGTAATTTCGATACTTATTATGACAGGTAACAGTAACTTCGATACTTATTATGACAAGTAACAGTAACTTCGATACCAATTATGACAAGTAACTGTAACTCCGAAACTACTTATGACAGGTAACTGTAACATCGTTACTAATTATGAAAAGTAACTGTAATTTCGATACAAATTATGGCAGGTAACTGTAACTTCGATACCAATTATGACAGGTAACAGTAACTTCGATACTAATTATGGCAGATAACTGTAATTTCGATACTAATTATGACAAGTAACTGTAATTTGAATACAAATTATAGCAGGTAACAGTAACTTCGATACTAATTATGACAGGTAACTGTAACTTCGATACTAATTATGACAAGTCACTGTAATTTCGATACAAATTATGACAGGTAACTGTAACTTCGTTACTAATTATGGCAAGTAACTGCAATTTCAATACAAAGTATGGCAGGTAACAGTAATTTCGATACTAATTATGACTGGTAACTGTAACTTCGATACTAATTATGACAGGTAACTGTAACTTCGTTACTAATTATGACAAGTAACTGTAATTTCGATACAAATTATGGCAGGTAACTGTAACTTCGATACTAATTATGACAGGGAACTGTAACTTCGATACTAATTATGACAAGGAACTGTAATTTCGATACTAATTATGACAGGTAACTGAAACTTCGTTACTAAATATGGCAAGTAACTGTAATTTCGATGCTAATTATGACAAGTTACTGTAATTTCGATACAAATGATGGCAGGTAACTGTAACTTCGATACTAATTATGATAGGTAACAGTAACTTCGATACTAATTATGACAAGTAACTGTAATTTCGATACATATTATGCCAGGTAACTAACTTCGATACTAATTATGGCAGGTAACAGTAACTTCGAAACTAATTATGACAGGTAACTGTAACTTCGTTACAAATTAAGACAAGTAATTGTAATTTCGATACAAATTATGGCAGGTAATTGTAACTTCGATACTAATTATGACAGGTAACAGTAACTTCGATATTAATTATGACAGAGAACAGTAACATCGATACTAGTTATGACAGGTAACAGTAACTTCGATACTAATTATGACAAGTAACTGTAACTTCGTTACTAATTATGACAAGTAACTGTAATTTCGATACAAATTATGGCAGGTAACTGTAACTTCGATACTAATTATGACAGGTAACAGCCACTTCGATACTAATTATGACAAGTAACTGTAACTTCGCTAATAATTATGACAAGTAACTGTAATTTCGATACAAATTATGACAGGTAACAGTAACGTCGATACTAATTATGACAGGGAACTGTAACTTCGATACTAATTATGACAAGGAACTGTAATTTCGATACAAATTATGACAGGTAACTGTAACTTCGTTACTAAATATGGCAAGTAACTGTAATTTCGATGCTAATTATGACAAGTTACTGTAATTTCGATACAAATGATGGCAGGTAACTGTAACTTCGATACTAATTATGATAGGTAACAGTAACTTCGATACTAATTATGACAAGTAACTGTAATTTCGAAACAAATGATGGCAGGTAACTGTAACTTCGATACAAATTATGACAGGTAACTGTAACTTCGATACTAATTATGACAGGTTACTGTAACTTCGATACTAATTATGACAGGTAACTGTAACTTCGTTACTAATTATGACAAGGAACTGTAATTTCGATACAAATGATGGCAGGTAACTGTAACTTCGATACTAATTATGACAGGTAACAGTATCTTCTATACTAATTATGGCAGAAAACAGTAACTTCGATACTAATTATGACAGATAACAGTAACTTCGACACTAATTATGACAGGCAACTGTAACTTCGATACTAACTATGACAGGTAATTGTAACTTCGTTACTAATTATGACAAGTAACAGTAATTTTGACACATATGATGACAGGTAACTATAACTTCGATACTAATTATGACAGGTTACAGTAACTTCGAAACTAATTATGACAGAAAACAGTATCTTCGATACTAATTATGACAGGTAACAGTAACTTCGATACTAATTATGGCAGGTAACTGTAATTTCGATACTAATTATGACAAGTAACTCTAATTTCGATACAAATTATGGCAGGTAACAGTAACTTCGATACTAATTATGACAGGTAACTGTAACTTCGACACTAATTATGACAAGTAACTGTAATTTCGATACAAATAATGACAGGTAACGGTAACTTCGTTACTAATTATGGCAAGTAACTGTAATTTCGATACAAATTATGGCAGGTAACAGTAACTTCGATACTAATTATGACAGGTAACTGTAACTTCTAAACTAATTATGACAGGTAACTGTAACATCGTTACTAATTATGACAAGTAACTGTAATTTCGATACAAATGATGGCAGGTAATTGTAGCTTCGATACTTATTATGACAGGTAACAGTAACTTCGATACTAATTATGACAGAAAACAGTAACTTCGTTACTAATTATGACAGGTAACAGTAACTTCGATAATAATTATGGCAGGTAACTGTAACTTAGATTCTAATTATGACATTTAACTGTAACTTTGTTACTAATTATGACAATTAACTGTAATTTAGATACAAATTATGGCAGTTAAATGTAACTTCGATACTAATTATGACAGGTAAGAGTAACTTCGATACTAATTATGACAGGTAACATTAACTTCGATACTAATTATGACAAGAAACAGTTACTTCGATACTAATTATGACAGGTAACTATAACTTCGATACTAATTATGACAAGTAACAGTAACTTCGATACTTATTATGACAGGTAACTGTAACTTCGTTACTAATTATGACATGTAACTGTAATTTCGATACTAATTATGGCAGGTAACTGTAACTTCGTTACTAATTATGACATGTTACTGTAATTTCGATACAAATTATGGCAGGTAACTGTAACTTCGTTGCTAATTATGACAAGTAACTATAATTGGGATACAAATGATGGCAGGTAACTGTAACTTCGATACTAATTATGACAGGTAACAGTAACTTCGATACTAATTATGACAGAAAACAGTAACTTCGATACCAATTATGACAGGTAACAGTAACTTCGATATTAATTATGGCAGGTAACTGTAACTTCGATACTAATAATGACAGTTAACTGTAACTACGTTACTAATTATGACAAGTAACTGTAATTTCGATACAAATTATGGCAGTTAAATGTAACTTCAATACTAATTATGACAGGTAACAGTAACTTCTATACTAATTATGACAAGTAACTGTAACATCGATACTAATTATGACAGGAAACTGTAACTTCGTTACTAATTATGACATGTAACTGTTATTTCGATACATATTATTGCAGATAACTGTAACTTCGATACTAATTATGACAGGTAACAGTAACTTCGATACTTATTATGACAAGTAACAGTTACTTCGATACTAATTATGACAAGTAAGAGTAACTTCGAGACTAATTATGAGCGGTAACAGTAACATCGTTACTAATTATGACAAGTTACTGTAATTTCGATACAAATTATGGCAGGTAACTGTAACTTCGATACTAATTATGACAGGTAACAGTAAATTCGATACTAATTATGACAGGTAACTGTAACTTCGATACTTATTATGACAAGTAACTGTAATTTAGATACAAATTATGACAGGTAACTGTAACTTCGTTACTAAATATGGCATGTAACTGTAATTTCGATACTAATTATGACAAGTAACTGTAATTTCGATACAAATGATGGCAGGTAACTGTAACTTCGATACTAATTATGACAGGTAACAGTAACATCGATACTAATTATGACAAGTAACTGTAATTTCGATACAAATGATGGCAGGTAACTGTAACATCGATACTAATTATGACAGGAAACTGTAACTTCGTTACTAATTATGACATGTAACTGTTATTTCGATACATATTATTGCAGATAACTGTAACTTCGATACTAGTTATGACAGGTAACAGTAACTTCGATACTTATTATGACAAGTAACAGTTACTTCGATACTAATTATGACAAGTAAGAGTAACTTCGAGACTAATTATGACAGGTAACAGTAACATCGTTACTAATTATGACAGGTAACTGTAACTTCGATACTAATTATGACAAGTAACTCTAACTTCGTTACTAATTATGACAAGAAATTGTAATTTTGATAAAAATTATGGCAGGTAACTGTAACTTCGATACTACTTATGACAGGAAACAGTAACTTCGATATTAATTATGATAGGTAACTGTAACTTCGTTACTAATTATGACATGTAACTGTAATTTCGATACTAATTATGGCTGGTAACTGTAACTTCGTTACTAATTATGACATGTAACTGTAATTTCGATACAAATTAAATCAGGTAACTGTCACTTCGATACTAATTATGACAGGTAACAGTAACTTCGATACTTATTATGACAGAAAACAGTAACAACGATACTAATTATGACAGGTAACAGTAACTTCGATACTAATTATGGCAGGTAACTGTAACTTCAATATTAATTATGACACTTACCTGTAACTTCGTTACTAATTATGACAAGTAACTGTAATTTCGATACAAATTATGGCAGGTATTTGTAACTTCGATACTAAATATGACAGGTAACAGTTACGTCGATACTAATTATGACTAGTAACTGTAACTTCGATACTAATTATGTCAGGTAACTGTAACTTCGTTACTAATTATGACAAGTAACTGTAATTTCGATACAAATTATGGCAGGTAACTGTAATTTCGATACTTATTATGACAGGTAACAGTAACTTCGATACTTATTATGACAAGTAACAGTAACTTCGATACCAATTATGACAAGTAACTGTAACTCCGAAACTACTTATGACAGGTAACTGTAACATCGTTACTAATTATGAAAAGTAACTGAAATTTCGATACAAATTATGGCAGGTAACTGTAACTTCGATACCAATTATGACAGGTAACAGTAACTTCGATACTAATTATGGCAGATAACTGTAATTTCGATACTAATTATGACAAGTAACTGTAATTTGAATACAAATTATAGCAGGTAACAGTAACTTCGATACTATTTATGACAGGTAACTGTAACTTCGATACTAATTATGACAAGTCACTGTAATTTCGATACAAATTATGACAGGTAACAGTAATTTCGATACTAATTATGACTGGTAACTGTAACTTCGATACTAATTATGACAGGTAACTGTAACTTCTTTACTTATTATGACAAGTAACTGCAATTTCGATACACATGATGGCAGGTAACTGTAACTTCGATACTAATTATGACAGGTATCAGTAACTTCGATACTAATAATGACAGAGAACAGTAACTTCGATATTAATTATGGCAGGTAACTGTAACTTCGATACTAATAATGACAGTTAACTGTAACTACGTTACTAATTATGACAAGTAACTGTAATTTCGATACAAATTATGGCAGTTAAATGTAACTTCAATACTAATTATGACAGGTAACAGTAACTTCTATACTAATTATGACAAGTAACTGTAACATCGATACTAATTATGACAGGAAACTGTAACTTCGTTACTAATTATGACATGTAACTGTTATTTCGATACATATTATTGCAGATAACTGTAACTTCGATACTAATTATGACAGGTAACAGTAACTTCGATACTTATTATGACAAGTAACAGTTACTTCGATACTAATTATGACAAGTAAGAGTAACTTCGAGACTAATTATGAGCGGTAACAGTAACATCGTTACTAATTATGACAAGTTACTGTAATTTCGATACAAATTATGGCAGGTAACTGTAACTTCGATACTAATTATGACAGGTAACAGTAAATTCGATACTAATTATGACAGGTAACTGTAACTTCGATACTTATTATGACAAGTAACTGTAATTTAGATACAAATTATGACAGGTAACTGTAACTTCGTTACTAAATATGGCATGTAACTGTAATTTCGATACTAATTATGACAAGTAACTATAATTTCGATACAAATGATGGCAGGTAACTGTAACTTCGATACTAATTATGACAGGTAACAGTAACATCGATACTAATTATGACAAGTAACTGTAATTTCGATACAAATGATGGCAGGTAACTGTAACATCGATACTAATTATGACAGGAAACTGTAACTTCGTTACTAATTATGACATGTAACTGTTATTTCGATACATATTATTGCAGATAACTGTAACTTCGATACTAGTTATGACAGGTAACAGTAACTTCGATACTTATTATGACAAGTAACAGTTACTTCGATACTAATTATGACAAGTAAGAGTAACTTCGAGACTAATTATGACAGGTAACAGTAACATCGTTACTAATTATGACAGGTAACTGTAACTTCGATACTAATTATGACAAGTAACTCTAACTTCGTTACTAATTATGACAAGAAATTGTAATTTTGATAAAAATTATGGCAGGTAACTGTAACTTCGATACTACTTATGACAGGAAACAGTAACTTCGATATTAATTATGATAGGTAACTGTAACTTCGTTACTAATTATGACATGTAACTGTAATTTCGATACTAATTATGGCTGGTAACTGTAACTTCGTTACTAATTATGACATGTAACTGTAATTTCGATACAAATTAAATCAGGTAACTGTCACTTCGATACTAATTATGACAGGTAACAGTAACTTCGATACTTATTATGACAGAAAACAGTAACAACGATACTAATTATGACAGGTAACAGTAACTTCGATACTAATTATGGCAGGTAACTGTAACTTCAATATTAATTATGACACTTACCTGTAACTTCGTTACTAATTATGACAAGTAACTGTAATTTCGATACAAATTATGGCAGGTATTTGTAACTTCGATACTAATTATGACAGGTAACAGTTACGTCGATACTAATTATGACTAGTAACTGTAACTTCGATACTAATTATGTCAGGTAACTGTAACTTCGTTACTAATTATGACAAGTAACTGTAATTTCGATACAAATTATGGCAGGTAACTGTAATTTCGATACTTATTATGACAGGTAACAGTAACTTCGATACTTATTATGACAAGTAACAGTAACTTCGATACCAATTATGACAAGTAACTGTAACTCCGAAACTACTTATGACAGGTAACTGTAACATCGTTACTAATTATGAAAAGTAACTGAAATTTCGATACAAATTATGGCAGGTAACTGTAACTTCGATACCAATTATGACAGGTAACAGTAACTTCGATACTAATTATGGCAGATAACTGTAATTTCGATACTAATTATGACAAGTAACTGTAATTTGAATACAAATTATAGCAGGTAACAGTAACTTCGATACTATTTATGACAGGTAACTGTAACTTCGATACTAATTATGACAAGTCACTGTAATTTCGATACAAATTATGACAGGTAACAGTAATTTCGATACTAATTATGACTGGTAACTGTAACTTCGATACTAATTATGACAGGTAACTGTAACTTCTTTACTTATTATGACAAGTAACTGCAATTTCGATACACATGATGGCAGGTAACTGTAATTTCGATACTAATTATGACAGGTATCAGTAACTTCGATACTAATAATGACAGAGAACAGTAACTTCGATACTAATTATGACAGGTAACTGTAACTTCGTTACAAATTAAGACAAGTAATTGTAATTTCGATACAAATTACGGCAGGTAACTGTAACTTCGATACTAATTATGACAGGTAACAGTAACTTCGATATTAATTATGACAGAAAACAGTAACATCGGTACTAGTTATGACAGGTAACAGTAACTTCGATACTAATTATGAGAAGTAACTGTAACTTCGTTACTAATTATGACAAGTAACTATAATTTCGATACGAATTATGGCAGGTAACTGTAAGTTGGATACTAATTAACACAGGTTACAGTAACTTCGATACTAATTATGACAGGTAACTGTAACTTCGCTACTAATTATGACAAGTAACTGTAATTTCGATACAAATTATGACAGGTAACAGTAAATTCGATACTAATTATGACAGGTAACTGTAACTTCGATACTTATTATGACAAGTAACTGTAATTTAGATACAAATTATGACAGGTAACTGTAACTTCGTTACTAAATATGGCAAGTAACTGTAATTTCGATACTAATTATGACAAGTAACTGTAATTTCGATACAAATGATGGCAGGTAACTGTAACTTCGATACTAATTATGACAGGTAACAGTAACTTCGATACTAATTATGACAAGTAACTGTAATTTCGATACAAATGATGGCAGGTAACTGTAACTTCGATACAAATTATGACAGGTAACTGTAACTTCGATACTAATTATGACAGGTTACTGTAACTTCGATACTAATTATGACAAGAAATTGTAATTTTGATAAAAATTATGGCAGGTAACTGTAACTTCGAAACTAATTGTGACAGGTAACAGTAACATCGATACTAATTATGACAAGTAACTGTAATTTCGATACAAATGATGGCAGGTAACTGTAACATCGATACTAATTATGACAGGAAACTGTAACTTCGTTACTAATTATGACATGTAACTGTTATTTCGATACATATTATTGCAGATAACTGTAACTTCGATACTAGTTATGACAGGTAACAGTAACTTCGATACTTATTATGACAAGTAACAGTTACTTCGATACTAATTATGACAAGTAAGAGTAACTTCGAGACTAATTATGACAGGTAACAGTAACATCGTTACTAATTATGACAGGTAACTGTAACTTCGATACTAATTATGACAAGTAACTCTAACTTCGTTACTAATTATGACAAGAAATTGTAATTTTGATAAAAATTATGGCAGGTAACTGTAACTTCGATACTACTTATGACAGGAAACAGTAACTTCGATATTAATTATGATAGGTAACTGTAACTTCGTTACTAATTATGACATGTAACTGTAATTTCGATACTAATTATGGCTGGTAACTGTAACTTCGTTACTAATTATGACATGTAACTGTAATTTCGATACAAATTAAATCAGGTAACTGTCACTTCGATACTAATTATGACAGGTAACAGTAACTTCGATACTTATTATGACAGAAAACAGTAACAACGATACTAATTATGACAGGTAACAGTAACTTCGATACTAATTATGGCAGGTAACTGTAACTTCAATATTAATTATGACACTTACCTGTAACTTCGTTACTAATTATGACAAGTAACTGTAATTTCGATACAAATTATGGCAGGTATTTGTAACTTCGATACTAATTATGACAGGTAACAGTTACGTCGATACTAATTATGACTAGTAACTGTAACTTCGATACTAATTATGTCAGGTAACTGTAACTTCGTTACTAATTATGACAAGTAACTGTAATTTCGATACAAATTATGGCAGGTAACTGTAATTTCGATACTTATTATGACAGGTAACAGTAACTTCGATACTTATTATGACAAGTAACAGTAACTTCGATACCAATTATGACAAGTAACTGTAACTCCGAAACTACTTATGACAGGTAACTGTAACATCGTTACTAATTATGAAAAGTAACTGAAATTTCGATACAAATTATGGCAGGTAACTGTAACTTCGATACCAATTATGACAGGTAACAGTAACTTCGATACTAATTATGGCAGATAACTGTAATTTCGATACTAATTATGACAAGTAACTGTAATTTGAATACAAATTATAGCAGGTAACAGTAACTTCGATACTATTTATGACAGGTAACTGTAACTTCGATACTAATTATGACAAGTCACTGTAATTTCGATACAAATTATGACAGGTAACAGTAATTTCGATACTAATTATGACTGGTAACTGTAACTTCGATACTAATTATGACAGGTAACTGTAACTTCTTTACTTATTATGACAAGTAACTGCAATTTCGATACACATGATGGCAGGTAACTGTAACTTCGATACTAATTATGACAGGTATCAGTAACTTCGATACTAATAATGACAGAGAACAGTAACTTCGATATTAATTATGGCAGGTAACTGTAACTTCGATACTAATAATGACAGTTAACTGTAACTACGTTACTAATTATGACAAGTAACTGTAATTTCGATACAAATTATGGCAGTTAAATGTAACTTCAATACTAATTATGACAGGTAACAGTAACTTCTATACTAATTATGACAAGTAACTGTAACATCGATACTAATTATGACAGGAAACTGTAACTTCGTTACTAATTATGACATGTAACTGTTATTTCGATACATATTATTGCAGATAACTGTAACTTCGATACTAATTATGACAGGTAACAGTAACTTCGATACTTATTATGACAAGTAACAGTTACTTCGATACTAATTATGACAAGTAAGAGTAACTTCGAGACTAATTATGAGCGGTAACAGTAACATCGTTACTAATTATGACAAGTTACTGTAATTTCGATACAAATTATGGCAGGTAACTGTAACTTCGATACTAATTATGACAGGTAACAGTAAATTCGATACTAATTATGACAGGTAACTGTAACTTCGATACTTATTATGACAAGTAACTGTAATTTAGATACAAATTATGACAGGTAACTGTAACTTCGTTACTAAATATGGCATGTAACTGTAATTTCGATACTAATTATGACAAGTAACTATAATTTCGATACAAATGATGGCAGGTAACTGTAACTTCGATACTAATTATGACAGGTAACAGTAACATCGATACTAATTATGACAAGTAACTGTAATTTCGATACAAATGATGGCAGGTAACTGTAACATCGATACTAATTATGACAGGAAACTGTAACTTCGTTACTAATTATGACATGTAACTGTTATTTCGATACATATTATTGCAGATAACTGTAACTTCGATACTAGTTATGACAGGTAACAGTAACTTCGATACTTATTATGACAAGTAACAGTTACTTCGATACTAATTATGACAAGTAAGAGTAACTTCGAGACTAATTATGACAGGTAACAGTAACATCGTTACTAATTATGACAGGTAACTGTAACTTCGATACTAATTATGACAAGTAACTCTAACTTCGTTACTAATTATGACAAGAAATTGTAATTTTGATAAAAATTATGGCAGGTAACTGTAACTTCGATACTACTTATGACAGGAAACAGTAACTTCGATATTAATTATGATAGGTAACTGTAACTTCGTTACTAATTATGACATGTAACTGTAATTTCGATACTAATTATGGCTGGTAACTGTAACTTCGTTACTAATTATGACATGTAACTGTAATTTCGATACAAATTAAATCAGGTAACTGTCACTTCGATACTAATTATGACAGGTAACAGTAACTTCGATACTTATTATGACAGAAAACAGTAACAACGATACTAATTATGACAGGTAACAGTAACTTCGATACTAATTATGGCAGGTAACTGTAACTTCAATATTAATTATGACACTTACCTGTAACTTCGTTACTAATTATGACAAGTAACTGTAATTTCGATACAAATTATGGCAGGTATTTGTAACTTCGATACTAATTATGACAGGTAACAGTTACGTCGATACTAATTATGACTAGTAACTGTAACTTCGATACTAATTATGTCAGGTAACTGTAACTTCGTTACTAATTATGACAAGTAACTGTAATTTCGATACAAATTATGGCAGGTAACTGTAATTTCGATACTTATTATGACAGGTAACAGTAACTTCGATACTTATTATGACAAGTAACAGTAACTTCGATACCAATTATGACAAGTAACTGTAACTCCGAAACTACTTATGACAGGTAACTGTAACATCGTTACTAATTATGAAAAGTAACTGAAATTTCGATACAAATTATGGCAGGTAACTGTAACTTCGATACCAATTATGACAGGTAACAGTAACTTCGATACTAATTATGGCAGATAACTGTAATTTCGATACTAATTATGACAAGTAACTGTAATTTGAATACAAATTATAGCAGGTAACAGTAACTTCGATACTATTTATGACAGGTAACTGTAACTTCGATACTAATTATGACAAGTCACTGTAATTTCGATACAAATTATGACAGGTAACAGTAATTTCGATACTAATTATGACTGGTAACTGTAACTTCGATACTAATTATGACAGGTAACTGTAACTTCTTTACTTATTATGACAAGTAACTGCAATTTCGATACACATGATGGCAGGTAACTGTAATTTCGATACTAATTATGACAGGTATCAGTAACTTCGATACTAATAATGACAGAGAACAGTAACTTCGATACTAATTATGACAGGTAACTGTAACTTCGTTACAAATTAAGACAAGTAATTGTAATTTCGATACAAATTACGGCAGGTAACTGTAACTTCGATACTAATTATGACAGGTAACAGTAACTTCGATATTAATTATGACAGAAAACAGTAACATCGGTACTAGTTATGACAGGTAACAGTAACTTCGATACTAATTATGAGAAGTAACTGTAACTTCGTTACTAATTATGACAAGTAACTATAATTTCGATACGAATTATGGCAGGTAACTGTAAGTTGGATACTAATTAACACAGGTTACAGTAACTTCGATACTAATTATGACAGGTAACTGTAACTTCGCTACTAATTATGACAAGTAACTGTAATTTCGATACAAATTATGACAGGTAACAGTAAATTCGATACTAATTATGACAGGTAACTGTAACTTCGATACTTATTATGACAAGTAACTGTAATTTAGATACAAATTATGACAGGTAACTGTAACTTCGTTACTAAATATGGCAAGTAACTGTAATTTCGATACTAATTATGACAAGTAACTGTAATTTCGATACAAATGATGGCAGGTAACTGTAACTTCGATACTAATTATGACAGGTAACAGTAACTTCGATACTAATTATGACAAGTAACTGTAATTTCGATACAAATGATGGCAGGTAACTGTAACTTCGATACAAATTATGACAGGTAACTGTAACTTCGATACTAATTATGACAGGTTACTGTAACTTCGATACTAATTATGACAAGAAATTGTAATTTTGATAAAAATTATGGCAGGTAACTGTAACTTCGAAACTAATTGTGACAGGTAACTGTAACATCGTTACTAATTATGACAAGTAAATCTAAATTAGATACAAATGATGGCAGGTAACTGTAACTTCGATACTTATTATGACAGGTAACTGTAACATCGATACTAATTAAGACAGGAAACTGTAACTTCGTTACAAATTATGACAAGTTACTGTAATTTCGGTACAAATTATGGAAGGCAAATGTAACTTCGATACTAATTATGACAGGTAACATTAACTTCGATACTTATTATGACAAGAAACAGTTACTTCGATACTTATTATGACAGGTAACTATAACTTCGATACTAATTATGACAAGTAACTCTAACGTCGTTACTAATTATGACAAGTAACTGTAATTTTGATAAAAAATTATGGCAGGTAACTGTAACTTCGATACTAATTATGACAGGTAACAGTAACTTCGATACTAATTATGACAGGTAACTGTAACTTCGTTACTAATTATGACATGTAACTGTAATTTCGATACTAATTATGGCAGGTACTGTAACTTCGTTACTAATTATGACATGTTACTGTAATTTCGATACAAATTATGGCAGTTAACTGTAACTTCGTTGCTAATTATGAAAAGTAACTGTAATTGCGATACAAATGATGGCAGGTAACTGTAACTTCGATACTAATTATGACAGGTAACAGTAACTTCGATACTAATTATGACAGAAAACAGTAACTTCGAAACTAATTATGACAGGTAACAGTAACTTCGATACTAATTATGGCAGGTAACTGTAACTTCGATACTAATAATGACAGTTAACTGTAACTTCGTTACTAATTGTGACAAGTAACTGTAATTTCGATACAAATTATGGCAGTTAAATGTAACTTCAATACTAATTATGACAGGTAACAGTAATTTCTATACTAATTATGACAAGTAACTGTAACTTCGATACTAATTATGACAGGAAACTGTAACTTCGTTACTAATTATGACATGTAACTGTTATTTCGATACATATTATGGCAGATAACTGTAACTTCGATACTAATTATGACAGGTAACAGTAACTTCGATTCTAATTATGACAAGTAACAGTTACTTCGATACTAATTATGACAAGTAACAGTAACTTCGAAACTAATTATGACAGGTAACAGTAACATCGTTAATAATTATGACAAGTAACTTTAATTTCGATACAAATTATGGCAGGTAACTGTAACTTCGATACTAATTACGACAGGTAACAGTAACTTCGATACTAATTATGTCAAGTAACTGTAACTTCGATACTAATTATGACAGGTAACTGTAACTTCGATACTAATTATGACAAGTAACTCTAACTTCGTTACTAATTATGACAAGAAATTGTAATTTTGATAAAAATTATGGCAGGTAACTGTAACTTCGATACTACTTATGACAGGTAACAGTAACTTCGATACTAATTATGACAGGTAACTGTAACTTCGTTACTAATTATGACATGTAACTGTAATTTCGATTCTAATTATGGCAGGTAACTGTAACTATGTTACTAATTATGACATGTAACTGTAATTTCGTTAAAAATTAAGGTAGGTAACTGTAACTTCGATACTAATTATGACAGGTAACAGTTACTTCGATACTTATTATGACAGAAACAGTAACAACGATTCTAATTATGACAGGTAACAGTAACTTCGATACTAATTATGGCAGGTAACTGTAACTTCGATACTAATTATGAAACTTAACTGTAACTTCGTTACTAATTATGACAAGTGACTGTAATTTCGATACAAATTATGGCAGGTAACTGTAACTTCGATACTAATTATGACAGGTAACAGTATCTTCGATACTAATTATGACTAGTAACTGTAACTGCGATACTAATTATGACAGGTAACTGTAATTTCGTTACTAATTAGGACAAGTAACTGTAATTTCGATACAAATTATGGCAGGTAACTGTAATTTCGATACTAATTATGACAGGTAACAGTAACTTCGATACTAATTATGACAGGTAACAGTAACTTCGATACCAATTATGACAAGTAATTGTAACTCCGAAACTACTTATGACAGGTAACTGTAACATCGTTACTAATTATGACAAGTAACTGTAATTTCGATACAAATTATGGCAGGTAACGGTAACTTCGTTACCAATTATGACAGGTAACAGTACCTTCGATACTAATTATGGCAGGTAACTGTAATTTCGATACTAATTATGACAAGTAACTGTAATTTGAATACAAATTATAGCAGGTAACAGTAACTTCGATACTAATTATGACCGGTAACTGTAATTTCGATACTAATTATGACAAGTCACTGTAATTTCGATACAAATTATGACAGGTAACTGTAACTTCGTTACTAATTATGACAGGTAACTGTAACTTCTTTACTAATTATGACAAGTAACTGCAATTTCGATACAAATGATGTCAGGTAACTGTAACTTCGATACTAATTATGACAGGTAACAGTAACTTCGATACTAATAATGACAGAGAACAGTAACTTCTATACTAATTATGGCAGGTAACTGTAACTTCGTTACTAATTATTACAGTTAACTGTAACTTCGTTACTAATTATGGCAGGTAACAGTAACTTCGTTACTAATTATGGCAGGTAACTGTAAGTTAGATTCTGATTATGACATTTAACTGTAACTTCGTTACTAATTATGGCAGGTAACAGTAACTTCGATACTAATTATGACAGGTAACTGTAACTTTGTTACAAATTAAGACAAGTAATTGTAATTTCGATACAAATTACGGCAGGTAACTGTAACATCGATACTAATTATGACAGGTAACAGTAACTTCGATACTAATTATGACAGAAAACAGTAACATCGGTACTAGTTATGACAGGTAACAGTAACTTCGATACTAATTATGACAAGTAACTGTAACTTCGTTACTAATTATGACAAGTAACTGTAATTTCGATACTAATTATGGCAGGTAACTGTAACTTCGATACTAATTATGACAGGTAACAGTAACTTCGATACTAATTATGGCAGGCAACTGTAACTTAGATTCTAATTATGACATTTAACTGTATCTTTGTTACTAATTATGACAATTAACTGTAATTTCGATACAAATTATGGCAGTAAAAGGTAACTTCGATACTAATTATGACAGGTAACAGTAACTTCGATACTAATTATGACAAGTAACTGTAACATCGATATTAATTATGACAGGAAACTGTAACTTCGTTACAAATTATGACAAGTAACTGTAATTTCGGTACAAATTATGGAAGGTAACTGTAACTTCGATACTAATTATGACAGGTAACATTAACTTCGATACTAATTATGACAAGAAACAGTTACTTCGATACTAATTATGACAGGGAACTATAACTTCGATACTAATTATGACAAGTAACTCTAACGTCGTTACTAATTATGACAAGTAACTGTAATTTTGATAAAAATTATGGCAGGTAACTGTAACTTCAATACTAATTATGACAGGTAACAGTAACTTCGACACTAATTATGACAGGTAACTGTAACTTCGTTACTAATTATGACATGTAACTGTAATTTCGATACTAATTTAAGGCAGGTAACTGTAACTTCGTTACTAATTATGACATGTTACTGTAATTTCGATACAAATTATGGCAGGTAACTGTAAGTTCGTTGCTCATTATGACAAGTAACTGTAATTGCGATATAAATGATGGCAGGTAACTGTAACTTCGTTACTAATTATGACAGGTAACAGTAACTTCGATACTAATTATGACAGAAAACAGTAACTTCGAAACTAATTATGACAGGTAACAGTAACTTCGATACTAATTATTGCAGGTAACTGTAACTTCGATACTAATAATGACAGTTAACTGTAACTTCGTTACTAATTATGACAAGTAACTGTAATTTCGTTACAAATTATGGCAGTTAAATGTAACTGCAATACTAATTATGACAGGTAACAGTAACTTCTATACTAATTATGACATGTAACTGTAACTTCGATACTAATTATGACAGGAAACTGTAACTTCGTTACTAATTATGACATATAACTGTTATTTCGATACATATTATGGCAGATAACTGTAACTTCGATACTAATTATGACAGGTAACAGTAACTTCGATACTAATTATGACAAGTAACAGTTACTTCGATACTAATTATGACAAGTGACAGTAACTTCGAAACTAATTATGACAGGTAACAGTAACATCGTTACTAATTATGACAAGTAACTGTAAATTCGATACAAATTATGGCAGTTAACTGTAACTTCGATACTAATTATGACAGGTAACAGTAACTTCGATACAAATTATGTCAAGTAACTGTAACTTCGATACTAATTATGACAGGTAACTGTAACTTCGATACTAATTATGACAAGTAATTCTAACTTCGTTACTAATTATGACAAGAAATTGTAATTTTGATAAAAATTATGGCAGGTAACTGTAACTTCGATACTACTTATGACAGGTAACAGTAACTTCGATACTAATTATGACAGGTAACTGTAACTTCGTTACTAATTATGACATGTAACTGTAATTTGGATACTAATTATGGCAGGTAACTGTAACTTCGTTACTAATTATGACATGTAACTGTAATTTATTTACAAATTAAGGCAGGTAACTGTAACTTCGATAGTAATTATGACAGGTAACGGTAACTTCGATACTTATCATGACAGAAAACAGTAACAACGATACTAATTATGACAGGTAACCGTAACTTCGATACTAATTATGGCAGGTAACTGTAACTTCGATACTAATTATGAAACTTAACTGTAACTTCGTTACTAATTATGACAAGTGACTGTAATTTCGATACAAATTATGGCTGGTAACTGTAACTTCGATACTAATTATGACAGGTAACAGTAACTTCGATACTAATTATGACTAGTAACTGTAATTTCGATACATATTATGACAGGTAACTGTAACTTCGTTACTATTTATGACAAGTAACTGTAATTTCGATATAAATTATGGCAGATAACTGTAATTTCGATACTAATTATGACAGGTAACAGTAACTTCGATACTAATTATGACAAGTAACAGTAACTTCGATACCAATTATGACAAGTAACTTTAACTCCGAAACTACTTATGACAGGTAACTGTAACATCGTTACTAATTATGACAAGTAACTCTAATTTCGATACATATTATGGCAGGTAACTGTAACTTCGATACCAATTATGACAGGTAACAGTAACTTCGATACTAATTATGGCAGGTAACTGTAATTTCGATACTAATTATGACAAGTAACTGTAATTTGAATACAAATTATAGCAGGTAACAGTAATTTCGATACTAATTATGACAGGTAACTGTAACTTCGATACTAATTATGACAAGTCACTGTAATTTAGATACAAATTATGACAGGTAACTGTAACTTCGTTACTAATTATGGCAAGTAACTGCAATTTCAATACAAATTATGGCAGGCAACAGTAATTTCGATACTAATTATGACAGGTAACTGTAACTTCGATACTAATTAAGACAGGTAACTGTAACTTCTTTACTAATTATGACAAGTAACTGCAATTTCGATACAAATGAAGGCAGGTAACTGTAACTTCGATACTACTTATGACAGGTAACTGTAACTTCGATACTAAAAATGACAGAGAACAGTAACTTCGATACTAATTATGACAGGTAACAGTAACTTCGATACTAATTATGGCAGGTAACTGTAACTTCGATACTAATTATTACAGTTAACTGTAACTTCGTTACTAATTATGGCAGGTAACAGTAACTTCGATACTAATTATGACAGGTAACTGTAACTTTGTTACAAATTAAGACAAGTAATTGTAATTTCGATACAAATTACGGCAGGTAACTGTAACATCGATACTAATTATGACAGGTAACAGTAACTTCGATACTAATTATGACAGAAAACAGTAACATCGGTACTAGTTATGACAGGTAACAGTAACTTCGATACTAATTATGACAAGTAACTGTAACTTCGTTACTAATTATGACAAGTAACTGTAATTTCGATACTAATTATGGCAGGTAACTGTAACTTCGATACTAATTATGACAGGTAACAGTAACTTCGATAGTAATTATGACAGGTAACTGTAACTTCGCTACTAATTATGACAAGTAACTGTAATTTCGATACAAATTATGACAGGTAACAGTAACTTCGATACTAATTATGACAGGTAACTGTAACTTCGATACTAATTATGACAAGTAACTGTAATTTCGATTCAAATTATGACAGGTAACTGTAACTTCGTTACTAAATATGGCAAGTAACTGTAATTTCGATACTAATTATGACAAGTAACTGTAATTTCGATACAAATGATGGCAGGTAACAGTAACTTCGATACTAATTATGACAGGTAACAGTAACTTCGATACTAATTATGACAAGTAACTGTAATTTCGATACAAATGATGGCAGGTAACTGTAACTTCGATACAAATTATGACAGGTAACTGTAACTTCGATACTAATTATGACAGGTTACTGTAACTTCGATACTAATTATGACAAGAAATTGTAATTTTGATAAAAATTATGGCAGGTAACTGTAACTTCGAAACTAATTATGACAGGTAACTGTAACATCGTTACTAATTATGACAAGTAACTGTAATTTAGATACAAATGATGGCAGGTAACTGTAACTTCGATACTTATTATGACAGGTAACAGTAACTTCGATACTAATTATGACAGAAAACAGTTACTTCGATACTAATTATGACAGGTAACAGTAACTTCGATACTAATTATGGCAGGCAACTGTAACTTAGATTCTAATTATGACATTTAACTGTATCTTTGTTACTAATTATGACAATTAACTGTAATTTCGATACAAATTATGGCAGTAAAAGGTAACTTCGATACTAATTATGACAGGTAACAGTAACTTCGATACTAATTATGACAAGTAACTGTAACATCGATATTAATTATGACAGGAAACTGTAACTTCGTTACAAATTATGACAAGTAACTGTAATTTCGGTACAAATTATGGAAGGTAACTGTAACTTCGATACTAATTATGACAGGTAACATTAACTTCGATACTAATTATGACAAGAAACAGTTACTTCGATACTAATTATGACAGGGAACTATAACTTCGATACTAATTATGACAAGTAACTCTAACGTCGTTACTAATTATGACAAGTAACTGTAATTTTGATAAAAATTATGGCAGGAAACTGTAACTTCGATACTAATTATGACAGGTAACAGTAACTTCGACACTTGACAGGTAACTGTAACTTCGTTACTAATTATGACATGTAACTGTAATTTCGATACTAATTTAAGGCAGGTAACTGTAACTTCGTTACTAATTATGACATGTTACTGTAATTTCGATACAAATTATGGCAGGTAACTGTAAGTTCGTTGCTCATTATGACAAGTAACTGTAATTGCGATATAAATGATGGCAGGTAACTGTAACTTCGTTACTAATTATGACAGGTAACAGTAACTTCGATACTAATTATGACAGAAAACAGTAACTTCGAAACTAATTATGACAGGTAACAGTAACTTCGATACTAATTTTTGCAGGTAACTGTAACTTCGATACTAATAATGACAGTTAACTGTAACTTCGTTACTAATTATGACAAGTAACTGTAATTTCGTTACAAATTATGGCAGTTAAATGTAACTTCAATACTAATTATGACAGGTAACAGTAACTTCTATACTATTTATGACATGTAACTGTATTTTCGATACTAATTATGACAGGAAACTGTAACTTCGTTACTAATTATGACATATAACTGTTATTTCGATACATATTATGGCAGATAAATGTAACTTCGATACTAATTTTGACAGGTAACAGTAACTTCGATACTAATTATGACAAGTAACAGTTACTTCGATACTAATTATGACAAGTGACAGTAACTTCGAAACTAATTATGACAGGTAACAGTAACATCGTTACTAATTATGACAAGTAACTGTAAATTCGATACAAATTATGTCAGTTAACTGTAACTTCGATACTAATTATGACGGGTAACAGTAACTTCGATAGAAATTATGTCAAGTAACTGTAACTTCGATACTAATTATGACAGGTAACTGTAACTTCGATACTAATTATGACAAGTACATCTAACTTCGTTAATAATTATGACAAGAAATTGTAATTTTGATAAAAATTATGGCATGTAACTGTAACTTCGATACTACTTATGACAGGTAACTGTAACTTCGATACTAATTATGACCGGTAACTGTAACTTCGTTACTAATTATGACATGTAACTGTAATTTGGATACTAATTATGGCAGGTAACTGTAACTACGTTACTAATTATGACATGTAACTGTAATTTCTTTACAAATTAAGGCAGGTAACTGTAACTTCGATAGTAATTATGACAGGTAACAGTAACTTCGATACTTATCATGACAGAAAACAGTAACAACGATACTAATTATGACAGGTAACAGTAACTTCGATACTAATTATGGCAGGTAACTGTAACTTCGATACTAATTATGAAACTTAACTGTAACTTCGTTACTAATTATGACAAGTGACTGTAATTTCGATACAAATTATGGCTGGTAACTGTAACTTCGATACTAATTATGACAGGTAACAGTAACTTCGATACTAATTATGACTAGTAACTGTAATTTCGATACATATTATGACAGGTAACTGTAACTTCGTTACTAATTATGACAAGTAACTGTAATTTCGATATAAATTATGGCAGGTAACTGTAATTTCGATACTAATTATGACAGGTAACAGTAACTTCGATACTAATTATGACAAGTAACAGTAACTTCGATACCAATTATGACAAGTAACTTTAACTCCGAAACTACTTATGACAGGTAACTGTAACATCGTTACTAATTATGACAAGTAACTCTAATTTCGATACATATTATGGCAGGTAACTGTAACTTCGATACCAATTATGACAGGTAACAGTAACTTCGATACTAATTATGGCAGGTAACTGTAATTTCGATACTAATTATGACAAGTAACTGTAATTTGAATACAAATTATAGCAGGTAACAGTAATTTCGATACTAATTATGACAGGTAACTGTAACTTCGATACTAATTATGACAAGTCACTGTAATTTAGATACAAATTATGACAGGTAACTGTAACTTCGTTACTAATTATGGCAAGTAACTGCAATTTCAATACAAATTATGGCAGGCAACAGTAATTTCGATACTAATTATGACAGGTAACTGTAACTTCGATACTAATTAAGACAGGTAACTGTAACTTCTTTACTAATTATGACAAGTAACTGCAATTTCGATACAAATGAAGGCAGGTAAATGTAACTTCGATACTACTTATGACAGGTAACTGTAACTTCGATACTAAAAATGACAGAGAACAGTAACTTCGATACTAATTATGACAGGTAACAGAAACTTCGATACTAATTATGGCAGGTAACTGTAACTTCGATACTAATTATTACAGTTAACTGTAACTTCGTTACTAATTATGGCAGGTAACAGTAACTTCGATACTATTTATGACAGGTAACTGTAACTTCGTTACAAATTAAGACAATTAATTGTAATTTCGATACAAATTATGGCAGGTAACTGTAACTTCGATACTAATTATGACAGAAAACAGTAACATTGATACTAGTTATGACAGGTAACAGTAACTTCGATACTAATTATGACAAGTAACTGTAATTTCGATACAAAATATGGCAGGTAACTGTAACTTCGATACTACTTATGACAGGTAACAGTAACTTCGATACTAATTATGACAGGTAACTGTAACTTCGCTACTAATTATGACAAGTAACTGTAATTTCGATACAAATTATGACAGGTAACAGTAACTTCGATACTAATTATGACAGGTAACTGTAACTTCGATACTAATTATGGAAGGTAACTGTAACTTAGATTCTAATTATGACATTTAACTGTAACTTTGTTACTAATTATGACAATTAATTGCAATTTCGATACAAATTATGGCAGTTAAATGTAACTTCGATACTAATTATGACAGGTAACAGTCACTTCGATACTAATTATGACAAGTAACTGAAACATCGATACTAATTATGACAGGAAACTGTAACTTCGTTACAAATTATGACTAGTAACTGTAATTTCGGTACAAATTATGGAAGGTAAATGTAACTTCGATACTAATTATGACAGGTAACATTAACTTCGATACTTATTATGACAAGAAACAGTTACTTCGATACTTATTATGACAGGTAACTATAACTTCGATACTAATTATGACAGGTAACAGTAACTTCGACACTAATTATGACATGTAACTGTAATTTCGATACTAAATATGGCAGGTAACTGTAACTATGTTACTAATTATGACATGTAACTGTAATTTCGTTAAAAATTAAGGTAGGTAACTGTAACTTCGATACTAATTATGACAGGTAACAGTTACTTCGATACTAATTATGACAGAAAACAGTAACTTCGAAACTAATTATGACAAGTAACTCTAACTTCGTTACTAATTATGACAAGAAATTGTAATTTTGATAAAAATTATGGCAGGTAACTGTAACTTCGTTACTAATTATGACATGTAACTGTAATTTCGATACTAAATATGGCAGGTAACTGTAACTTCGATACTAATTATGAAACTTAACTGTAACTTCGTTACTAATTATGACATGTGACTGTAATTTCGATACAAATTATGGCTGGTAACTGTAACTTCGATACTAATTATGACAGGTAACAGTAACTTCGATACTAATTATGACTAGTAACTGTAATTTCGATACATATTATGACAGGTAACTGTAACTTCGTTACTAATTATGACAAGTAACTGTAATTTCGATATAAATTATGGCAGGTAACTGTAATTTCGATACTAATGATGACAGGTAACAGTAACTTCGATACTAATTATGACAAGTAACTGTAATTTCGATACAAATTATGACAGGTAACAGTAACTTCGATACTAATTATGACAGGTAACTGTAACTTCGATACTAATTATGACAAGTAACTGTAATTTCGATACAAATTATGACAGGTAACTGTAACTTCGTTACTAAATATGGCAAGTAACTGTAATTTCGATACTAATTTTGACAAGTAACTGTAATTTCGATACAAATGATGGCAGGTAACAGTAACTTCGATACTAATTATGACAGGTAACAGTAACTTCGATACTAATTATGACAAGTAACTGTAATTTCGATACAAATGATGGCAGGTAACTGTAACTTCGATACAAATTATGACAGGTAACTGTAACTTCGATACTAATTATGACAGGTTACTGTAACTTCGATACTAATTATGACAAGAAATTGTAATTTTGATAAAAATTATGGCAGGTCACTGTAACTTCGAAACTAATTATGACAGGTAACTGTAACATCGTTACTAATTATGACAAGTAACTGTAATTTAGATACAAATGATGGCAGGTAACTGTAACTTCGATACT
Source organism: Meconema thalassinum (assembly GCA_946902985.2). NCBI lineage: Eukaryota > Metazoa > Arthropoda > Insecta > Orthoptera > Tettigoniidae > Meconema > Meconema thalassinum. The sequence goes on from OX336388.2 coordinate 1,659,060,924, forward strand.
TATTAAGACAGGTAACAGTAACTTCGATACTAATTATGACAGAAAACAGAAACTTCGATACTAATTATGAAAGGTAACAGTAACTTCGATACTTATTATGGCAGGCAACTGTAACTTAGATTCTAATTATGACATTTAACTGTATCTTTGTTACTAATTATGACAATTAACTGTAATTTCGATACAAATTATGGCAGTAAAATGTAACTTCGATACTAATTATGACAGGTAACAATAACTTCGATACTAATTATGACAAGTAACTGTAACATCGATATTAATTATGACAGGAAACTGTAACTTCGTTACAAATTATGACAAGTAACTGTAATTTCGGTACAAATTATGGAAGGTAACTGTAACTTCGATACTAATTATGACAGGTAACACTAACTTCGATACTAATTATGAAAGGTAACTGTAACTTCGTTACTTATTATGACAGAAAACAGTAACTTCGAAACTAATTATGACAGGTAACAGTAACTTCGAAACTAATTATGGCAGGTAACTGTAACTTCGATACTAATAATGACAGTTTACTGTAACTTCGTTACTATTTATGACAAGTAACTGTAATTTCGATACAAATTATGGCAGTTAAATGTAACTTCAATACTAATTATGACAGGTAACAGTAACTTCTATACTAATTATGACAAGTAACTGTAACTTCGATACTTATTATGACAGGAAACTGTAACTTCGTTACTAATTATGACATGCAACTGTTATTTCGATACTTATTATCGCAGATAAATATAACTTCGATACTAGTTATGACAGGTAACAGTAACATCGATACTAATTATGACAAGTAACTGTAATTTCGATACTAATTATAACAGGTAACTGTAACTTCGATACTAATTATGACAAGTAACTGTAATTTCGATACAAATTATGACAGGTAACTGTAACTTCGTTACTAAATATGGCAAGTAACTGTAATTTCAATACTAATTATGACAAGTAACTGTAATTTCGATACAAATGATGGCAGGTAACTGTAACTTCGATACTAATTATGACAGGTAACAGTAACTTCGATACTAATTATGACAAGTAACTGTAATTTCGATACAAATGATGGCAGGTAACTGTAACTTCGATACTAATTATGACAGGTAACAGTAACTTCGATACTAATTATGACAGATAACTGTACCTTAGCTACTAATTATGACAAGTACCTGTAATTTCGATACGAATTATGACAGGTAACAGTAACTTCGATACTAATTATGACAGGCAACAGTAACTTCGATACTAATTATGACAAGTAACTGTAACTTCGTTACTAATTATGACAAGTAACTGTAATTTCGATACTAATTATGGCAGGTAACTGTAACTTCGATACTAATTATGACAGGTAACAGTAACTTCGATACTAATTATGACAGGTAACTGTAACTTCGCTACTAATTATGACAAGTAACTGTAATTTCGATACAAATTATGACAGGTAACAGTAACTTCGATACTAATTATGACAGGTAACTGTAACTTCGATACTAATTATGACGAGAAACTGTAATTTCGATACAAATTATGACAGGTAACTGTAACTTCGTTACTAAATATGGCAAGTAACTGTAATTTCGATACTAATAATGACAAGTAACTGTAATTTCGATACAAATGATGGCAGGTAACTGTAACTTCGCTACTAATTATGACTAGTAACTGTAATTTCGATACATATTATGACAGGTAACTGTAACTTCGTTACTAATTATGACAAGTAACTGTAATTTCGATATAAATTATGGCAGGTAACTGTAATTTCGATACTAATTATGACAGGTAACTGTAACTTCGATACTAATTATGACAAGTCACTCTAATTTCGATACAAATTATGACAGGTTACTGTAACTTCGTTACTAATTATGGCAAGTAACTGCAATTTCAATACAAATGATGGCCGGTAACTGTAACTTCGATACTAATTATGACAGGTAACAGTAACTTCGATACTAATAATGACAGAAAACAGTAACTTCGATACTAATTATGACAGGTAACAGTAACTTCGATGCTAATTATGGCAGGTAACTCTAGCTTCGATACTAATTATTAAAGTTAACTGTAACTTCGTTGCCAATTATGGCAGGTAACAGTAACTTCGATACTAATTATGACAGGTAACTGTAACTTCGTTAGTAATTATGACAAGTAACTGTAATTTCGATACATATTATGCCAGGTAACTAACTTTGATACTAATTATGGCAGGTAACAGTAACTTCGATACTAATTATGACAGGTAACTGTAACTTCGTTGCAAATTAAGACAAGTAATTGTAATTTCGATACAAATTATGGCAGTTAACTGTAAGTTCGATACCAATTATGACAGGTAACAATAACTTCTATACTAATTATGACAGAAAACAGTAACATCGACACTAGTTATGACAGGATACAGTACTTCGATACTAATTATGACAAGTAACTGTAACTTCGTTACTAATTATGACAAGTAACTGTAATTGCGATACAAATTATGGCAGGTAACTGTAACTTCAATAGTAATTATGACGGGTAACAGTAACTTCGATACTAATTATGAAAGGTAACTGTAACTTCGCTACTAATTATGACAAGTAACTGTAATTTCGATACAAATTATGACAGGTAACAGTAACTTCGATACTAATTATGACAGGTAACTGTAACTTCGATACTAATTATGACAAGTAACTGTAATTTCGATACAAATTATGACAGGTAACTGTAACTTCGTTACTAAATATGGCATGTAAGTGTAATTTCGATACTAATTATGACAAGTAACTGTAATTTCGATACAAATGATGGCAGGTAACTGTAACTTCGATACTAATTATGACAGGTAACAGTAACTTCGATACTAATTATGACAAGTAAGTGTAATATCGATACAAATGATGGCAGGTAACTGTCACTTCGATACATATTATGACTGGTAACTGTAACTTCAATACTAATTATAACAAGAAATTGTAATTTTGATAAAAATTATGGCAGGTAACTGTAACTTCGATACTAATTATGACAGGTAACTGTAACTTCGATACTAATTATGACAAGTAACTCTAACTTCGTTACTAATTATGACAGGTAACAGTAACTTCGATACTTATTATGTCAAGTAACTGTAACTTCGATACTAATTATGACAGGTAACTGTAACTTCGATACTAATTATGACAAGTAACTCTAACTTCGTTACTAATTATGACAAGAAATTGTAATTTTGATAAAAATTATGGCAGGTAACTGTAACTTCGATACTACTTATGACAGGTAACAGTAACTTCGATACTAATTATGACAGGTAACTGTAACTTCGTTACTAATTATGACATGAAACTGTAATTTGGATACTAATTATGGCAGGTAACTGTAACTTCGTTACTAATTATGACATGTAACTGTAATTTCGTTACAAATTAAGGCAGGTAACTGTAACTTCGATACTAATTATGACAGGTAACAGTAACTTCGTTACTTATTATGACAGAAAACAGTAACAACGATATTTATTATGACAGGTAACAGTAACTTCGATACTAATTATGGCAGGTAACTGTAACTTCGATACTAATTATGAAACTTAACTGTAACTTCGTTACTAATTATGACAAATGACTGTAATTTCGATACAAATTATGGCTGGTAACTGTAACTTCGATACTAATTATGACAGGTAACAGTAACTTCGATACTAATTATGACTAGTAACTGTAACTTTGATACTAATTATGACAGGTAACTGTAACTTCGTTACTAATTATGACAAGTAACTGTAATTTCGATACAAATTATGGCAGGTAACTGTAATTTCGATACTAATTATGAAAGTAACAGTAACTTCGATACTAATCATGACAAGTAACAGTAACTTCGATACCAAGTATGACAAGTAACTGTAACTCCGAAACTACTTATGACTGGTAACTGTAACATCGTTACTAATTATGACAAGTAACTGTAATTTCGATACAAATTATGGCAGGTTACTGTAACTTCGATACTAATTATGACAGGTAACAGTAACTTCGATACTAATTATGTCAAGTAACTGTAACTTCGAGAGCCTCCGTGGCTTAGGCGGCAGCACGCCGGCCTCTCACCGCTGGATCCGTGGTTCAAATCCCGGTCATTCCATGTGAGATCTGTGCTGGACAAAACGGTGGCAGACAGGTTTTTCTCCGGGTACTCCGGTTTTCCCTGTCACAATTTCATTCCAGCAACACTCTCCACTATCATCTCATTTCATCTGTCATTCATTTAATCATTGCTCCAGAGGAGTGCGACAGGCTTCGGCAGCCGGCACGCTTCATATCCTCGCCGCTAGATAGGGGCTTCATTCATTCCATTCCTGACCCGGTCGGAGACTGGAAGCAGGCAGTGGTTTTTCATTTTCAACTGTAACTTCGATACTAATTATGACAGGTAACTGTAACTTCGATACTAATTATGACAAGTAACTCTAACTTCGTTACTAATTATGACAAGAAATTGTAATTTTGCTAAAAATTATGGCAGGTAACTGTAACTTTGATACTACTTATGACAGGTAACAGTAACATCGATACTAATTATGACAGGTAACTGTAACTTCGTTACTAATTATGACATGTAACTGTAATTTCGATACTAATTATGGCAGGTAACTGTAACTTCGTTACTAATTATGACATGTAACAGTAACTTCGATACTAATTATGACAGGTAACTGTAACTTCGTTACTAATTATGACATGTAACTGTAATTTCGATACTAATTATGGCAGGTAACTGTAACTTCGTTACTAATTATGACATGTAACTGTAATTTCGATGCAAATTATGGCAGGTAACTGTAACTTCGATACTAATTATGACAGGTAACAGTAACTTCGATACTAATTATGACAGAAAACAGTAACAACGATACTAATTATGACAGGTAACAGTAACTTCGATACTAATTAGGGCAGGTAACTGTAACTTCGATACTAATTATGACACTTAACTGTAACTTCGTTACTAATTATGAAAAGTAACTGTCATTTCGATACAAATTATGGCAGGTAACTGTAACTTCGATACTAATTATGACAGGTAACAGTAACTTCGATACTAATTACGACTAGTAACTGTAACTTCGATACTAATTATGACAGGTAACTGTAACTTCGTTACTAAGTATGACAAGTAACTGTAATTTCGATACAAGTTATGGCAGGTAACTGTAATTTCGATACTAATTATGACAGGTAAAAGTAACTTCGATACTAATTATGACAAGTAACAGTAACCTCGATACCAATTATGACAAGTAACTGTAACTCCGAAACTACTTATGACAGGTAACTGTAACATCGTTACTAATTATGTCAAGTAACTGTAATTTCGATACAAATTATGGCAGGTAACTGTAACTTCGATACCAATTATGACAGGTAACAGTAACTTCGATACTAATTATGGCAGGTAACTGTAATATCGATACTAATTATGACAAGTAACTGTAATTTCAATACAAATTATAGCAGGTAACAGTAACTTCGATACTAATTATGACAGGTAACTGTAACATCGATACTAATTATGACAAGTCACTGTAATTTCGATACAAATTATGACAGGTAACTGTAACTTCGTTACTAATTATGGCAAGTAACTGCAATTTCAATACAAATGATGGAAGGTAACTGTAACTTCGATACTAATTATGACAGGTAACAGTAACTTCGATACAAATAATGATAGAAATCAGTAACTTCTATACTAATTATGACAGGTAACAGTAACTTCGATGCTAATTATGGCAGGTAACTGTAACTTCGATACTAATTATTAAAGTTAACTGTAACTTCGTTGCCAATTATGGCAGGTAACAGTAACTTCGATACTACTTATGGCAGGTAACTGTAACTTCGTTACTAATTATGACAAGTAACTGTAATTTCGATACATATTATGCCAGGTAACTAACTTCGATACTAATTATGGCAGGTAACAGTAACTTCGATACTAATTATGACAGGTAACTGTAACTTCGTTACAAATTAAGACAAGTAATTGTAATTTCGATACAAATTATGGCAGTTAACTGTAACTTCGATACTAATTATGACAGGTAACAATAACTTCTATAGTAATTATGACAGAAAACAGTAACATCGACACTAGTTATGACAGGTAACAGTAACTTCGATACTAATTATGACAAGTAACTGTAACTTCGTTACTAATTATGACAAGTAACTGTAATTTCGATACAAATCATGGCAGGTAACTGTAACTTCGATACTAATTATGACGGGTAACAGTAACTTCGATACTAATTATGAAAGGAAACTGTAACTTCGCTACTAATTATGACAAGTAACTGTAATTTCGATACAAATTATGACAGGTAACAGTAACTTCGATACTAATTATGACAGGTAACTGTAACTTCGATACTAATTATGACAAGTAACTGTAATTTCGATACAAATTATGACAGGTAACTGTAACTTCGTTACTAAATATGGCATGTAACTGTAATTTCGATACTAATTATGACAAGTAATTGTAATTTCGATACAAATGATGGCAGGTAACTGTAACTTCGATACTAATTATGACAGGTAACAGTAACTTCGATACTAATTATGACAAGTAAGTGTAATTTCAATACAAATGATGGCAGGTAACTGTAACTTCGATACAAATTATGACTGGTAACTGTAACTTCAATACCAATTATGACAGGTTACTGTAACTTCGATACTAATTATGACAGGTAACAGTAACTTCGATATTAATTATGGCAGGTAACTGTAACTTCGATACTAATTATGACAGTTAACTGTAACTTCGTTACTAATTATCACAAGTAACTGTAATTTCGATACAAATTATGGCAGTTAAATGTAACTTCGATACTAATTATGACAGGTAACAGTAACTTCGATACTAATTATGACAAGTAACTGTAACTTCGATACTAATTATGACAGGAAACTGTAACTTCTTTAACAATTATGACAAGTAACTAAAATTTCGATACAAATTATGGCAGGTTACTGTAACTTCGATACTAATTATGACAGGTAATAGTAACTTCGATACTAATTATGTCAAGTAACTGTAACCTCGATACTAATTATGACAGGTAACTGTAACTTCGATACTAGTTATGACAAGTAACCCTAACTTCGTTACTAATTATGACAAATAACTGTAACTTCGAAACTACTTATGACAGGTAGCTGTAACATCGTTACTAATTATGACAAGTAACTGTTATTTCGATACAAAATATGGCAGGTAACAGTAACTTCGATACTGATTATGACTGGTAACAGGAACTTCGATACTAATTATGGCAGGTAACTGTAACTTCGTTACTAATTATGATATGTAACTGTAATTTCGATACAAATTATGGCAGGTAACTATAACTTCGATACTAATTATGACAGGTAACAGTAACTTCGATACTAATTATGACGGAAAACAGTAACAACGATACAAATTATGACAGGTAACAGTAACTTCGATACTAATTATGACGGAAAACAGTAACAACGATACTAATTATGAAAGGTAACTGTAACATCGATACTAATTATGGCAGGTAACTGTAACTTCGATACTAATTATGACAGTTAACTGTAACTTCGTTACTGATTATGACAAGTAACTGTAATTTCGATACAAATTATGGCAGGTAACTGTAACTTCGATACTAATTATGACAGGTAACGGTAACTTCGATACTAGTTATGACAGGTAACAGTAACTTCGATACTAATTATGACAGAAAACAGTAACTTCGATACCAATTATGACAGGTAACAGTATCTTCGATACTAATTATGGCAGGTAACTGTAATTTCGATACTAATTATGACAAGTAACTCTAATTTCGATACAAATTATGGCAGGTAACAATAACTTCCATAGTAATTATGACAGGTAACTGTAATTTCGATACTCATTATGGCAGGTAACAATAACATCGATACTAATTATGACAAGTAACTGTAATTTCGATACAAATTATGACAGGTAACTGTAACTTCTTTACTAATTAGGGCAAGTAACTGTAATTTCGATAGAAATTATGGCAGGTAACAGTAACTTCGATACTAATTATGACAGGTAACTGTAACTTCGATACTAATTATGACAGGTAACTGTAACTTCAATACTAATTATGACAAGTAACTGTAATTTCGATACAAATGATGGCAGGTAACTGTATCTTCGATACTAATTATGACAGGTAACAGTAACTTCGATACTAATTATGACAGAAAACAGTAACTTCGAAACTAATTATGACAGGTAACAGTAACTTCGATATTAATTATGGCAGGTAACTGTAACTTCGATACTAATAATGACAGTTAACTGTAACTTCGTTACTAATTATGACAAGTAACTGTAATTTCGATACAAATTATGGCAGTTATATGTAACTTCAATGCTAATTATGACAGGTAACAGTAACATCTATACTAATTATGACGAGTAACTGTAACTTCGATACTAATTATGACAGGAAACAGTAACTTCTTTACAAATTATGACAAGTAACTGTAATTTCGATACAAATTATGTCAGGTAAATGTAACTTCGATACTAATTATGACAGGTAACAGTTACTTCGATACTAATTATGACAAGTAACAGTTCCTTCGGTACAAATTATGACAAGTAACTGTAACTTCGAAACTAATTATGACAGGTAACTGTGCATCGTTAATAATTATGACAAGTAACTGTAATTTCGATACAAATTATGGCAGGTTCGATACGAATTATGACAGGTAACAGTAACATCGATACTAATTATGACAAGTATTTGTAACTTCGATACTAATTATGACAGGAAACTGTAACTTCTTTAACAATTATGACAAGTAACTAAAATTTCGATACAAATTATGGCAGGTTACTGTAACTTCGATACTAATTATGACAGGTAATAGTAACTTCGATACTAATTATGTCAAGTAACTGTAACCTCGATACTAATTATGACAGGTAACTGTAACTTCGATACTAGTTATGACAAGTAACCCCAACTTCGTTACTAATTATGACAAGTAACTGTAACTTCGAAACTACTTATGACAGGTAACTGTAACATCGTTACTAATTATGACAAGTAACTGTTATTTCGATACAAATTATGGCAGGTAACAAACAGTAACTTCGATACTAATTATGACTGGTAACAGTAACCTCTATACTAATTATGACGAGTAACTGTAACTTCGATAATAATTATGACAGGAAACAGTAACTTCTTTACAAATTATGACAAGTAACTGTAATTTCGATACAAATTATGTCAGGTAACTGTAACTTCAATACTAATTATGACAGGTAACAGTAACTTCGATACTAATTATGACGGAAAGCAGTAACAACGATACAAATTATGACAGGTAACAGTAACTTCGATACTAATTATGACAGGTAACTGTAACTTCGATACTAATTATGACAAGTAACTGTAATTTCGATACAAATTATGACAGGTAACTGTAACTTCGATACTAATTATGGCAGGTAACTGTAACTTCGTTACTAATTATGACATGTAACTGTAATTTCGATACAAATTATGGCAGGTAACTGTACCTTCGATACTAATTATGACAGGTAACAGTAACTTCGATACTAATTATGACGGAAAGCAGTAACAACGATACAAATTATGACAGGTAACAGAAACTTCGATACTAATTATGACGGAAAACAGTAACAACGATACTAATTATGACAGGTAACAGTAACTTCGATAATAAATATGGCAGGTAACTGTAACTTGGATACTAATTATGACAGTTAACTGTAACTTCGTTACTAATTATGACAAGTAACTGTAATTTCGATACAAATTATGGGAGGTAACTGTAACTTCGATACTAATTATGACAGGTAACGGTAACTTCGATACTAGTTATGACAGGTAACAGTAACTTCGATACTAATTATGACAGAAAACAGTAACTTCGATACCAATTATGACAGGTAACAGTAACTTCGATACTAATTATGGCAGGTAACTGTAATTTCGATACTAATTATGACAAGTAACTCTAATTTCGATACAAATTATGGCAGGTAACAATAACTTCCTTAGTAATTATGACAGGTAATTGTAATTTCGATACTAATTGTGGCAGGTAACAGTAACATCGATACTAATTATGACAAGTAACTGTAATTTCGATACAAATCATGGCAGGTAACTGTAACTTCGATACTAATTATGACAGGTAACAGTAACTTCGATACTAATTATGACAAGTAACTGTTACTTCGATACTAATTATGACAGGTAACTGTAACTTCGTTACTAATTATGACAAGTAACTGTAATTTCGATACAAATTATGGCAGGTAACTGTAATTTCGATACTAATTTTGACTGGTAACAGTACCTTCGATACCAATTATGACAAGTAACAGTAACTTCGATACTAATTATGGCAAGTAACTGTAACTCAGAAACTACTTATGACAGGTAACTGTAACATCGTTACTAATTATGACAAGTAACTGTAATTTCGATACAAATTATGGCAGGTAACTGTAACTTCAATACTAATTATGACAGGTAACAGTAACTTCGATACTAATTATGACAGGTAACTGTAACTTCGTTACTAATTATGACACGTAACTGTAATTTGGGTACAAATTATGGCAGGTAACAGTAACTTCGATACTAATAATGACAGTTAACTCTAACATCGTTACTAATTATGACAAGTAACTGTAATTTCGATACAAATTATGGCAGTTAAATGTAACTTCAATACTAATTATGACAGGCTACAGTAACTTCGATATTAATTATGACAGAAAACAGTAACAACGATACTAATAATGACAGGTAACAGTAACTTCAATACTAATTAGGGCAGGTAACTGTAACTTCGATACCAATTATGACAGGTAACAGTAACTTCGATACTAATTATGGCAGGTAACGGTAATTTCGATACTAATTATGACAAGTAACTCTATTTTCGATACAAATTATGGCAGGTAACAATAACTTCCATAGTAATTATGACAGGTAACTGTAATTTCGATACTCATTATGGCAGGTAACAATAACATCGATACTAATTATGACAAGTAACTGTAATTTCGATACAAATTATGACAGGTAACTGTAACTTCTTTACTAATTGGGGCAAGTAACTGTAATTTCGATAGAAATTATGGCAGGTAACAGTAACTTCGATACTAATTATGACAGGTAACTGTAACTTCGATACTAATTATGACAGGTAACTGTAACTTCAATACTAATTATGACAAGTAACTGTAATTTCGATACAAATGATGGCAGGTAACTGTAACTTCGATACTAATTATGACAGGTAACAGTAACTTCGATACTAATTATGACAGAAAACAGTAACTTCGAAACTAATTATGACAGGTAACAGTAACTTCGATACTAAATATGGCAGGTAACTGTAACTTCGATACTAATAATGACAGTTAACTGTAACTTCGTTACTAATTATGACAAGTAACTGTAATTTCGATACAAATTATGGCAGTTAAATGTAACTTCAATACTAATTATGACAGGTAACAGTAACCTCTATACTAATTATGACGAGTAACTGTAACTTCGATAATAATTATGACAGGAAACAGTAACTTCTTTACAAATTATGACAAGTAACTGTAATTTCGATACAAATTATGTCAGGTAACTGTAACTTCGATACAAATTATGAAAGGTAACAGTTCCTTCGATACTAATTATGACAAGTAACTGTAACTTCGAAACTAATTATGACAGGTGACTGTGCATCGTTAATAATTATGACAAGTAACTGTAATTTCGATACAAATTATGGCAGGTTCGATACTAATTATGACAGGTAACAGTAACATCGATACTAATTATGACAAGTAACTCTAACTTCGTTAATAATTATGACATGTAACTGTAATTTTGATAAAAATTATGGCAGGTAACTGTAACTTCGGTACTAATTATGACAGGTAACAGTAACTTCGATACTAATTATGACAGGTAACTGTAACTTCGTTCCTAATTATGACATGTAACTGTAATTTCGATACTAATTATGGCAGGTAACTGTAACATCGTTATTAATTATGACATGTAACTGTAATTTCGATACAAATTATGGCAGATAACTGTAACTTCGATACTAATTATGACAGATTACTGTAACTTCGATATTAATTATGACAGAAAACAGTAACAACGATACTAATTATGACAGGTAAGAGTAACTACAATACTAATTAGGGCAGGTAACTGAAACTTCGATACTAGTTATGACAGTTAACTGTAACTTCGTTACTAATTATGACAAGTAACTGTAATTTCGATACAATTTATCGCAGGTAACTGTAACTTCGATACTAATTATGACAGGTAACAGTAACTACGATACTAATTATGACAAGTAACTGTAACTTCGATACTAATTATGACAGGTAACTGTAACTTCGTTACTAATTATGACAAGTAACTGTAATTTCGATACAAATCATGGCAGGTAACTGTAATTTCGATACTAATTATGACAGGTAACAGTACATTCGATACTAATTATGACAAGTAACAGTAACTTCGATACTAATTATGGCAAGTAACTGTAACTCAGAAACTACTATATGACAGGTAACTGTAACATCGTTACTAATTATGACAAGTAACTGTAATTTCGATACAAATTATGGCAGGTAATTGTAACTTCAATACTAATTATGACAGGTAACAGTATCTTCGATACTAATTATGACAGGTAACTGTAACTTCGTTACTAATTATGACACGTAACTGTAATTTGGATACAAATTATGGCAGGTAACAGTAACTTCGATACGAATTATGACAGGAAACTGTAACTTCGATACTAATTATGACAAGTAACTGTAATTTCGATACAAATTATGACAGGTAACTGTAACTTCGTTACTGATTATGGCAAGTAACTCTAATTTCGATACAAATTATTGCAGGTAACAGTAACTTCGATACTAATTATGACAGGTAACTGTAACTTCGATATTAATTATGACAGGTAACTGTAACTTCGTTACTAATTATGACAGGTAACAGTAATTTTGATACATGTGAGGGCAGGTAACTATAACTTCGATACTAATTATGACAGGTAACAGTAACTTCGATGCTAATTATGACAGAAAACAGTAACTTCGATACTAATTATGACAGGTAACAGTAACTTCGATACTAATTATGGCAGATAACTGTAATTTCGATACTAATTATGACAAGTAACTCTAATTTCGATACAAATTATTGCAGGTAACAGTAACCTCGATACTAATTATGACAGGTAACTGTAACTTCGATACTAATTATTACAAGTAACTGTAATTTCGATACAAATTATGACAGGTAACTGTAACTTCGTTACTAATTATGGCAAGTAACTGTAATTTCGATACAAATTATGGCAGGTAACCGTAACTTCGATACTTATTATGACAGGTAACTGTAACTTCGATACTAATTATGACAGGTAACTGTAATTTCGATACAAATTATGGCAGTTAAATGTAACTTCGATACTAATTAAGACAGGTAACAGTAACTTCGATACTAATTATGACAAGTAACTGTAACTTCGATACTAATTATGACAGGAAACTGTAACTTCTTTACCAATTATGACAAGTAACTTTAATTTCGATACAAATTATGGCAGGTAACTGTAACTTCGATACTAATTATGACAGGTAACAGTAACTTCGATACTAATTTTGACAGTAACAGTTACTTCGATACTAATTATGGCAAGTAACTGTAACTTCGAAACTAATTATGACAAGCTACTGTAACATCGTTGCTAATTATGACAAGTAACTGTAATTTCGATACAAATTATGGCAGTTAACTGTAACTTCGATATTAATTATGACAGGTAACAGTAACTTCCACACTAATTATGTCAAGTAACTGTAACTTCGATACTAATTATTACAGGTAATTGTAACTTCGATACTAATTATGACAAGTAACCCCAACTTCGTTACTAATTATGACAAGTAACTGTAACTTCGAAACTACTTATGACAGGTAACTGTAACATCGTTACTAATTTTGACAAGTAACTGTTATTTCGATACAAATTATGGCAGGTAACAGTAACTTCGATACTAATTATGACTGGTAACAGGAACTGCGATACTAATTATGACAGGTAACTGTAACATCGTTACTAATTATGACAAGTAACTGTTATTTCGATACAAATTATGGCAGGTAACAGTAACTTCGATACTAATTATGACTGGTAACAGGAACTTCGATACTAATTATGGCAGGTAACTGTAACTTCGTTACTAATTATGACATGTAACTGTAATTTCGATACAAATTATGGCAGGTAACTGTACCTTCGATACTAATTATGACAGGTAACAGTAACTTCGATACTAATTATGACGGAAAGCAGTAACAACGATACAAATTATGACAGGTAACAGAATCTTCGATACTAATTATGACGGAAAACAGTAACAACGATACTAATTATGACAGGTAACAGTAACTTCGATAATAATTATGGCAGGTAACTGTAACTTGGATACTAATTATGACAGTTAACTGTAACTTCGTTACTAATTATGACAAGTAACTGTAATTTCGATACAAATTATGGGAGGTAACTGTAACTTCGATACTAATTATGACAGGTAACGGTAACTTCGATACTAGTTATGACAGGTAACAGTAACTTCGATACTAATTATGACAGAAAACAGTAACTTCGATACCAATTATGACTGGTAACAGTAACTTCGATACTAATTATGGCAGGTAACTGTAATTTCGATACTAATTATGACAAGTAACTCTAATTTCGATACAAATTATGGCAGGTAACAATAACTTCCTTAGTAATTATGACAGGTAACTGTAATTTCGATACTAATTATGGCAGGTAACAGTAACATCGATACTAATTATGACAAGTAACTGTAATTTCGATACAAATCATGGCAGGTAACTGTAACTTCGATACTAATTATGACAGGTAACAGTAACTTCGATACTAATTATGACAAGTAACTGTTACTTCGATACTAATTATGACAGGTAACTGTAATTTCGATACAAATTATGGCAGGTAACTGTAATTTCGATACTAATTTTGACTGGTAACAGTACCTTCGATACCAATTATGACAAATAACAGTAACTTCGATACTAATTATGGCAAGTAACTGTAACTCAGAAACTACTTATGACAGGTAACTGTAACTTCGTTACTAATTATGACAAGTAACTGTAATTTCGATACAAATTATGGCAGTTAAATGTAACTTCAATACTAATTATGACAGGCTACAGTAACTTCGATATTAATTATGACAGAAAACAGTAACAACGATACTAATTATGACAGGTAACAGTAACTTCAATACTAATTAGGGCAGGTAACTGTAACTTCGATACCAATTATGACAGGTAACAATAACTTCGATACTAATTATGGTAGGTAACGGTAATTTCGATACTAATTATGACAAGTAACTCTATTTTCGATACAAATTATGGCAGGTAACAATAACTTCCATAGTAATTATGACAGGTAACTGTAATTTCGATACTCATTATGGCAGGTAACAATAACATCGATACTAATTATGACAAGTAACTGTAATTTCAATACAAATTATGACAGGTAACTGTAACTTCTTTACTAATTGGGGCAAGTAACTGTAATTTCGATAGAAATTATGGCAGGTAACAGTAACGTCGATACTAATTATGACAGGTAACTGTAACTTCGATACTAATTATGACAGGTAACTGTAACTTCAATACTAATTATGACAAGTAACTGTAATTTCGATACAAATGATGGCAGGTAACTGTAACTTCGATACTAATTATGACAGGTAACAGTAACTTCGATACTAATTATGACAAGTAACTGTAACTTCGAAACTACTTATGACAGGTAACTGTAACATCGTTACTAATTATGACAAGTAACTGTTATTTCGATACAAATTATGGCAGGTAACAGTAACTTCGATACTAATTATGACTGGTAACAGGAACGTCGATACAAATTATGGCAGGTAACTGTAACTTCGTTACTAATTATGATATGTAACTGTAATTTCGATACAAATTATGGCAGGTAACTGTAACTTCGATACTAATTATGACAGGTAACAGTAACTTCGATACTAATTATGACGGAAAACAGTAACAACGATACTAATTATGACAGGTAACAGTAACTTCGATACTAATTATGGCAGGTAACTGTAACTTCGATACTAATTATGACAGTTAACTGTAACTTCGTTACTAATTATGACAAGTAACTGTAATTTCGATACAAATCATGGGAGGTAACTGTAACTTCGATACTAATTATGACAGGTAACGGTAACTTCGATACTAGTTATGACAGGTAACAGTAACTTCGATATTAATTATGACAGAAAACAGTAACTTCGATACCAATTATGACAGGTAACAGTAACTTCGATACTAATTATGGCAGGTAACTGTAAATTCGATACTAATTATGACAAGTAACTCTAATTTCGATACAAATTATGGCAGGTAACAATAACTTCCATAGTAATTATGACAGGTAACTGTAATTTCGATACTAATTATGGCAGGTAACAGTAACATCGATACTAATTATGACAAGTAACTGTAATTTCGATACAAATTATGACAGGTAACTGTAACTTCTTTACTAATTAAGGCAAGTAACTGTAATTTCGATACAAATTATGGCAGGTAACAGTAACTTCGATACTAATTATGACAGGTAACTGTAACTTCGATACTAATAATGACAGTTAACTGTAACTTCGTTACTAATTATGACACGTAACTGTAATTTCGATACAAATTATGGCAGTTAAATGTAACTTCAATACTAATTATGACAGGTAACAGTAACCTCTATACTAATTATGACGAGTAACTGTAACTTCGATACTAATTATGACAGGAAACAGTAACTTCTTTACAAATTATGACAAGTAACTGTAATTTCGATACAAATTATGTCAGGTAACTGTAACTTCGATACTAATTATAACAGGTAACAGTAACTTCGATACTAATTATGACAAGTAACTGTAACTTCGATACTAATTATGACAAGTATCTCTAACTTCGTTACTAATTATGACATGTAACTGTAATTTTGATAAAAATTATGACAGGTTACAGTAACGTCGATATTAATTATGACAGAAAACAGTAACAACGATACTAATTATGACAGGTAACAGTAACTTCAATACTAATTAGGGCAGGTAACTGTAACTTCGATACTAATTATGACAGTTAACTGTAACTTCGTTACTAATTATGACAAGTAACTGTAATTTCGATACAAATCATGGCAGGTAACTGTAACTTCGATACTAATTATGACAGGTAACAGTAACTTCGATACTAATTATGACAAGTAACTGTAACTTCGATACTAATTATGACAGGTAACTGTAACTTCGTTACTAATTATGACAAGTAACTGTAATTTCGATACAAATTATGGCAGGTAACTGTAACTTCAATACTAATTATGACAGGTAACAGAAACTTCGATACTAATTATGACAGGTAACTGTAACTTCGTTACTAATTATGACACGTAACTGTAATGTGGGTACAAATTATGGCAGGTAACAGTAACTTCGATACTAATAATGACAGTTAACTGTAACTTCGTTACTAATTATGACAAGTAACTGTAATTTCGATACAAATTATGGCAGTTAAATGTAACTTCAATACTAATTATGACAGGTTACAGTAACTTCGATATTAATTATGACAGAAAACAGTAACAACAATACTAATTATGACAGGTAACAGTAACTTCGATACTAATTATGACATGTAACTGTAATTTTGATAAAAATTATGGCAGGTAACTGTAACTTCGGTACTAATTATGACAGGTAACAGTCACTTCGATACTAATTATGACAGGTAACTGTAACTTCGTTACTAATTATGACATGTAACTGTAATTTCGATACTAATTATGGCAGGTAACTGTAACATCGTTACTAATTATGACATGTAACTGTAATTTCGATAGGGGACGTGGTGGCTCAGCGGTCTAGCTGTATGCCTCTCACCAAGGCGGTCCTGGTTCGATTCCCGGTCAGTGCATGTGAGATTTTCGAAGTGAAATGCCATGTCCTGTGGTTCGGATTCCACGTAAAAAGGAGGCCCCGTGGCTCATAATCACAAGATTCACGGTCACGTAAAACTACAATCTTCCTTTTCCTTTGTAATTTCGATACAAATTATGGCAGGTAACTGTAACTTCGATACTAATTATGACAGATTACAGTAACTTCGATATTAATTATGACAGAAAACAGTAACAACGATACTAATTATGACAGGTAAGAGTATCTACAATACTCATTAGGGCAGGTAACTGTAACTTCGATACTAGTTATGACAGTTAACTGTATCTTCGTTACTAATTATGACAAGTAACTGTAATTTCGATACAAATTACGGCAGGTAACCGTAACTTCGATACTAATTATGACAGGTAACTGTAACTTCGATACTAATTATGACAGGTAACTGTAATTTCGATACAAATTATGGCAGTTAAATGTAACTTCGATACTAATTATGACAGGTAACAGTAACTTCGATACTAATTGTGACAGTAACAGTTACTTCGATACTAATTATGACAAGTACCTGTAACTTCGAAACTAATTATGACAAGTTACCCCAACTTCGTTACTAATTATGACAAGTAACTGTAACTTCGAAACTACTTATGACAGGTAACTATAACTTCGTTACTAATTATGACAAGTAACTGTTATTTCGATACAAATTATGGCAGGTAACAAACAGTAACTTCGATACTAATTATGACTGGTAACAGGAACTTCGATACTAATTATGGCAGGTAACTGTAACTTCGTTACTAATTATGACATGTAACTGTAATTTCGATACAAATTATGGCAGGTAACTGTACCTTCGATACTAATTATGACAGCTAACAGTAACTTCGATACTAATTATGACGGAAAGCAGTAACAACGATACAAATTATGACAGGTAACAGAAACTTCGATACTAATTATGACGGAAAACAGTAACAACGATACTAATTATGACAGGTAACAGTAACTTCGATAATAAATATGGCAGGTAACTGTAACTTGGATACTAATTATGACAGTTAACTGTAACTTCGTTACTAATTATGACAAGTAACTGTAATTTCGATACAAATTATGGGAGGTAACTGTAACTTCGATACTAATTATGACAGGTAACGGTAACTTCGATATTAGTTATGACAGGTAACAGTAACTTCGATACTAATTATGACAGAAAACAGTAACTTCGATACCAATTATGACAGGTAACAGTAACTTCGATACTAATTATGGCAGGTAACTGTAATTTCGATACTAATTATGACAAGTAACTCTAATTTCGATACAAATTATGGCAGGTAACAATAACTTCCTTAGTAATTATGACAGGTAATTGTAATTTCGATACTAATTGTGGCAGGTAACAGTAACATCGATACTAATTATGACAAGTAACTGTAATTTCGATACAAATCATGGCAGGTAACTGTAACTTCGATACTAATTATGACAGGTAACAGTAACTTCGATACTAATTATGACAAGTAACTGTTACTTCGATACTAATTATGACAGGTAACTGTAACTTCGTTACTAATTATGACAAGTAACTGTAATTTCGATACAAATTATGGCAGGTAACTGTAATTTCGATACTAATTTTGACTGGTAACAGTACCTTCGATACCAATTATGACAAGTAACAGTAACTTCGATACTAATTATGGCAAGTAACTGTAACTCAGAAACTACTTATGACAGGTAACTGTAACATCGTTACTAATTATGACAAGTAACTGTAATTTCGATACAAATTATGGCAGGTAACTGTAACTTCAATACTAATTATGACAGGTAACAGTAACTTCGATACTAATTATGACAGGTAACTGTAACTTCGTTACTAATTATGACACGTAACTGTAATTTGGGTACAAATTATGGCAGGTAACAGTAACTTCGATACTAATAATGACAGTTAACTCTAACATCGTTACTAATTATGACAAGTAACTGTAATTTCGATACAAATTATGGCAGTTAAATGTAACTTCAATACTAATTATGACAGGCTACAGTAACTTCGATATTAATTATGACAGAAAACAGTAACAACGATACTAATAATGACAGGTAACAGTAACTTCAATACTAATTAGGGCAGGTAACTGTAACTTCGATACCAATTATGACAGGTAACAGTAACTTCGATACTAATTATGGCAGGTAACGGTAATTTCGATACTAATTATGACAAGTAACTCTATTTTCGATACAAATTATGGCAGGTAACAATAACTTCCATAGTAATTATGACAGGTAACTGTAATTTCGATACTCATTATGGCAGGTAACAATAACATCGATACTAATTATGACAAGTAACTGTAATTTCGATACAAATTATGACAGGTAACTGTAACTTCTTTACTAATTGGGGCAAGTAACTGTAATTTCGATAGAAATTATGGCAGGTAACAGTAACTTCGATACTAATTATGACAGGTAACTGTAACTTCGATACTAATTATGACAGGTAACTGTAACTTCAATACTAATTATGACAAGTAACTGTAATTTCGATACAAATGATGGCAGGTAACTGTAACTTCGATACTAATTATGACAGGTAACAGTAACTTCGATACTAATTATGACAGAAAACAGTAACTTCGAAACTAATTATGACAGGTAACAGTAACTTCGATACTAATTATGGCAGGTAACTGTAACTTCGATACTAATAATGACAGTTAACTGTAACTTCGTTACTAATTATGACAAGTAACTGTAATTTCGATACAAATTATGGCAGTTAAATGTAACTTCAATACTAATTATGACAGGTAACAGTAACCTCTATACTAATTATGACGAGTAACTGTAACTTCGATAATAATTATGACAGGAAACAGTAACTTCTTTACAAATTATGACAAGTAACTGTAATTTCGATACAAATTATGTCAGGTAACTGTAACTTCGATACAAATTATGAAAGGTAACAGTTCCTTCGATACTAATTATGACAAGTAACTGTAACTTCGAAACTAATTATGACAGGTGACTGTGCATCGTTAATAATTATGACAAGTAACTGTAATTTCGATACAAATTATGGCAGGTTCGATACTAATTATGACAGGTAACAGTAACATCGATACGAATTATGACAAGTAACTCTAACTTCGTTAATAATTATGACATGTAACTGTAATTTTGATAAAAATTATGGCAGGTAACTGTAACTTCGGTACTAATTATGACAGGTAACAGTAACTTCGATACTAATTATGACAGGTAACTGTAACTTCGTTCCTAATTATGACATGTAACTGTAATTTTGATACTAATTATGGCAGGTAACTGTAACATCGTTACTAATTATGACATGTAACTGTAATTTCGATACAAATTATGGCAGATAACTGTAACTTCGATACTAATTATGACAGATTACTGTAACTTCGATATTAATTATGACAGAAAACAGTAACAACGATACTAATTATGACAGGTAAGAGTAACTACAATACTAATTAGGGCAGGTAACTGAAACTTCGATACTAGTTATGACAGTTAACTGTAACTTCGTTACTAATTATGACAAGTAACTGTAATTTCGATACAATTTATCGCAGGTAACTGTAACTTCGATACTAATTATGACAGGTAACAGTAACTACGATACTAATTATGACAAGTAACTGTAACTTCGATACTAATTATGACAGGTAACTGTAACTTCGTTACTAATTATGACAAGTAACTGTAATTTCGATACAAATCATGGCAGGTAACTGTAATTTCGATACTAATTATGACAGGTAACAGTACATTCGATACTAATTATGACAAGTAACAGTAACTTCGATACTAATTATGGCAAGTAACTGTAACTCAGAAACTACTTTATGACAGGTAACTGTAACATCGTTACTAATTATGACAAGTAACTGTAATTTCGATACAAATTATGGCAGGTAATTGTAACTTCAATACTAATTATGACAGGTAACAGTATCTTCGATACTAATTATGACAGGTAACTGTAACTTCGTTACTAATTATGACACGTAACTGTAATTTGGATACGAATTATGACAGGAAACTGTAACTTCGATACTAATTATGACAAGTAACTGTAATTTCGATACAAATTATGAAAGGTAACTGTAACTTCGTTACTGATTATGGCAAGTAACTCTAATTTCGATACAAATTATTGCAGGTAACAGTAACTTCGATACTAATTATGACAGGTAACTGTAACTTCGATATTAATTATGACAGGTAACTGTAACTTCGTTACTAATTATGACAGGTAACAGTAATTTTGATACATGTGAGGGCAGGTAACTATAACTTCGATACTAATTATGACAGGTAACAGTAACTTCGATGCTAATTATGACAGAAAACAGTAACTTCGATACTAATTATGACAGGTAACAGTAACTTCGATACTAATTAAGGCAGGTAACTGTAATTTCGATACTAATTATGACAAGTAACTCTAATTTCGATACAAATTATTGCAGGTAACAGTAACCTCGATACTAATTATGACAGGTAACTGTAACTTCGATACTAATTATTACAAGTAACTGTAATTTCGATACAAATTATGACAGGTAACTGTAACTTCGTTACTAATTATGGCAAGTAACTGTAATTTCGATACAAATTATGGCAGGTAACCGTAACTTCGATACTTATTATGACAGGTAACTGTAACTTCGATACTAATTATGACAGGTAACTGTAATTTCGATACAAATTATGGCAGTTAAATGTAACTTCGATACTAATTAAGACAGGTAACAGTAACTTCGATACTAATTATGACAAGTAACTGTAACTTCGATACTAATTATGACAGGAAACTGTAACTTCTTTACCAATTATGACAAGTAAATTTAATTTCGATACAAATTATGGCAGGTAACTGTAACTTCGATACTAATTATGACAGGTAACAGTAACTTCGATACTAATTGTGACAGTAACAGTTACTTCGATACTAATTATGGCAAGTAACTGTAACTTCGAAACTAATTATGACAAGCTACTGTAACATCGTTGCTAATTATGACAAGTAACTGTAATTTCGATACAAATTATGGCAGTTAACTGTAACTTCGATATTAATTATGACAGGTAACAGTAACTTCCACACTAATTATGTCAAGTAACTGTAACTTCGATACTAATTATTACAGATAATTGTAACTTCGATACTAATTATGACAAGTAACCCCAACTTCGTTACTAATTATGACAAGTAACTGTAACTTCGAAACTACTTATGACAGGTAACTGTAACATCGTTACTAATTTTGACAAGTAACTGTTATTTCGATACAAATTATGGCAGGTAACAGTAACTTCGATACTAATTATGACTGGTAACAGGAACTGCGATACTAATTATGACAGGTAACTGTAACATCGTTACTAATTATGACAAGTAACTGTTATTTCGATACAAATTATGGCAGGTAACAGTAACTTCGATACTAATTATGACTGGTAACAGGAACTTCGATACTAATTATGGCAGGTAACTGTAACTTCGTTACTAATTATGACATGTAACTGTAATTTCGATACAAATTATGGCAGGTAACTGTACCTTCGATACTAATTATGACAGGTAACAGTAACTTCGATACTAATTATGACGGAAAGCAGTAACAACGATACAAATTATGACAGGTAACAGAATCTTCGATACTAATTATGACGGAAAACAGTAACAACGATACTAATTATGACAGGTAACAGTAACTTCGATAATAATTATGGCAGGTAACTGTAACTTGGATACTAATTATGACAGTTAACTGTAACTTCGTTACTAATTATGACAAGTAACTGTAATTTCGATACAAATTATGGGAGGTAACTGTAACTTCGATACTAATTATGACAGGTAACGGTAACTTCGATACTAGTTATGACAGGTAACAGTAACTTCGATACTAATTATGACAGAAAACAGTAACTTCGATACCAATTATGACTGGTAACAGTAACTTCGATACTAATTATGGCAGGTAACTGTAATTTCGATACTAATTATGACAAGTAACTCTAATTTCGATACAAATTATGGCAGGTAACAATAACTTCCTTAGTAATTATGACAGGTAACTGTAATTTCGATACTAATTATGGCAGGTAACAGTAACATCGATACTAATTATGACAAGTAACTGTAATTTCGATACAAATCATGGCAGGTAACTGTAACTTCGATACTAATTATGACAGGTAACAGTAACTTCGATACTAATTATGACAAGTAACTGTTACTTCGATACTAATTATGACAGGTAACTGTAATTTCGATACAAATTATGGCAGGTAACTGTAATTTCGATACTAATTTTGACTGGTAACAGTACCTTCGATACCAATTATGACAAATAACAGTAACTTCGATACTAATTATGGCAAGTAACTGTAACTCAGAAACTACTTATGACAGGTAACTGTAACATCGTTACTAATTATGACAAGTAACTGTAATTTCGATACAAATTATGGCAGTTAAATGTAACTTCAATACTAATTATGACAGGCTACAGTAACTTCGATATAAATTATGACAGAAAACAGTAACAACGATACTAATTATGACAGGTAACAGTAACTTCAATACTAATTAGGGCAGGTAACTGTAACTTCGATACCAATTATGACAGGTAACAGTAACTTCGATACTAATTATGGTAGGTAACGGTAATTTCGATACTAATTATGACAAGTAACTCTATTTTCGATACAAATTATGGCAGGTAACAATAACTTCCATAGTAATTATGACAGGTAACTGTAATTTCGATACTCATTATGGCAGGTAATAGTAACTTCGATACTAATTATGACAGGTAACTGTAACTTCGATACTAATTATGACAGGTAACTGTAACTTCAATACTAATTATGACAAGTAACTGTAATTTCGATACAAATGATGGCAGGTAACTGTAACTTCGATACTAATTATGACAGGTAACAGTAACTTCGATACTAATTATGACAGAAAACAGTAACTTCGAAACTAATTATGACAGGTAACAGTAACTTCGATACTAATTATGGCAGGTAACTAACTTCGATACTAATAATGACAGTTAACTGTAACTTCGTTACTAATTATGACAAGTAACTGTAATTTCGATACAAATTATGGCAGTTAAATGTAACTTCAATACTAATTATGACAGGTAACAGTAACCTCTATACTAATTATGACGAGTAACTGTAACTTCGATAATAATTATGACAGGAAACAGTAACTTCTTTACAAATTATGACAAGTAACTGTAATTTCGATACAAATTATGTCAGGTAACTGTAACTTCGATACATATTATGACAGGTAACAGATCCTTCGATACTAATTATGACAAGTAACTGTAATTTCGAAACTAATTATGACAGGTGACTGTGCATCGTTAATAATTATGACAAGTAACTGTAATTTCGATACATATTATGGCAGGTTCGATACTAATTATGACAGGTAACAGTAACATCGATACTAATTATGACAAGTAACTCTAACTTCGTTACTAATTATGACATGTAACTGTAATTTTGATAAAAATTATGGCAGGTAACTGTAACTTCGGTACTAATTATGACAGGTAACAGTACCTTCGATACTAATTATGACAGGTAACTGTAACTTCGTTCCTAATTATGACATGTAACTGTAATTTCGATACTAATTATGGCAGGTAACTGTAACATCGTTACTAATTATGACATGTAACTGTAATTTCGATACAAATTATGGCAGATAACTGTAACTTCGATACTAATTTTGACAGATTACTGTAACTTCGATATTAATTATGACAGAAAACAGTAACAACGATACTAATTATGACAGGTAAGAGTAACTACAATACTAATTAGGGCAGGTAACTGTAACTTCGATACTAGTTATGACAGTTAACTGTAACTTCGTTACTAATTATGACAAGTGACTGTAATTTCGATACAATTTATCGCAGGTAACTGTAACTTCGATACTAATTATGACAGGTAACAGTAACTACGATACTAATTATGACAAGTAACTGTAACTTCGATACTAATTATGACAGGTAACTGTAACTTCGTTACTAATTATGACAAGTAACTGTAATTTCGATACAAATCATGGCAGGTAACTGTAGTTTCGATACTAATTATGACAGGTAACAGTACATTCGATACTAATTATGACAAGTAACAGTAACTTCGATACTAATTATGACAGGTAACAGTAACTTCGATACTAATTATGGCAGGTAACTGTAATTTCGATACTAATTATGAGAAGTAACTCTAATTTCGATACAAATTATTGCAGGTAACAGTAACCTCGATACTAATTATGACAGGTAACTGTAACTTCGATACTAATTATTACAAGTAACAGTAATTTCGATACAAATTATGACAGGTAACTGTAACTTCGTTACTAATTATGGCAAGTAACTGTAATTTCGATACAAATTATGGCAGGTAACCGTAACTTCGATACTTATTATGACAGGTAACTGTAACTTCGATACTAATTATGACAGGTAACTGTAATTTCGATACAAATTATGGCAGTTAAATGTAACTTCGATACTAATTAAGACAGGTAACAGTAACTTCGATACTAATTATGACAAGTAACTGTAACTTCGATACTAATTATGACAGGAAACTGTAACTTCTTTACCAATTATGACAAGTAACTTTAATTTCGATACAAATTATGGCAGGTAACTGTAACTTCGATACTAATTATGACAGGTAACAGTAACTTCGATACTAATTGTGACAGTAACAGTTACTTCGATACTAATTATGACAAGTAACTGTAACTTCGAAACTAATTATGACAAGCTACTGTAACATCGTTGCTAATTATGACAAGTAACTGTAATTTCGATACAAATTATGGCAGTTAACTGTAACTTCGATATTAATTATGACAGGTAACAGTAACTTCCACACTAATTATGTCAAGTAACTGTAACTTCGATACTAATTATGACAGGTAATTGTAACTTCGATACTAATTATGACAAGTAACCCAAACTTCGTTACTAATTATGACAAGTAACTGTAACTTCGAAACTACTTATGACAGGTAACTGTAACATCGTTACTAATTTTGACAAGTAACTGTTATTTCGATACAAATTATGGCAGGTAACAGTAACTTCGATACTAATTATGACTGGTAACAGGAACTGCGATACTTATTATGACAGGTAACTGTAACATCGTTAATAATTATGACAAGTAACTGTTATTTCGATACAAATTATGGCAGGTAACAGTAACTTCGATACTAATTATGACTGGTAACAGGAACTTCGATACTAATTATGGCAGGTAACTGTAACTTCGTTACTAATTATGACATGTAACTGTAATTTCGATACAAATTATGGCAGGTAACTGTACCTTCGATACTAATTATGACAGGTAACAGTAACTACGATACTAATTATGACGGAAAGCAGTAACAACGATACAAATTATGACAGGTAACAGAAACTTCGATACTAATTATGACGGAAAACAGTAACAACGATACTAATTATGACAGGTAACAGTAACTTCGATAATAATTATGGCAGGTAACTGTAACTTGGATACTAATTATGACAGTTAACTGTAACTTCGTTACTAATTATGACAAGTAACTGTAATTTCGATACAAATTATGGGAGGTAACTGTAACTTCGATACTAATTATGGCAGGTAACGGTAACTTCGATACTAGTTATGACAGGTAACAGTAACTTCGATACTAATTATGACAGAAAACAGTAACTTCGATACCAATTATGACTGGTAACAGTAACTTCGATACTAATTATGGCAGGTAACTGTAATTTCGATACTAATTATGACAAGTAACTCTAATTTCGATACAAATTATGGCAGGTAACAATAACTTCCTTAGTAATTATGACAGGTAACTGTAATTTCGATACTAATTATGGCAGGTAACAGTATCATCGATACTAATTATGACAAGTAACTGTAATTTCGATACAAATCATGGCAGGTAAATGTAACTTCGATACTAGTTATGACAGGTAACAGTAACTTCGATACTAATTATGACAGAAAACAGTAACTTCGATACCAATTATGACTGGTAACAGTAACTTCGATACTAATTATGGCAGGTAACTGTAATTTCGATTCTAATTATGACAAGTAACTCTAATTTCGATACAAATTATGGCAGGTAACAATAACTTCCTTAGTAATTATGACAGGTAACAGTAACTTCGATACTAATTATGGCAGGTAACTGTAATTTCGATACTAATTATGACAAGTAACTCTAATTTCTATACAAATTATGGCAGGTAACAATAACTTCCTTAGTAATTATGACAGGTAACTGTAATTTCGATACAAATTATGGCAGGTAACTGTACCTTCGATACTAATTATGACAGGTAACAGTAACTTCGATACTAATTATGACGGAAAGCAGTAACAACGATACAAATTATGACAGGTAACAGAAACTTCGATACTAATTATGACGGAAAACAGTAACAACGATACTAATTATGACAGGTAACAGTAACTTCGATAATAATTATGGCAGGTAACTGTAACTTGGATACTAATTATGACAGTTAACTGTAACTTCGTTTCTAATTATGACAAGTAACTGTAATTTCGATACAAATTATGGCAGGTAACTGTAATTTCGATACTAATTTTGACTGGTAACAGTACCTTCGATACCAATTATGACAAATAACAGTAACTTCGATACTAATTATGGAAAGTAACTGTAACTCAGAAACTACTTATGACAGGTAACTGTAACATCGTTACTAATTATGACAAGTAACTGTAATTTCGATACAAATTATGGCAGGTAACTGTAACTTCAATACTAATTATGACAGGTAACAGTAACTTCGATACTAATTATGACAGGTAACTGTAACTTCGTTACTAATTATGACACGTAACTGTAATTTGGGTACAAATTATGGCAGGTAACAGTAACTTCGATACTAATAATGACAGTTAACTGTAACTTCGTTACTAATTATGACAAGTAACTGTAATTTCGATACAAATTATGGCAGTTAAATGTAACTTCAATACTAATTATGACAGGCTACAGTAACTTCGATATTAATTATGACAGAAAACAGTAACAACGATACTAATTATGACAGGTAACAGTAACTTCAATACTAATTAGGGCAGGTAACTGTAACTTCGATACCAATTATGACAGGTAACAGTAACTTCGATACTAATTATGGTAGGTAACGGTAATTTCGATACTAATTATGACAAGTAACTCTATTTTCGATACAAATTATGGCAGGTAACAATAACTTCCATAGTAATTATGACAGGTAACTGTAATTTCGATACTCATTATGGCAGGTAACAATAACATCGATACTAATTATGACAAGTAACTGTAATTTCAATACAAATTATGACAGGTAACTGTAACTTCTTTACTAATTGGGGCAAGTAACTGTAATTTCGATAGAAATTATGGCAGGTAACAGTAACTTCGATACAAATTATGACAGTTAACTGTAACTTCGATACTAATTATGACAGGTAACTGTAACTTCAATACTAATTATGACAAGTAACTGCAATTTCGATACAAATGATGGCAGGTAACTGTAACTTCGATACTAATTATGACAGGTAACAGTAACTTCGATACTAATTATGACAGAAAACAGTAACTTCGAAACTAATTATGACAGGTAACAGTAACTTCGATACTAATTATGGCAGGTAACTGTAACTTCGATACTAATAATGACAGTTAACTGTAACTTCGTTACTAATTATGACAAGTAACTGTAATTTCGATACAAAATATGGCAGTTAAATGTAACTTCAATACTAATTATGACAGGTAACAGTAACCTCTATACTAATTATGACGAGTAACTGTAACTTCGATAATAATTATGACAGGAAACAGTAACTTCTTTTCAAATTATGACAAGTAACTGTAATTTCGATACAAATTATGTCAGGTAACTGTAACTTCGATACATATTATGACAGGTAACAGTTCCTTCGATACTAATTATGACAAGTAACTGTAACTTCGAAACTAATTATGACAGGTGACTGTGCATCGTTAATAATTATGACAAGTAACTGTAATTTCGATACAAATTATGGCAGGTTCGATACTAATTATGACAGGTAACAGTAACATCGATACTAATTATGACAAGTAACTCTAACTTCGTTACTAATTATGACATGTAACTGTAATTTTGATAAAAATTATGGCAGGTAACTGTAACTTCGGTACTAATTATGACAGGTAACAGTACCTTCGATACTAATTATGACAGGTAACTGTAACTTCGTTCCTAATTATGACATGTAACTGTAATTTCGATACTAATTATGGCAGGTAACTGTAACATCGTTACTAATTATGACATGTAACTGTAATTTCGATACAAATTATGGCAGATAACTGTAACTTCGATACTAATTATGACAGATTACTGTAACTTCGATATTAATTATGACAGAAAACAGTAACAACGATACTAATTATGACAGGTAAGAGTAACTACAATACTAATTAGGGCAGGTAACTGTAACTTCGATACTAGTTATGACAGTTAACTGTAACTTCGTTACTAATTATGACAAGTAACTGTAATTTCGATACAATTTATCGCAGGTAACTGTAACTTCGATACTAATTATGACAGGTAACAGTAACTACGATACTAATTATGACAAGTAACTGTAACTTCGATACTAATTATGACAGGTAACTGTAACTTCGTTACTAATTATGACAAGTAACTGTAATTTCGATACAAATTATGGCAGTTAAATGTAACTTCAATACTAATTATGACAGGCTACAGTAACTTCGATATTAATTATGACAGAAAACAGTAACAACGATACTAATTATGACAGGTAACAGTAACTTCAATACTAATTAGGGCAGGTAACTGTAACTTCGATACCAATTATGACAGGTAACAGTAACTTCGATACTAATTATGGTAGGTAACGGTAATTTCGATACTAATTATGACAAGTAACTCTATTTTCGATACAAATTATGGCAGGTAATAATAACTTCCATAGTAATTATGACAGGTAACTGTAATTTCGATACTCATTATGGCAGGTAACAATAACATCGATACTAATTATGACAAGTAACTGTAATTTCAATACAAATTATGACAGGTAACTGTAACTTCTTTACTAATTGGGGCAAGTAACTGTAATTTCGATAGAAATTATGGCAGGTAACAGTAACTTCGATACTAATTATGACAGGTAACTGTAACTTCGATACTAATTATGACAGGTAACTGTAACTTCAATACTAATTATGACAAGTAACTGCAATTTCGATACAAATGATGGCAGGTAACTGTAACTTCGATACTAATTATGACAGGTAACAGTAACTTCGATACTAATTATGACAGAAAACAGTAACTTCGAAACTAATTATGACAGGTAACAGTAACTTCGATACTAATTATGGCAGGTAACTGTAACTTCGATACTAATAATGACAGTTAACTGTAACTTCGTTACTAATTATGACAAGTAACTGTAATTTCGATACAAATTATGGCAGTTAAATGTAACTTCAATACTAATTATGACAGGTAACAGTAACCTCTATACTAATTATGACGAGTAACTGTAACTTCGATAATAATTATGACAGGAAACAGTAACTTCTTTTCAAATTATGACAAGTAACTGTAATTTCGATACAAATTATGTCAGGTAACTGTAACTTCGATACATATTATGACAGGTAACAGTTCCTTCGATACTAATTATGACAAGTAACTGTAACTTCGAAACTAATTATGACAGGTGACTGTGCATCGTTAATAATTATGACAAGTAACTGTAATTTCGATACAAATTATGGCAGGTTCGATACTAATTATGACAGGTAACAGTAACATCGATACTAATTATGATAAGTAACTCTAACTTCGTTACTAATTATGACATGTAACTGTAATTTTGATAAAAATTATGGCAGGTAACTGTAACTTCGGTACTAATTATGACAGGTAACAGTACCTTCGATACTAATTATGACAGGTAACTGTAACTTCGTTCCTAATTATGACATGTAACTGTAATTTCGATACTAATTATGGCAGGTAACTGTAACATCGTTACTAATTATGACATGTAACTGTAATTTCGATACAAATTATGGCAGATAACTGTAACTTCGATACTAATTATGACAGATTACTGTAACTTCGATATTAATTATGACAGAAAACAGTAACAACGATACTAATTATGACAGGTAAGAGTAACTACAATACTAATTAGGGCAGGTAACTGTAACTTCGATACTAGTTATGACAGTTAACTGTAACTTCGTTACTAATTATGACAAGTAACTGTAATTTCGATACAATTTATCGCAGGTAACTGTAACTTCGATACTAATTATGACAGGTAACAGTAACTACGATACTAATTATGACAAGTAACTGTAACTTCGATACTAATTATGACAGGTAACTGTAACTTCGTTACTAATTATGACAAGTAACTGTAATTTCGATACAAATCATGGCAGGTAACTGTAATTTCGATACTAATTATGACAGGTAACAGTACATTCGATACTAATTATGACAAGTAACAGTAACTTCGATACTAATTATGGCAAGTAACTGTAACTCAGAAACTACTTTATGACAGGTAACTGTAACATCGTTACTAATTATGACAAGTAACTGTAATTTCGATACAAATTATGGCAGGTAATTGTAACTTCAATACTAATTATGACAGGTAACAGTAACTTTGATACTAATTATGACAGGTAACTGTAACTTCGTTACTAATTATGACACGTAACTGCAATTTGGATACAAATTATGGCAGGTAACAGTAACTTCGATACGAATTATGACAGGTAACTGTAACTTCGATACTAATTATGACAAGTAACTGTAATTTCGATACAAATTATGACAGGTAACTGTAACTTCGTTACTGATTATGGCAAGTAACTCTAATTTCGATACAAATTATTGCAGGTAATTGTAACTTCAATACTAATTATGACAGGTAACAGTAACTTCGATATTAATTATGACAGGTAACTGTAACTTTGTTACTAATTATGACAGGTAACAGTAATTTTGATACATGTGAGGGCAGGTAACTATAACTTCGATACTAATTATGACAGGTAACAGTAACTTCGATGCTAATTATGACAGAAAACAGTAACTTCGATACTAATTATGACAGGTCACAGTAACTTCGATACTAATTATGGCAGGTAACTGTAATTTCGATACTAATTATGACAAGTAACTCGAATTTCGATACAAATTATTGCAGGTAACAGTAACTTCGATACTAATTATGACAGGTAACTGTAACTTCGATACTAATTATGACAAGTAACTGTAATTTCGATACAAATTATGACAGGTAACTGTAACTTCGTTACTAATTATGGCAAGTAACTGTAATTTCGATACAAATTATGGCAGGTAACCGTAACTTCGATACTTATTATGACAGGTAACTGTATCTTCGATACTAATTATGACAGGTAACTGTAATTTCGATACAAATTATGGCAGTTAAATGTAACTTCGATACTAATTAAGACAGGTAACAGTAACTTCGATACTAATTATGACAAGTAACTGTAACTTCGATACTAATTATGACAGGAAACTGTAACTTCTTTACCAATTATGACAAAAAACTTTAATTTCGATACAAATTATGGCAGGTAACTGTATCTTCCATACTAATTATGACAGGTAACAGTAACTTCGATACTAATTGTGACAGTAACAGTTACTTCGATACTAATTATGACAAGTAACTGTAACTTCGAAACTAATTATGACAAGCTACTGTAACATCGTTGCTAATTATGACAAGTAACTGTAATTTCGATACAAATTATGGCAGTTAACTGTAACTTCGATATTAATTATGACAGGTAACAGTAACTTCCACACTAATTATGTCAAGTAACTGTAACTTCGATACTAATTATGACAGGTAATTGTAACATCGATACTAATTATGACAAGTAACCCCAACGTCGTTACTAATTATGACAAGTAACTGTAACTTCGAAACTACTTATGACAGGTAACTGTAACATCGTTACTAATTTTGACAAGTAACTGTTATTTCGATTCAAATTATGGCAGGTAACAGTAACTTCGATACTAATTATGACTGGTAACAGGAACTGCGATACTAATTATGGCAGGTAACTGTAACTTCGTTACTAATTATGACATGTAACTGTAATTTCGATACAAATTATGGCAGGTAACTGTACCTTCGATACTAATTATGACAGGTAACAGTAACTTCGATACTAATTATGACGGAAAGCAGTAACAACGTTACTAATTATGACAGGTAACAGAAACTTCGATACTAATTATGACGGAAAACAGTAACAACGATACTTATTATGAC
This sequence comes from Meconema thalassinum, assembly GCA_946902985.2. Taxonomy (NCBI): domain Eukaryota; kingdom Metazoa; phylum Arthropoda; class Insecta; order Orthoptera; family Tettigoniidae; genus Meconema; species Meconema thalassinum. Next base: position 1,659,095,613 of record OX336388.2, read on the forward strand.
AGGTAACAGTAACTTCGATACTTATTATGGCAGGTAACTGTATCTTCGATACTAATTATGACAGAAATTAGTAACTTCGATACCATTTATGACAGGTAACAGTAACTTCGATACTAATTATGGCAGGTAACTGTAATTTCGATACTAATTAGGACAAGTAACAGTAATTTCGATACAAATTATGGGAGGTAAATGTAACTTCGATACTAATTATGACAGGTAACGGTAACTTCGATACTAGTTATGACAGGTAACAGTTACTTCGATACTAATTATGACAGAAATTAATAACTTCGATACCATTTATGACAGGTAACAGTAACTTCGATACTAATTATGGCAGGTAACTGTAATTTCGATACTAATTATGACAAGTAACTCTAATTTCGATACAAATTATGGCAGGTAACAATAACTTCCTTAGTAATTATGACAGGTAACTGTAATTTCGATACTAATTATGGCAGGTAACAGTAACATCGATACTAATTGTGACAAGTAACTGTAATTTCGATACAAATCATGGCAGGTAACTGTAACTTCGATACTAATTATGACAGGTAACAGTAACTTCGATACTAATTATGACAAGTAACTGTAACTTCGATACTAATTATCACTGGTAACTGTAACTTCGTTACTAATTATGACAAGTAACTGTAATTTCGATACAAATTATGGCAGGTAACTGTAATTTCGATACTAATTATGACAGATAACAGTACCTTCAGTACTAATTATGACAAGTAACAGTAACTTCGATACTAATTATGGCAAGTAACTGTAACTCAGAAACTACTTATGACAGGTAACTGTAACATCGTTACTAATTATGAAAAGTAACTGTAATTTCGATACAAATTATGGCAGGTAACTGTAACTTCAATACTAATTATGACAGGTAACAGTAACATCGATACTAATTATGACAGGTAACTGTAACTTCGTTACTAATTATGACACGTAACTGTAATTTGGGTACAAATTATGGCAGATAACAGTAACTTCGATACTAATAATGACAGTTAACTGTAACTTCGTTACTAATTATGACAAGTAACTGTAATTTCGATACAAATTATGGCAGTTAAATGTAACTTCAATACTAATTATGACAGGTTACAGTAACTTCGATACTAATTATGAAAGGTAACTGTAACTTCGATACTAATTATGACAGGTAACTGTAACTTCAATACTAATTATGACAAGTAACTGTAATTCCGATACAAATTATGACAGGTAACTGTAACATCTTTACTAATTAGGGCAAGTAACTGTAATTTCGATAGAAATTATGGCAGGTAACAGTAACTTCGATACTAATTATGACAGGTAAGATTAACTTCGATACTAATTATGACAAGCAACAGTTCCTTCGATACTAATTATGACAAGTAACTGTAATTCCGATACAAATTATGACAGGTAACTGTAACATCTTTACTAATTAGGGCAAGTAACTGTAATTTCGATAGAAATTATGACAGGTAACAGTAACATCGATACTAATTATGACAGGTAACAGTTACTTCGATACTAATTATGACAAGCAACAGTTCCTTCGATACTAATTATGACAAGTAACTGTAACTTCGAAACTAATTATGACAGGTGACTGTGCAACGTTAATAATCATGACAAGTAACTGTAATTTCGATACAAATTAAGGCAGTTTCGATACTAATTATGACAGGTAACAGTAACATCGATACTAATTATGACAAGTAACTCTAACTTCGTTACTAATTATGACATGTAACTGTAATTTTGATAAAAATTATGGCAGGTTACTGTAACTTCGGTACTAATTATGACAGGTAACAGTAACTTCGATACTAATTATGACAGGAAACTGTAACTTCGTTACTAATTATGACATGTAACTGTAATTTCGATACTAATTATGGCAGGTAACTGTAACATCGTTACTAATTATGACATGTAACTGTAATTTTGATACAAATTATGGCAGGTAACTGTAACTTCGATACTAATTATGACAGATTACAATAACTTCGATATTAATTATGACAGAAAACAGTAACAACGATACTAATTATGACAGGTAAGAGTATCTACAATACTAATTAGGGCAGGTAACTGTAACTTCGATACTAGTTATGACAGTTAACAGTAATTTCGTTACTAATTATGACAAGTAACTGTAATTTCGATACAATTTATCGCAGGTAACTGTAACTTCGATACTAATTATGACAGGTAACAGTAACTACGATACTTATTATGACAAGTAACTGTAACTTCGATACTAATTATGACAGGTAACTGTAACTTCGTTACTAATTATGACAAGTAACTGTAATTTCGATACAAATTATGGCAGGTAACTATAATTTCGATACTAATTATGACAGGTAACAGTACATTCGATACTAATTATGCCAAGTAACAGTAACTTCGTTACTAATTATGAGAAGTAACAGTAATTTTGATACATATGATGGCAGGTAACTATAACTTCGATACTAATTATGACAGTTAACAGTAACTTCGATACTAATTATGATAGAAAACAGTAACTTCGATACTAATTATGACAGGTAACAGTAACTTCGATACTAATTATGGCAGGTAACTGTAATTTCAACACTAATTATGACAAGTAACTCTAATTTCGATACAAATTATGGCAGGTAACAGTAACTTCGATACTAATTATGACAGGTAACTTTAACTTCGATACTAATTATGACAAGTAACTGTAATTTCGATACAAATTATGACAGGTAACTGTAACTTCGTTACTAATGATGGCAGGTAACTGTAATTTCGATACAAATTATGGCAGGTAACCGTAACTTCGATACTAATTATGACAGGTAACTGTAACTTCGATACTAATTATGACAGGTAACTGTAACTTCGTTCTAATTATGACAGGTAACTGTAACTTCGATACTAATTATGACAGGTAACAGTAACTTCGATACTAATTATTGCAGGTAACTGTAACTTCGTAAACTAATTATGACAGTTAACTGTAACTTTGTTACTAATCATGACAAGTAACTGTAATTTCGATACAAATTATGGCAGCAAATGTAACTTCGATACTAATTATGACAGGTAACAGTAACTTCGATACTAATTATGACAAGTAACTGTAACTTCGATACTAATTATGACAGAAAACTGTAACTTCGTTACAAATTATGACAAGTAACTGTAATTTCGATACAAATTATGGCATGTAACTGTAACCTCGATACTAATTATTTCAGGTAACATTAACTTCGATACTAATTATGACAAGAAACAGTTACTTCGATACTAATTATGACAGGTAACTGTAACTTCGATACAAATTATGGCAGGTAACTGTAACTTCGTTACTAAATATGATATGTAACTGTAATTTCGATACTAATTATGGCAGGTAACTGTAACTTCGTTACTAATTATGACATGTAACTGTAATTTCGATACCAATTATGGCAGGTTACTGTAACTTCGTTACCAATTATGACAAGTAACTGTAATTTCGATACAAATGATGGCAGGTAACTGTAACTTCGATACTAATTATGACAAGTAACTGTAATTTCGATACAAATGATGGCAGGTAACTGTAACTTCGAAAATAATTATGACAGGTAACAGTAACATCGATACTAATTAAGACAGAAAACAGTAACTTCGAAACTAATTATGACAGGTAACAGTAACTTCGATATTAATTATGGCAGGTAACTGTATCTTCGATACTAATAATGACAGTTAACTGTAACTTCGTTACTAATTATGACAAGTAACTGTAATTTCGATACAAATTATGGCAGTTAAATGTAACTTCAATACTATTTATGATAGGTAACAGTAACTTCTATACTAATTATGACAAGTAACTGTAACTTCGATACTAATTATGACAGGAAACTGTAATATCGTTACTAATTATGACAAGTAACTGTAATTTCGATACAAATTATGGCAGGTAACTGTAACTTCGATATTAATTATGACAGGTAACAGTAACTTCGATACTAATTATGACAAGTAAGAGTTACTTCGATACTGTTTATGACAAGTAACTGTAACTTCGAAACTAATTATGACAGGTAACTGTAACATCGTTACCAATTATGACAAGTAACTGTAATTTCGATACAAATTATGGCAGGTAAATGTAACTTCGATACTAATTATGACAGGTAACAGTAACTTCGATACTAATTATGTCAAGTAACAGTAACTTCGATACTAATTATGACAGGTAACTGTAACTTCGATACTAATTATGACAAGTAACTCTAACTTCGTTACTAATTATGACAAGTAACTGTAATTTTGATAAAAATTATGGCAGGTAACTGTAACTTCGATACTAATTATGACAGGTAACAGTAACTTCGATACTAATTATGACAGGTAACTGTAACTTCGTTACTAATTATGACATGTAAATGTAATTTCGATACAAATTATGGCCAGTAACTGTAACTTCGATACTAATTATGACAGGTAACAGTAACTTCGATGCTAATTATGACAGAAAACAGTAACAACGATAATAATTATGACAGGTAACAGTATCTTCGATACTAATTATGGCAGGTAGCTGTAACTTCGTTGCTAATTATGACAAGTAACTGTAATTGCGATACAAATGATGGCAAGTAACTGTAACTTCGATACTAATTATGACAGGTAACAGTAACTTCGATACTAATTATTACAGGTAACAGTAACTTCGATACTAATTATGACAAGTAACTGTAACTTCCTTACTAATTATGACAAGTAACTACAATTTCAATACAAATTATGGCAGGTAACAGTTACTTCGATACTAATTATGACAGGTAACTGTAACTTCGATGCTAATTATGACAGGTAACTGTAACTTCTTTACTAATTATGACAAGTAACTGCAATTTCGATACATATTATGCCAGGTAACTAACTTCCATACTAATTATGGCAGGTAACAGTAACTTCGATACTAATTATGACAAGTAACTGTACCTTCGTTACTAATTATGACAACTAACTGTAATTTCGATACAAATTATGGCAGGTAACAGTAACTTCGAAACTAATTATGACGGGTAACTGTATCTTCGTTACTAATTATGACAAGTAACTGTAATTTCGATACATATTATGCCAGGTAACTAACATCGATACAAATTATGGCAGGTAACAGTAACTTCGATACTAATTATGACAAGTAACTGTAACCTCGATACTAATTATGACAGGTAACTGTAACTTCGTTACAAATTAAGACAAATAATTGTAATTTCGATACAAATTATGGCAGGTAACTGTAACATCGGTACTAATTATGACAGGTAACGGTAACTTCGATACTAATTATGACAGAAAACAGTAACATCGACACTAGTTATGACAGGTAACAGTAACTTCGGTACTAATTATAATAAGTAACTGTAACTTCGTTACAAATTATGACAAGTAACTGTAATTTCGATACAAATTATGGCAGGTAACTGTAACTTCGATTCTAATTATGACAGGTAACAGTAACTTCGATACTAATTATGACAGGTAACTGTAACTTCGCTACTAATTATGACAAGTAACTGTAATTTCGATACAAATTATGACAGGTAACAGTAACTTCGATACTAATTATGACAGGTAACTGTAACTTCGATACTAATTATGACAAGTAACTGTAATTTCAATACAAATTATGACAGGTAACTGTAATTTCGTTACTATATATGGCAAGTAACTGTAATTTCGATACTAATTATAACAAGTCACTCTAATTTCAATACAAATGATGGCAGGTAACTGTAACTTCGACACTAATTATGACAGGTAACAGTAACTTCGATACTAATTATGACAAGTAACTGTAATTTCGATACTAATTATGGCAGGTAACTGTAACATCGTTACTAATTATGACATGTTAATGTAATTTCTATACTAATTATGGCAGGTAACTGTAACTTCGTTACTAATTATGACATGTTACTGTAATTTCGATACAAATTATGGCAGATAACTGTAACTTCGATACTAATTATGACAGATTACTGTAACTTCGATATTAATTATGACAGAAAACAGTAACAACGATACTAATTATGACAGGTAAGAGTAACTACAATACTAATTAGGGCAGGTAACTGTAACTTCGATACTAGTTATGACAGTTAACTGTAACTTCGTTACTAATTATGACAAGTAACTGTAATTTCGATACAATTTATCGCAGGTAACTGTAACTTCGATACTAATTATGACAGGTAACAGTAACTACGATACTAATTATGTCAAGTAACTGTAACTTCGATACTAATTATGACAGGTAACTGTAACTTCGTTACTAATTATGACAAGTAACTGTAATTTCGATACAAATCATGGCAGGTAACTGTAATTTCGATACTAATTATGACAGGTAACAGTACATTCGATACTAATTATGACAAGTAACAGTAACTTCGATACTAATTATGGCAAGTAACTGTAACTCAGAAACTACTTTATGACAGGTAACTGTAACATCGTTACTAATTATGACAAGTAACTGTAATTTCGATACAAATTATGGCAGGTAATTGTAACTTCAATACTAATTATGACAGGTAACAGTAACTTTGATACTAATTATGACAGGTAACTGTAACTTCGTTACTAATTATGACACGTAACTGCAATTTGGATACAAATTATGGCAGGTAACAGTAACTTCGATACGAATTATGACAGGTAACTGTAACTTCGATACTAATTATGACAAGTAACTGTAATTTCGATACAAATTATGACAGGTAACTGTAACTTCGTTACTGATTATGGCAAGTAACTCTAATTTCGATACAAATTATTGCAGGTAATTGTAACTTCAATACTAATTATGACAGGTAACAGTAACTTCGATATTAATTATGACAGGTAACTGTAACTTTGTTACTAATTATGACAGGTAACAGTAATTTTGATACATGTGAGGGCAGGTAACTATAACTTCGATACTAATTATGACAGGTAACAGTAACTTCGATGCTAATTATGACAGAAAACAGTAACTTCGATACTAATTATGACAGGTCACAGTAACTTCGATACTAATTATGGCAGGTAACTGTAATTTCGATACTAATTATGACAAGTAACTCGAATTTCGATACAAATTATTGCAGGTAACAGTAACTTCGATACTAATTATGACAGGTAACTGTAACTTCGATACTAATTATGACAAGTAACTGTAATTTCGATACAAATTATGACAGGTAACTGTAACTTCGTTACTAATTATGGCAAGTAACTGTAATTGCGATACAAATTATGGCAGGTAACCGTAACTTCGATACTTATTATGACAGGTAACTGTAACTTCGATACTAATTATGACAGGTAACTGTAATTTCGATACAAATTATGGCAGTTAAATGTAACTTCGATACTAATTAAGACAGGTAACAGTAACTTCGATACTAATTATGACAAGTAACTGTAACTTCGATACTAATTATGACAGGAAACTGTAACTTCTTTACCAATTATGACAAAAAACTTTAATTTCGATACAAATTATGGCAGGTAACTGTATCTTCCATACTAATTATGACAGGTAACAGTAACTTCGATACTAATTGTGACAGTAACAGTTACTTCGATACTAATTATGACAAGTAACTGTAACTTCGAAACTAATTATGACAAGCTACTGTAACATCGTTGCTAATTATGACAAGTAACTGTAATTTCGATACAAATTATGGCAGTTAACTGTAACTTCGATATTAATTATGACAGGTAACAGTAACTTCCACACTAATTATGTCAAGTAACTGTAACTTCGATACTAATTATGACAGGTAATTGTAACATCGATACTAATTATGACAAGTAACCCCAACGTCGTTACTAATTATGACAAGTAACTGTAACTTCGAAACTACTTATGACAGGTAACTGTAACATCGTTACTAATTTTGACAAGTAACTGTTATTTCGATTCAAATTATGGCAGGTAACAGTAACTTCGATACTAATTATGACTGGTAACAGGAACTGCGATACTAATTATGGCAGGTAACTGTAACTTCGTTACTAATTATGACATGTAACTGTAATTTCGATACAAATTATGGCAGGTAACTGTACCTTCGATACTAATTATGACAGGTAACAGTAACTTCGATACTAATTATGACGGAAAGCAGTAACAACGTTACTAATTATGACAGGTAACAGAAACTTCGATACTAATTATGACGGAAAACAGTAACAACGATACTTATTATGACAGGTAACAGTAACTTCGATACTTATTATGGCAGGTAACTGTATCTTCGATACTAATTATGACAGAAATTAGTAACTTCGATACCATTTATGACAGGTAACAGTAACTTCGATACTAATTATGGCAGGTAACTGTAATTTCGATACTAATTAGGACAAGTAACAGTAATTTCGATACAAATTATGGGAGGTAAATGTAACTTCGATACTAATTATGACAGGTAACGGTAACTTCGATACTAGTTATGACAGGTAACAGTTACTTCGATACTAATTATGACAGAAATTAATAACTTCGATACCATTTATGACAGGTAACAGTAACTTCGATACTAATTATGGCAGGTAACTGTAATTTCGATACTAATTATGACAAGTAACTCTAATTTCGATACAAATTATGGCAGGTAACAATAACTTCCTTAGTAATTATGACAGGTAACTGTAATTTCGATACTAATTATGGCAGGTAACAGTAACATCGATACTAATTGTGACAAGTAACTGTAATTTCGATACAAATCATGGCAGGTAACTGTAACTTCGATACTAATTATGACAGGTAACAGTAACTTCGATACTAATTATGACAAGTAACTGTAACTTCGATACTAATTATCACTGGTAACTGTAACTTCGTTACTAATTATGACAAGTAACTGTAATTTCGATACAAATTATGGCAGGTAACTGTAATTTCGATACTAATTATGACAGATAACAGTACCTTCAGTACTAATTATGACAAGTAACAGTAACTTCGATACTAATTATGGCAAGTAACTGTAACTCAGAAACTACTTATGACAGGTAACTGTAACATCGTTACTAATTATGAAAAGTAACTGTAATTTCGATACAAATTATGGCAGGTAACTGTAACTTCAATACTAATTATGACAGGTAACAGTAACATCGATACTAATTATGACAGGTAACTGTAACTTCGTTACTAATTATGACACGTAACTGTAATTTGGGTACAAATTATGGCAGGTAACAGTAACTTCGATACTAATAATGACAGTTAACTGTAACTTCGTTACTAATTATGACAAGTAACTGTAATTTCGATACAAATTATGGCAGTTAAATGTAACTTCAATACTAATTATGACAGGTTACAGTAACTTCGATACTAATTATGACAGGTAACTGTAACTTCGATACTAATTATGACAGGTAACTGTAACTTCAATACTAATTATGACAAGTAACTGTAATTCCGATACAAATTATGACAGGTAACTGTAACATCTTTACTAATTAGGGCAAGTAACTGTAATTTCGATAGAAATTATGGCAGGTAACAGTAACTTCGATACTAATTATGACAGGTAAGATTAACTTCGATACTAATTATGACAAGCAACAGTTCCTTCGATACTAATTATGACAAGTAACTGTAAATCCGATACAAATTATGACAGGTAACTGTAACATCTTTACTAATTAGGGCAAGTAACTGTAATTTCGATAGAAATTATGACAGGTAACAGTAACATCGATACTAATTATGACAGGTAACAGTTACTTCGATACTAATTATGACAAGCAACAGTTCCTTCGATACTAATTATGACAAGTAACTGTAACTTCGAAACTAATTATGACAGGTGACTGTGCAACGTTAATAATCATGACAAGTAACTGTAATTTCGATACAAATTAAGGCAGTTTCGATACTAATTATGACAGGTAACAGTAACATCGATACTAATTATGACAAGTAACTCTAACTTCGTTACTAATTATGACATGTAACTGTAATTTTGATAAAAATTATGGCAGGTTACTGTAACTTCGGTACTAATTATGACAGGTAACAGTAACTTCGATACTAATTATGACAGGAAACTGTAACTTCGTTACTAATTATGACATGTAACTGTAATTTCGATAATAATTATGGCAGGTAACTGTAACATCGTTACTAATTATGACATGTAACTGTAATTTTGATACAAATTATGGCAGGTAACTGTAACTTCGATACTAATTATGACAGATTACAATAACTTCGATATTAATTATGACAGAAAACAGTAACAACGATACTAATTATGACAGGTAAGAGTATCTACAATACTAATTAGGGCAGGTAACTGTAACTTCGATACTAGTTATGACAGTTAACAGTAATTTCGTTACTAATTATGACAAGTAACTGTAATTTCGATACAATTTATCGCAGGTAACTGTAACTTCGATACTAATTATGACAGGTAACAGTAACTACGATACTTATTATGACAAGTAACTGTAACTTCGATACTAATTATGACAGGTAACTGTAACTTCGTTACTAATTATGACAAGTAACTGTAATTTCGATACAAATTATGGCAGGTAACTATAATTTCGATACTAATTATGACAGGTAACAGTACATTCGATATTAATTATGCCAAGTAACAGTAACTTCGTTACTAATTATGAGAAGTAACAGTAATTTTGATACATATGATGGCAGGTAACTATAACTTCGATACTAATTATGACAGTTAACAGTAACTTCGATACTAATTATGATAGAAAACAGTAACTTCGATACTAATTATGACAGGTAACAGTAACTTCGATACTAATTATGGCAGGTAACTGTAATTTCAACACTAATTATGACAAGTAACTCTAATTTCGATACAAATTATGGCAGGTAACAGTAACTTCGATACTAATTATGACAGGTAACTTTAACTTCGATACTAATTATGACAAGTAACTGTAATTTCGATACAAATTATGACAGGTAACTGTAACTTCGTTACTAATGATGGCAGGTAACTGTAATTTCGATACAAATTATGGCAGGTAACCGTAACTTCGATACTAATTATGACAGGTAACTGTAACTTCGATACTAATTATGACAGGTAACTGTAACTTCGTTCTAATTATGACAGGTAACTGTAACTTCGATACTAATTATGACAGGTAACAGTAACTTCGATACTAATTATTGCAGGTAACTGTAACTTCGTAAACTAATTATGACAGTTAACTGTAACTTTGTTACTAATCATGACAAGTAACTGTAATTTCGATACAAATTATGGCAGCAAATGTAACTTCGATACTAATTATGACAGGTAACAGTAACTTCGATACTAATTATGACAAGTAACTGTAACTTCGATACTAATTATGACAGAAAACTGTAACTTCGTTACAAATTATGACAAGTAACTGTAATTTCGATACAAATTATGGCATGTAACTGTAACCTCGATACTAATTATTTCAGGTAACATTAACTTCGATACTAATTATGACAAGAAACAGTTACTTCGATACTAATTATGACAGGTAACTGTAACTTCGATACAAATTATGGCAGGTAACTGTAACTTCGTTACTAAATATGATATGTAACTGTAATTTCGATACTAATTATGGCAGGTAACTGTAACTTCGTTACTAATTATGACATGTAACTGTAATTTCGATACCAATTATGGCAGGTTACTGTAACTTCGTTACCAATTATGACAAGTAACTGTAATTTCGATACAAATGATGGCAGGTAACTGTAACTTCGATACTAATTATGACAAGTAACTGTAATTTCGATACAAATGATGGCAGGTAACTGTAACTTCGAAAATAATTATGACAGGTAACAGTAACATCGATACTAATTAAGACAGAAAACAGTAACTTCGAAACTAATTATGACAGGTAACAGTAACTTCGATATTAATTATGGCAGGTAACTGTATCTTCGATACTAATAATGACAGTTAACTGTAACTTCGTTACTAATTATGACAAGTAACTGTAATTTCGATACAAATTATGGCAGTTAAATGTAACTTCAATACTATTTATGATAGGTAACAGTAACTTCTATACTAATTATGACAAGTAACTGTAACTTCGATACTAATTATGACAGGAAACTGTAATATCGTTACTAATTATGACAAGTAACTGTAATTTCGATACAAATTATGGCAGGTAACTGTAACTTCGATATTAATTATGACAGGTAACAGTAACTTCGATACTAATTATGACAAGTAAGAGTTACTTCGATACTGTTTATGACAAGTAACTGTAACTTCGAAACTAATTATGACAGGTAACTGTAACATCGTTACCAATTATGACAAGTAACTGTAATTTCGATACAAATTATGGCAGGTAAATGTAACTTCGATACTAATTATGACAGGTAACAGTAACTTCGATACTAATTATGTCAAGTAACAGTAACTTCGATACTAATTATGACAGGTAACTGTAACTTCGATACTAATTATGACAAGTAACTCTAACTTCGTTACTAATTATGACAAGTAACTGTAATTTTGATAAAAATTATGGCAGGTAACTGTAACTTCGATACTAATTATGACAGGTAACAGTAACTTCGATACTAATTATGACAGGTAACTGTAACTTCGTTACTAATTATGACATGTAAATGTAATTTCGATACAAATTATGGCCAGTAACTGTAACTTCGATACTAATTATGACAGGTAACAGTAACTTCGATGCTAATTATGACAGAAAACAGTAACAACGATAATAATTATGACAGGTAACAGTATCTTCGATACTAATTATGGCAGGTAGCTGTAACTTCGTTGCTAATTATGACAAGTAACTGTAATTGCGATACAAATGATGGCAAGTAACTGTAACTTCGATACTAATTATGACAGGTAACAGTAACTTCGATACTAATTATTACAGGTAACAGTAACTTCGATACTAATTATGACAAGTAACTGTAACTTCCTTACTAATTATGACAAGTAACTACAATTTCAATACAAATTATGGCAGGTAACAGTTACTTCGATACTAATTATGACAGGTAACTGTAACTTCGATGCTAATTATGACAGGTAACTGTAACTTCTTTACTAATTATGACAAGTAACTGCAATTTCGATACATATTATGCCAGGTAACTAACTTCCATACTAATTATGGCAGGTAACAGTAACTTCGATACTAATTATGACAAGTAACTGTACCTTCGTTACTAATTATGACAACTAACTGTAATTTCGATACAAATTATGGCAGGTAACAGTAACTTCGAAACTAATTATGACGGGTAACTGTATCTTCGTTACTAATTATGACAAGTAACTGTAATTTCGATACATATTATGCCAGGTAACTAACATCGATACAAATTATGGCAGGTAACAGTAACTTCGATACTAATTATGACAAGTAACTGTAACCTCGATACTAATTATGACAGGTAACTGTAACTTCGTTACAAATTAAGACAAATAATTGTAATTTCGATACAAATTATGGCAGGTAACTGTAACATCGGTACTAATTATGACAGGTAACGGTAACTTCGATACTAATTATGACAGAAAACAGTAACATCGACACTAGTTATGACAGGTAACAGTAACTTCGGTAGTAATTATAATAAGTAACTGTAACTTCGTTACTAATTATGACAAGTAACTGTAATTTCGATACAAATTATGGCAGGTAACTGTAACTTCGATTCTAATTATGACAGGTAACAGTAACTTCGATACTAATTATGACAGGTAACTGTAACTTCGCTACTAATTATGACAAGTAACTGTAATTTCGATACAAATTATGACAGGTAACAGTAACTTCGATACTAATTATGACAGGTAACTGTAACTTCGATACTAATTATGACAAGTAACTGTAATTTCAATACAAATTATGACAGGTAACTGTAATTTCGTTACTATATATGGCAAGTAACTGTAATTTCGATACTAATTATAACAAGTAACTCTAATTTCAATACAAATGATGGCAGGTAACTGTAACTTCGACACTAATTATGACAGGTAACAGTAACTTCGATACTAATTATGACAAGTAACTGTAATTTCGATACTAATTATGGCAGGTAACTGTAACATCGTTACTAATTATGACATGTTAATGTAATTTCTATACTAATTATGGCAGGTAACTGTAACTTCGTTACTAATTATGACATGTTACTGTAATTTCGATACAAATTATGGCAGATAACTGTAACTTCGTTGCTAATTATGACAAGTAACTGTAATTGCGATACAAATGATGGCAGGTAACTGTAACTTCGATACTAATTATGACAGGAAACTGTAACTTCGTTACTAATTATGACATGTAACTGTTATTTCGATACATATTATGGCAGATAACTGTAACTTCGATACTAATTATGAGAGGTAACAGTAACTTCGATACTAATTATGACAAGTAACAGTTCCTTCGATACTAATTATGACAAGTAACTGTAACTTCGAAACTAATTATGACAGGTAACTGTGCATCGTTAATAATTATGACAAGTAACTGTAATTTCGATACAAATTATGGCAGGTTCGATACTAATTATGATAGGTTACAGTAACTTCGATACTAATTATGACAGGTAACTCTAACTTCGTTACTAATTATGACATGTAACTGTAATTTTGATAAAAATTATGGCAGGTAACTGTAACTTCGGTACTAATTATGACAGGTAACAGTAACTTCGATACTAATTATGACAGGTAACTGTAACTTCGTTACTAATTATGACATGTAACTGTAATTTCGATACTAATTATGGCAGGTAACTGTAACATCGTTACTAATTATGACATGTAACTGTAATTTCGATACAAATTATGGCAGGTAACTGTAACTTCGATACTAATTATGACAGGTTACAGTAACTTCGATATTAATTATGACAGAAAACAGTAACAACGATACTAATTATGACAGGTAACAGTAACTTCAATACTAATTAGGGCAGGTAACAGTAACTTCGATACTAATGATGACAGTTAACTGTAACTTCGTTACTAATTATGACAAGTAACTGTAATTTCGATACAAATCATGGCAGGTAACTGTAACTTCGATACTAATTATGACAGGTAACAGTAACTTCGATACTAATTATGACAAGTAACTGTAACTTCGATTCTAATTATGACAGGTAACTGTAACTTCGTTACTAATTATGACAAGTAACTGTAATTTCGATACAAATTATGGCAGGTAACTGTAATTTCGATACTAATTATGACAGGTAACAGTACCTTCGATACCAATTATGACAAGTAACAGTAACTTCGATACTAATTATGGCAAGTAACTGTAACTCAGAAACTACTTATGACAGGTAACTGTAACATCGTTACTAATTATGACAAGTAACTGTAATTACGATACAAATTATGGCTGGTAACTGTAACTTCAATACTAATTATGACAGGTAACAGTAACTTCGATACTAATTATGACAGGTAACAGTAACTTCGATACTAATTATGACAAGTAACTGTAACTTCGATACTAATTATGAAAGAAAACTGTAACTTCGTTACAAATTATGACAAGTAACTGTAATTTCGATACAAATTATGGCAGGTAACTGTAACTTCGATACTAATTATTTCAGGTAACATTAACTTCGATACTAATTATGACAAGAAACAGTTACTTCGACACTAACTATGACAGGTAACTGTAACTTCGATACAAATTATGGCAGGTAACTGTAACTTCGTTACTAATTATGATATGTAACTGTAATTTCGATACTAATTATGGCAGGTAACTGTAACTTCGAAAATAATTATGACAGGTAACAGTAACATCGATACTAATTAAGACAGAAAATAGTAACTTCGAAACTAAATATGACAGGTAACAGTAACCTCGATACTAATTATGGCAGGTAACTGTAACTTCGATACTAATAATGACAGTTAACTGTAACTTCGTTACTAATTATGACAAGTAACTGTAATTTCGATACAAATTATGGCAGTTAAATGTAACTTCAATACTAATTATGATAGGTAACAGTAACTTCTATACTAATTATGACAAGTAACTGTAACTTCGATACTAATTATGACAGGAAACTGTAACATCGTTACTAATTATGACAAGTAACTGTAATTTCGATACAAATTATGGCAGGTAACTGTAACTTCGATATTAATTATGACAGGTAACAGTAACTTCGATACTAATTATGACATGTAAGAGTTACTTCGATACTGATTATGACAAGTAACTGTAACTTCGAAACTAATTATGACAGGTAACTGCAACATCGTTACCAATTATGACAAGTAACTGTAATTTCGATACCAATTATGGCAGGTAACAGTAACTTCGATACTAATTATGTCAAGTAACAGTAACTTCGATACTAATTATGACAGGTAACTGTAACTTCGATACTAATTATGACAAGTAACTCTAACTTCGTTACTAATTATGACAGGTAACTGTAACTTCGATACTAATTATGACAGGTAACAGTAACTTCGATACTAATTATGTCAAGTAACAGTAACTTCGATACTAATTATGACAGGTAACTGTAACTTCGATACTAATTATGACAAGTAACTCTAACTTCGTTACTAATTATGACAAGTAACTGTAATTTTGATAAAAATTATGGCAGGTAACTGTAACTTCGATACTAATTATGACAGGTAACAGTAACTTCGATACTAATTATGACAGGTAACTGTAACTTCGTTACTAATTATGACATGTAAATGTAATTTCGATACAAATTATGGCAAGTAACTGTAACTTCGATACTAATTATGACAGGTAACAGTAACATCGATGCCAATTATGACAGAAAACAGTAACAACGATAATAATTATGACAGGTAACAGTAACTTCGATACTAATTATGGCAGGTAACTGTAACTTCGATACTAATTATGACAAGTAACTCTAACTTCGTTACTAATTATGACAAGTAACTGTAATTTTGATAAAAATTATGGCAAGTAACTGTAACTTCGATACTAATTATGACAGGTAACAGTAACTTCGATACTAATTATGACAGGTAACAGTAACTTCGATACTAATTATGACAAGTAACTGTAACTTCGTTACTAATTATGACTAGTAACTACAATTTCAATACAAATTATGGCAGGTAACAGTTACTTCGATACTAATTATGACAGGTAACTGTAACTTCGATACTAATTATGACATGTAACTGTAACTTCTTTACTAATTATGACAAGTAACTGCAATTTCGATACATATTATGCCAGGTAACTAACTTCCATACTAATTATGGCAGGTAACAGTAACTTCGATACTAATTATGACAAGTAACTGTAATTTCGATAAAAATTATGGCAGGTAACAGTAACTTTGAAACTAATTATGACGGGTAACTGTATCTTCGTTACTAATTATGACAAGTAACTCTAATTTCGATACATATTATGCCAGGTAACTAACTTCGATACTAATTATGGCAGGTAACAGTAATTTCGATACTAATTATGACAAGTAACTGTAACTTCGATACTAATTATGACAGGTAACTGTAACTTCGTTACAAATTAAGACAAATAATTGTAATTTCGATACAAATTATGGCAGGTAACTGTAACATCGTTGCTAATTATGACAAGTAACTGTAATTGCGATACAAATGATGGCAGGTAACTGTAACTTCGATACTAATTATGACAGGTAACAGTAACTTCGATACTAATTATGACAGAAAACAGTAACTTCGAAATTAATTATGACAGGAAACAGTAACTTCGAAACTAATTATGGCAGGTAACTGTAACTTCGATACTAATAATGACAGTTAACTGTAACGTCGTTACTAATTATGACAAGTAACTGTAATTTCGATACTAATTATGGCAGGCAACTGTAACATCGTTACTAATTATGACATGTAACTGTAATTTCTATACTAATTGTGGCAGGTAACTGTAACTTCGTTACTAATTATGACATGTTACTGTAATTTCGATACAAATTATGGCAGATAACTGTAACTTCGTTGCTAATTATGACAAGTAACTGTAATTGCGATACAAATGATGGCAGGTAACTGTAACTTCGATACTAATTATGACAGGAAACTGTAACTTCGTTACTAATTATGACATGTAACTGTTATTTCGATACATATTATGGCAGATAACTGTAACTTCGATACTAATTATGACAGGTAACAGTAACTTCGAAACTAATTATGACAAGTAGCAGTTCCTTCGATACTAATTATGACAAGTAACTGTAACTTCGAAACTAATTATGACAGGTAACTGTGCATCGTTAATAATTATGACAAGTAACTGTAATTTCCATACAAATTATGGCAGGATCGATACTAATTATGACAGGTTACAGTAACTTCGATACTAATTATGACAGGTAACTCTAACTTCTTTACTAATTATGACTAGTAACTGTAATTTTGATAAAAATTTTGGCAGGTTACTGTAACTTCGTTACTAATTATGACATGTAACTGTAATTTCGATACTAATTATGGCAGGTAACTGTAACATCGTTACTAATTATGACATGTAACTGTAATTTCGATACAAATTATGGCAGGTAACTGTAACTTCGATACTAATTATGACAGGTTACAGTAACTTCGATATTAATTATGACAGAAAACAGTAACGACGATACTAATTATGACAGGTAACAGTAACTTCAATACTAATTAGGGCAGGTAATTGTAACTTCGATACTAGTTATGACAGTTAACTGTAACTTCGTTACTAATTATGACAAGTAACTGTAATTTCGATACAAATTATCGCAGGTAACTGTAACTTCGATACTAATTATGACAGGTAACAGTAACTTCGATACTTATTATGACAAGTAACTGTAACTTCGATACTTATTATGACAGGTAACTGTAACTTCGTTACTAATTATGACAAGTAACTGTAAGTTCGATACAAATTATGGCAGGTAACTGTAATTTCGATACTAATTATGACAGGTAACAGTACCTTCGATACTAATTATGACAAGTAACAGTAACTTCGATACTAATTATGGCAAGTAACTGTAACTCAGAAACTACTTATGACAGGTAACAGTAACATCGTTACTAATTATGAAAAGTAACTGTAATTTCGATACAAATTATGGCAGGTAACTGTAACTTCAATACTAATTATGACAGGTAACAGTAACTTCGATACTAATTATGACAGGTAACTCTAACTTCTTTACTAATTATGACTAGTAACTGTAATTTTGATAAAAATTTTGGCAGGTTACTGTAACTTCGTTACTAATTATGACACGTAACTGTAATTTGGGTACAAATTATGGCATGTACCAGTAACTTCGATACTAATTATGACAGGTAACTGTAACATCGTTACTAATTATGACATGTAACTGTAATTTCGATACAAATTATGGCAGGTAACTGTAACTTAGATACTAATTATGACAGGTTACAGTAACTTCGATATTAATTATGACAGAAAACAGTAACAACGATACTAATTATGACAGGTAACAGTAACTTCAATACTAATTAGGGCAGGTAACTGTAACTTCGATACTAATTATGACAGTTAACTGTAACTTCGTTACTAATTATGACAAGTAACTGTAATTTCGATACAAATCATGGCAGGTAACTGTAACTTCGATACTAATTATGACAGGTAACAGTAACTTCGATACTAATTATGACAGGTAACTGTAACTTCGTTACTAATTATGACATGTAACTGTAATTTCGATACTAATTATGGCAGGTAACTGTAACATCGTTACTAATTATGACATGTAACTGTAATTTCGATACAAATCATGGCAGGTAACTGTAACTTCGATACTAATTATGACAGGTAACAGTAACTTCGATACTAATTATGACAAGTAACTGTAACTTCGATTCTAATTATGACAGGTAACTGTAACTTCGTTACTAATTATGACAAACAACTGTAATTTCGATACAAATTATGGCAGGTAACTGTAACTTCGATACTAATTATGACAAGTAACTGTAACTTCGGTACTAATTATGACAGGTAACTGTAACTTCGTTACTAATTATGACACGTAACTGTAATTTGGGTACAAATTATGGCAGGTAACAGTAACTTCGATACTAATTTTGACAGGTAACTGTAACTTCGATACTAATTATGACAAGTAACTCTAATTTCGATACAAATTATGGCAGGTAACTGTAATTTCGATACTAATTATGACAGGTAACAGTAACTTCGATATTAATTATGACAGGTAACTGTAACTTCGTTACTAATTATGACAAGTAACAGTAATTTTGATACATATGATGGCAGGTAACTATAACTTCGATACTAATTATGACAGTTAACAGTAACTTCGATACTAATTATGACAGAAAACAGTAACTTCGATACTAATTATGACAGGTAACAGTAACTTCGATACTAATTATGGCAGGTAACTGTAATTTCGACACTAATTATGACAAGTAACTCTAATTTCGATACAAATTATGGCAGGTAACAGTAACTTCGATACCAATTATGACAGGTAACTTTAACTTCGATACTAATTATCACAAGTAACTGTAATTTCGATACAAATTATGACAGGTAACTGTAACTTCGTTGCTAATGATGGCAAGTAACTGTAATTTCGATACAAATTTTGGCAGGTAACCGTAACTTCGATACTAATTATGACAGGTAACTGTAACTTCGATACTAATTATGACAGGTAACTGTAACTTCGTTCTAATTAGGACAGGTAACTGTAACTTCGATACTAATTATGACAGGTAACAGTAACTTCGATACTAATTATTGCATGTAACTGTAACTTCGATACTAAATATGACAGTTAACTGTAACTTTGTTAATAATCATGACAAGTAACTGTAATTTCGATACAAATTATGGCAGTTAAATGTAACTTCGATACTAATTATGACAGGTAACAGTAACTTCGATACTAATTATGACAAGTAACTGTAACTTCGATACTAATTATGAAAGAAAACTGTAACTTCGTTACAAATTATGACAAGTAACTGTAATTTCGATACAAATTATGGCAGGTAACTGTAACTTCGATACTAATTATTTCAGGTAACATTAACTTCGATACTAATTATGACAAGAAACAGTTACTTCGACACTAATTATGACAGGTAACTGTAACTTCGATACAAATTATGGCAGGTAACTGTAACTTCGTTACTAATTATGATATGTAACTGTAATTTCGATACTAATTATGGCAGGTAACTGTAACTTCGATACTAATTATGACATGTAACTGTAATTTCGATACAAATTATGGAAGGTTACTGTAACTTCAGAACGAATTATGACAAGTAACTGTAATTTCGATACAAATGATGGCAGGTAACTGTAACTTCGATACTAATTATGACAAGTAACTGTAATTTCGATACAAATGATGGGAGGTATCTGTAACTTCGAAAATAATTATGACAGGTAACAGTAACATCGATACTAATTAAGACAGAAAACAGTAACTTCGAAACTAAATATGACAGGTAACAGTAACCTCGATACTAATTATGGCAGGTAACTGTAACTTCGATACTAATAATGACAGTTAACTGTAACTTCGTTACTAATTATGACAAGTAACTGTAATTTCGATACAAATTATGGCAGTTAAATGTAACTTCAATACTAATTATGATAGGTAACAGTAACTTCTATACTAATTATGACAAGTAACTGTAACTTCGATACTAATTATGACAGGAAACTGTAACATCGTTACTAATTATGACAAGTAACTGTAATTTCGATACAAATTATGGCAGGTAACTGTAACTTCGATATTAATTATGACAGGTAACAGTAACTTCTATACTAATTATGACAAGTAACTGTAACTTCGATACTAATTATGACAGGAAACTGTAACATCGTTACTAATTATGACAAGTAACTGTAATTTTGATAAAAATTATGGCAGGTAACTGTAACTTCGATACTAATTATGACAGGTAACAGTAACTTCGATACTAATTATGACAGGTAACTGTAACTTCGTTACTAATTATGACATGTAAATGTAATTTCGATACAAATTATGGCAAGTAACTGTAACTTCGGTACTAATTATGACAGGTAACAGTAACTTCGATGCCAATTATGACAGAAAACACTAACAACGATAATAATTATGACAGGTAACAGTAACTTCGATACTAATTATGGCAGGTGACTGTAACTTCGATACTAATTATGACATTTAACTGTAACTTCGTTACTAATTATGACAAGTAACTGTAATTTCAATACAAATTATGGCAAGTAACTGTAACTTCGATACTAATTATGACAGGTAACAGTAACTTCGATACTAATTATGACAGGTAACAGTAACTTCGATACTAATTATGACAAGTAACTGTAACTTCGTTACTAATTATGACTAGTAACTACAATTTCAATACAAATTATGGCAGGTAACAGTTACTTCGATACTAATTATGACAGGTAACTGTAACTTCGATACTAATTATGACAGGTAACTGTAACTTCTTTACTAATTATGACAAGTAACTGCAATTTCGATACATATTATGCCAGGTAACTACCTTCCATACTAATTATGGCAGGTAACAGTAACTTCGATACTAATTTTGACAAGTAACTGTAACTTCGTTATTAATTATGACAAGTAACTGTAATTTCGATAAAAATTATGGCAGGTAACAGTAACTTCGAAACTAATTATGACGGGTAACTGTATCTTCGTTACTAATTATGACAAGTAACTCTAATTTCGATACATATTATTCCAGGTAACTAACTTCGATACTAATTATGGCAGGTAACAGTAACTTCGATACTAATTATGACAAGTAACTGTAACTTCGATACTAATTATGACAGGTAACTGTAACTTCGTTACAAATTAAGACAAATAATTGTAATTTCGATACAAATTATGGCAGGTAACTGTAACATCGTTGCTAATTATGACAAGTAACTGTAATTGCGATACAAATGATGGCAGGTAACTGTATCTTCGATACTAATTATGACAGGTAACAGTAACTTCGATACTAATTATGACAGAAAACAGTAACTTCGAAACTAATTATGACAGGAAACAGTAACTTCGATACTAATTATGGCAGGTTACTGTAACTTCGATACTAATAATGACAGTTAACTGTAACGTCGTTACTAATTATGACAAGTAACTGTAATTTCGATACTAATTATGGCAGGTAACTGTAACATCGTTACTAATTATGACATGTAACTGTAATTTCTATACTAATTATGGCAGGTAACTGTAACTTCGTTACTAATTATGACATGTTACTGTAATTTCGATACAAATTATGGCAGATAACTGTAACTTCGTTGCTAATTATGACAAGTAACTGTAATTGCGATACAAATGATGGCAGGTAACTGTAACTTCGATACTAATTATGGCAGGTAACTGTAACTTCGATACTAATTATGACAGGTTACAGTAACTTCGATATTAATTATGACAGAAAACAGTAACGACGATACTAATTATGACAGGTAACAGTAACATCAATACTAATTAGGGCAGGTAATTGTAACTTCGATACTAGTTATGACAGTTAACTGTAACTTCGTTACTAATTATGACAAGTAACTGTAATTTCGATACAAATTATCGCAGGTAACTGTAACTTCGATACTAATTATGACAGGTAACAGTAACTTCGATACTTATTATGACAAGTAACTGTAACTTCGATACTAATTATGACAGGTAACTGTAACTTCGTTACTAATTATGACAAGTAACTGTAATTTCGATACAAATTAATGCAGGTAACTGTTATTTCGATACTAATTATGACAGGTAACAGTACCTTCGATACTAATTATGTCAAGTAACAGTAACTTCGATACTAATTATGGCAAGTAACTGTAACTCAGAAACTACTTATGACAGGTAACTGTAACATCGTTACTAATTATGACAAGTAACTGTAATTACGATACAAATTATGGCAGGTAACTGTAACTTCAATACTAATTATGACAGGTAACAGTAACTTCGATACTAATTATGACAGGTAACTGTAACTTCGTTACTAATTATGACACGTAACTGTAATTTGGGTACAAATTATGGCAGGTAACAGTAACTTCGATACTAATTTTGACAGGTAACTGTAACTTCGATACTAATTATGACAAGTAACTGTAATTTCGTTACAAATTATGGCAAGTAACTGTAATTTCGATACTAATTATGACAGGTAACAGTAACTTCGATATTAATTATGACAGGTAACTGTAACTTCGTTACTAATTATGACAAGTAACAGTAATTTTGATACATATGATGGCAGGTAACTATAACTTCGATACTAATTATGACAGTTAACAGTAACTTCGATACTAATTATGACAGAAAACAGTAACTTCGATACTAATATGACAGGTAACAGTAACTTCGATACTAATTATGGCAGGTAACTGTAATTTCGACACTAATTATGACAAGTAACTCTAATTTCGATACAAATTATGGCAGGTAACAGTAACTTCGATACTAATTATGACAGGTAACTTTAACTTCGATACTAATTATCACAAGTAACTGTAATTTCGATACAAATTATGACAGGTAACTGTAACTTCGTTGCTAATGATGGCAAGTAACTGTAATTTCGATACAAATTTTGGCAGGTAACCGTAACTTCGATACTAATTATGACAGGTAACTGTAACTTCGATACTAATTATGACAGGTAACTGTAACTTCGTTCTAATTATGACAGGTAACTGTAACTTCGATACTAATTATGACAGGTAACAGTAACTTCGATACTAATTATTGCAGGTAACTGTAACTTCGATACTAAATATGACAGTTAACTGTAACTTTGTTAATAATCATGACAAGTAACTGTAATTTCGATACAAATTATGGCAGTTAAATGTAACTTCGATACTAATTATGACAGGTAACAGTAACTTCGATACTAATTATGACAAGTAACTGTAACTTCGATACTAATTATGAAAGAAAACTGTAACTTCGTTACAAATTATGACAAGTAACTGTAATTTCGATACAAATTATGGCAGGTAACTGTAACTTCGATACTAATTATTTCAGGTAACATTAACTTCGATACTAATTATGACAAGAAACAGTTACTTCGACACTAATTATGACAGGTAACTGTAACTTCGATACAAATTATGGCAGGTAACTGTAACTTCGTTACTAATTATGATATGTAACTGTAATTTCGATACTAATTATGGCAGGTAACTGTAACTTCGATACTAATTATGACATGTAACTGTAATTTCGATACAAATTATGGAAGGTTACTGTAACTTCGTAACTAATTATGACAAGTAACTGTAATTTCGATACAAATGATGGCAGGTAACTGTAACTTCGATACTAATTATGACAAGTAACTGTAATTTCGATACAAATGATGGCAGGTAACTGTAACTTCGAAAATAATTATGACAGGTAACAGTTACATCGATACTAATTAAGACAGAAAACAGTAACTTCGAAACTAAATATGACAGGTAACAGTAACCTCGATACTAATTATGGCAGGTAACTGTAACTTCGATACTAATAATGACAGTTAAATGTAACTTCGTTACTAATTATGACAAGTAACTGTAATTTCGATACAAATTATGGCAGTTAAATGTAACTTCAATACTAATTATGATAGGTAACAGTAACTTCTATACTAATTATGACAATTAACTGTAACTTCGATACTAATTATGACAGGAAACTGTAACATCGTTACTAATTATGACAAGTAACTGTAATTTCGATACAAATTATGGCAGGTAACTGTAACTTCGATATTAATTATGACAGGTAACAGTAACTTCTATACTAATTATGACAAGTAACTGTAACTTCGATACTAATTATGACAGGAAACTGTAACATCGTTACTAATTATGACAAGTAACTGTAATTTTGATAAAAATTATGGCAGGTAACTGTAACTTCGATACTAATTATGACAGGTAACAGTAACTTCGATACTAATTATGACAGGTAACTGTAACTTCGTTACTAATTATGACATGTAAATGTAATTTCGATACAAATTATGGCAAGTAACTGTAACTTCGATACTAATTATGACAGGTAACAGTAACTTCGATGCCAATTATGACAGAAAACAGTAACAACGATAATAATTATGACAGGTAACAGTAACTTCGATACTAATTATGGCAGGTAACTGTAACTTCGATACTAATTATGACATTTAACTGTAACTTCGTTACTAATTATGACAAGTAACTGTAATTTCAATACAAGTTATGGCAAGTAACTGTAACTTCGATACTAATTATGACAGGTAACAGTAACTTCGATACTAATTATGACAGGTACCAGTAACTTCGATACTAATTATGACAAGTAACTGTAACTTCGTTACTAATTATGACTAGTAACTACAATTTCAATACAAATTATGGCAGGTAACAGTTACTTCGATACTAATTATGACAGGTAACTGTAACTTCGATACTAATTATGACAGGTAACTGTAACTTCTTTACTAATTATGACAAGTAACTGCAATTTCGATACATATTATGCCAGGTAACTAACTTCCATACTAATTATGGCAGGTAACAGTAACTTCGATACTAATTATGACAAGTAACTGTAACTTCGTTATTAATTATGACAAGTAACTGTAATTTCGATAAAAATTATGGCAGGTAACAGTAACTTCGAAACTAATTATGACGGGTAACTGTATCTTCGTTACTAATTATGACAAGTAACTCTAATTTCGATACATATTATGCCAGGTAACTAACTTCGATACTAATTATGGCAGGTAACAGTAACTTCGATACTAATTATGACAAGTAACTGTAACTTCGATACTGATTATGACAGGTAACTGTAACTTCGTTACAAATTAAGACAAATAATTGTAATTTCGATACAAATTATGGCAGGTAACTGTAACATCGTAGCTAATTTGACAAGTAACTGTAATTGCGATACAAATGATGGCAGGTAACTGTAACTTCGATACTAATTATGACAGGTAACAGTAACTTCGATACTAATTATGACAGAAAACAGTAACTTCGAAACTAATTATGACAGGAAACAGTAACTTCGATACTAATTATGGCAGGTAACTGTAACTTCGATACTAATAATGACAGTTAACTGTAACGTCATTACTAATTATGACAAGTAACTGTAATTTCGATACTAATTATGGCAGGTAACTGTAACATCGTTACTAATTATGACATGTAACTGTAATTTCTATACTAATTATGGCAGGTAACTGTAACTTCGTTACTAATTATGACATGTTACTGTAATTTCGATACAAATTATGGCCGATAACTGTAACTTCGTTGCTAATTATGACAAGTAACTGTAATTGCGATACAAATGATGGCAGGTAACTGTAACTTCGATACTAATTATGACAGGAAACTGTAACTTTGTTACTAATTATGACATGTAACTGTTATTTCGATACATATTATGGCAGATAACTGTAACTTCGATACTAATTATGACAGGTAACAGTAACTTCGATACTAATTATGACAAGTAACAGTTCCTTCGATACTAATTATGACAAGTAACTGTAACATCGAAACTAATTATGACAGGTAACTGTGCATCGTTAATAATTATGACAAGTAACTGTAATTTCGATACAAATTATGGCAGGATCGATACTAATTATGACAGGTTACAGTAACTTCGATACTAATTATGACAGGTAACTCTAACTTCTTTACTAATTATGACTAGTAACTGTAATTTTGATACAAATTTTGGCAGGTTACTGTAACTTCGTTACTAATTATGACATGTAACGGTAATATCGATACTAATTATGGCAGGTAACTGTAACATCGTTACTAATTATGACATGTAACTGTAATTTTGATACAAATTATGGCAGGTAACTGTAACTTCGATACTAATTATGACAGGTTACAGTAACTTCGATATTAATTATGACAGAAAACAGTAACGACGATACTAATTATGACAGGTAACAGTAACTTCAATACTAATTAGGGCAGGTAATTGTAACTTCGATACTAGTTATGACAGTTAACTGTAACTTCGTTACTAATTATTACAAGTAACTGTAATTTCGATACAAATTATCGCAGGTAACTGTAACTTCGAAACTAATTATGACAGGTAACAGTAACTTCGATACTTATTATGACAAGTAACTGTAACTTCGATACTAATTATGACAGGTAACTGTAACTTCGTTACTAATTACGACAAGTAACTGTAATTTCGATACAAATTATGGCAGGTAACTGTAATTTCGATACTAATTATGACAGGTAACAGTACCTTCGATACTAATTATGACAAGTAACAGTAACTTCGATACTAATTATGGCAAGTAACTGTAACTCAGAAACTACTTATGACAGGTAACAGTAACATCGTCACTAATTATGACAAGTAACTGTAATTTCGATACAAATTATGGCAGGTAACTGTAACTTCAATACTAATTATGACAGGTAACAGTAACTTCGATACTAATTATGACAGGTAACTGTAACTTCGTTACTAATTATGACACGTAACTGTAATTTGGGTACAAATTATGGCAGGTACCAGTAACTTCGATACTAATTATGACAGGTAACTGTAACTTCGATACTAATTATGACAAGTAACTGTAATTTCGATACAAATTATGACAGGTAACTGTAACTTCGTTACTGATTATGGCAAGTAACTGTAATTTCGATACAAATTATTGCAGGTAACAGTAACTTCGATACTAATTACGTCAAGTAACTGTAACTTCGATACTAATTATGACAGGTAACTGTCACTTCGATACTAATTATGACAAGTAACCCCAACTTCGTTACTAATTATGACAAGTAACTGTAATTTCGATACAAATTATGACAGGTAACTGTAACTTCGTTACTGATTATGGCAAGTAACTGTAATTTCGATACAAATTATTGCAGGTAACAGTAACTTCGATACTAATTATGTCAAGTAACTGTAACTTCGATATTAATTATGACAGGTAACTGTAACTTCGTTACTAATTATGACAAGTAACAGTAATTTCGATACATGTGATGGCAGGTAACTATAACTTCGATACTAATTATGACAGGTAACAGTAACTTCGATACTAATTATGACGGAAAACAGTAACAACGATACTAATTATGACAGGTAACAGTAACTTCGATACTAATTATGGCAGGTAACTGTAACTTCGATACTCATTATGACAGTTAACTGTAACATCGTTACTAATTATGACAAGTAACTGTAATTTCGATACAAATTATGGCAGGTAACTGTAACTTCGATACTAATTATGACAGGTAACGGTAACTTCGATACTAGTTATGACAGGTAACAGTAACTTCGATACTAATTATGACAGAAAACAGTAACATCGAAACTAATTATGACAGGTAACAGTAACTTCGATACTAATTATGGCAGGTAACTGTAACTTCGATCTTAATAATGACAGTTAACTGTAACTTCGTTACTAATTACGACAAGTAACTGTAATTTCGATACAAATGATGGCAGGTAACTGTACCATCGATACTAATTATGACAGGTAACAGTAACTTCGATACTAATTATGACAGAAAACAGTAACATCGAAACTAATTATGACAGGTAACAGTAACTTCGATACTAATTATGGCAGGTAACTGTAACTTCGATATTAATAATGACAGTTAACTGTAACTTCGTTACTAATTATGACAAGTAAATGTAATTTCGATACAAATTATCGCAGTTAAATGTAACTTCAATACTAATTATGACAGGTAACAGTAACCTCTATACTAATTATGACGAGTAACTGTAACTTCGATACTAATTATGACAGGAAACAGCAACTTCTTTACAAATTATGACAAGTAACTGTAATTTCGATACAAATTATGGCAGGTAACTGTAACTTCGATACTAATTATGACAGGTAACAGTTACGTCGATACTAATTATGACAAGTAACAGTTCCTTCGATACTAATTATGACAAGTAACTGTAACTTCGAAACTAATTATGACAGGTAACTGTGCATCGATAATAATTATGACAAGTAACTCTAATTTCGATACAAATTATGGCAGGTTCGATACTAATTATGACAGGTAACAATAACTTCGATACTAATTATGACAAGTAACTCTAACTTCGTTACTAAATATGATATGTAACTGTAATTTTGATAAAAAATATGGCAGGTAAATGTAACTTCGATACTAATTATGACAGGTAACAGTAACGTCGATACTAATTATGACGGAAAACAGTAACAACGATACTAATTATGACAGGTAACAGTAACTTCGATACTAATTATGACGGAAAACAGTAACAACGATACTAATTATGACAGGTAACAGTAACTTCGATACTAAATATGGCAGGTAACTGTAACTTCGATACTAATTATGACAGTTAACTGTAACTTCGTTACTAATTATGACAAGTAACTGTAATTTCGATACAAATTATGGCAGGTAACTGTAACTTCGATACTAATTATGACAGGTAACGGTAACTTCGATACAAATTATGGCAGGTAACAGTAACTTCGATAATAATTATGACTGGTAACAGGAACTTCGATACTAATTATGGCAGGTAACTGTAACTTCGTTACTTATTATGACACGTAACTGTAATTTCGATACAAATTATGGCAGGTAACTGTAACTTCGATACTAATTATGACAGGTAACAGTAACGTCGATACTAATTATGACGGAAAACAGTAACAACGATACTAATTATGACAGGTAACAGTAACTTCGATACTAATTATGACGGAAAACAGTAACAACGATACTAATTATGACAGGTAACAGTAACTTCGATACTAATTATGTCAGGTAACTGTAACTTCGATACTAATTATGACAGTTAACTGTAACTTCGTTACTAATTAGGACAAGTAACTGTAATTTCGATACAAATTATGGCAGGTAACTGTAACTTCGATACTAATTATGACAGGTAACGGTAACTTCGATACTAGTTATGACAGGTAACAGTAAGATCGATACTAATTATGACAGAAAACAGTAACTTCGATACCAATTATGACAGGTAACAGTAACTTCGATACTAATTATGGCAGGTAACTGTAATTTCGATACTAATTATGACAAGTAACTCTAATTTCGATACAAATTATGGCAGGTAACAATAACTTCCATAGTAATTATGACAGGTAACTGTAATTTCGATACTAATTATGGCAGGTAACAATAACATCGATACTAATTATGACAAGTAACTGTAATTTCGATACAAATTATGACAGGTAACTGTAACTTCTTTACTAATTAAGGCAAGTAACTGTAATTTCGATACAAATTATGGCAGGTAACAGTAAGATCGATACTAATTATGATAGAAAACAGTAACTTCGATACCAATTATGACAGGTAACAGTAACTTCGATACTAATTATGGCAGGTAACTGTAATTTCGATACTAATAATGACAGTTAACTGTAACGTCATTACTAATTATGACAAGTAACTGTAATTTCGATACTAATTATGGCAGGTAACTGTAACATCGTTACTAATTATGACATGTAACTGTAATTTCTATACTAATTATGGCAGGTAACTGTAACTTCGTTACTAATTATGACATGTTACTGTAATTTCGATACAAATTATGGCCGATAACTGTAACTTCGTTGCTAATTATGACAAGTAACTGTAATTGCGATACAAATGATGGCAGGTAACTGTAACTTCGATACTAATTATGACAGGAAACTGTAACTTTGTTACTAATTATGACATGTAACTGTTATTTCGATACATATTATGGCAGATAACTGTAACTTCGATACTAATTATGACAGGTAACAGTAACTTCGATACTAATTATGACAAGTAACAGTTCCTTCGATACTAATTATGACAAGTAACTGTAACATCGAAACTAATTATGACAGGTAACTGTGCATCGTTAATAATTATGACAAGTAACTGTAATTTCGATACAAATTATGGCAGGATCGATACTAATTATGACAGGTTACAGTAACTTCGATACTAATTATGACAGGTAACTCTAACTTCTTTACTAATTATGACTAGTAACTGTAATTTTGATACAAATTTTGGCAGGTTACTGTAACTTCGTTACTAATTATGACATGTAACGGTAATATCGATACTAATTATGGCAGGTAACTGTAACATCGTTACTAATTATGACATGTAACTGTAATTTTGATACAAATTATGGCAGGTAACTGTAACTTCGATACTAATTATGACAGGTTACAGTAACTTCGATATTAATTATGACAGAAAACAGTAACGACGATACTAATTATGACAGGTAACAGTAACTTCAATACTAATTAGGGCAGGTAATTGTAACTTCGATACTAGTTATGACAGTTAACTGTAACTTCGTTACTAATTATTACAAGTAACTGTAATTTCGATACAAATTATCGCAGGTAACTGTAACTTCGAAACTAATTATGACAGGTAACAGTAACTTCGATACTTATTATGACAAGTAACTGTAACTTCGATACTAATTATGACAGGTAACTGTAACTTCGTTACTAATTACGACAAGTAACTGTAATTTCGATACAAATTATGGCAGGTAACTGTAATTTCGATACTAATTATGACAGGTAACAGTACCTTCGATACTAATTATGACAAGTAACAGTAACTTCGATACTAATTATGGCAAGTAACTGTAACTCAGAAACTACTTATGACAGGTAACAGTAACATCGTCACTAATTATGACAAGTAACTGTAATTTCGATACAAATTATGGCAGGTAACTGTAACTTCAATACTAATTATGACAGGTAACAGTAACTTCGATACTAATTATGACAGGTAACTGTAACTTCGTTACTAATTATGACACGTAACTGTAATTTGGGTACAAATTATGGCAGGTACCAGTAACTTCGATACTAATTATGACAGGTAACTGTAACTTCGATACTAATTATGACAAGTAACTGTAATTTCGATACAAATTATGACAGGTAACTGTAACTTCGTTACTGATTATGGCAAGTAACTGTAATTTCGATACAAATTATTGCAGGTAACAGTAACTTCGATACTAATTACGTCAAGTAACTGTAACTTCGATACTAATTATGACAGGTAACTGTCACTTCGATACTAATTATGACAAGTAACCCCAACTTCGTTACTAATTATGACAAGTAACTGTAATTTCGATACAAATTATGACAGGTAACTGTAACTTCGTTACTGATTATGGCAAGTAACTGTAATTTCGATACAAATTATTGCAGGTAACAGTAACTTCGATACTAATTATGTCAAGTAACTGTAACTTCGATATTAATTATGACAGGTAACTGTAACTTCGTTACTAATTATGACAAGTAACAGTAATTTCGATACATGTGATGGCAGGTAACTATAACTTCGATACTAATTATGACAGGTAACAGTAACTTCGATACTAATTATGACGGAAAACAGTAACAACGATACTAATTATGACAGGTAACAGTAACTTCGATACTAATTATGGCAGGTAACTGTAACTTCGATACTCATTATGACAGTTAACTGTAACATCGTTACAAATTATGACAAGTAACTGTAATTTCGATACAAATTATGGCAGGTAACTGTAACTTCGATACTAATTATGACAGGTAACGGTAACTTCGATACTAGTTATGACAGGTAACAGTAACTTCGATACTAATTATGACAGAAAACAGTAACATCGAAACTAATTATGACAGGTAACAGTAACTTCGATACTAATTATGGCAGGTAACTGTAACTTCGATCTTAATAATGACAGTTAACTGTAACTTCGTTACTAATTACGACAAGTAACTGTAATTTCGATACAAATGATGGCAGGTAACTGTACCATCGATACTAATTATGACAGGTAACAGTAACTTCGATACTAATTATGACAGAAAACAGTAACATCGAAACTAATTATGACAGGTAACAGTAACTTCGATACTAATTATGGCAGGTAACTGTAACTTCGATATTAATAATGACAGTTAACTGTAACTTCGTTACTAATTATGACAAGTAAATGTAATTTCGATACAAATTATCGCAGTTAAATGTAACTTCAATACTAATTATGACAGGTAACAGTAACCTCTATACTAATTATGACGAGTAACTGTAACTTCGATACTAATTATGACAGGAAACAGCAACTTCTTTACAAATTATGACAAGTAACTGTAATTTCGATACAAATTATGGCAGGTAACTGTAACTTCGATACTAATTATGACAGGTAACAGTTACTTCGATACTAATTATGACAAGTAACAGTTCCTTCGATACTAATTATGACAAGTAACTGTAACTTCGAAACTAATTATGACAGGTAACTGTGCATCGATAATAATTATGACAAGTAACTCTAATTTCGATACAAATTATGGCAGGTTCGATACTAATTATGACAGGTAACAATAACTTCGATACTAATTATGACAAGTAACTCTAACTTCGTTACTAAATATGATATGTAACTGTAATTTTGATAAAAAATATGGCAGGTAAATGTAACTTCGATACTAATTATGACAGGTAACAGTAACGTCGATACTAATTATGACGGAAAACAGTAACAACGATACTAATTATGACAGGTAACAGTAACTTCGATACTAATTATGACGGAAAACAGTAACAACGATACTAATTATGACAGGTAACAGTAACTTCGATACTAAATATGGCAGGTAACTGTAACTTCGATACTAATTATGACAGTTAACTGTAACTTCGTTACTAATTATGACAAGTAACTGTAATTTCGATACAAATTATGGCAGGTAACTGTAACTTCGATACTAATTATGACAGGTAACGGTAACTTCGATACAAATTATGGCAGGTAACAGTAACTTCGATAATAATTATGACTGGTAACAGGAACTTCGATACTAATTATGGCAGGTAACTGTAACTTCGTTACTTATTATGACACGTAACTGTAATTTCGATACAAATTATGGCAGGTAACTGTAACTTCGATACTAATTATGACAGGTAACAGTAACGTCGATACTAATTATGACGGAAAACAGTAACAACGATACTAATTATGACAGGTAACAGTAACTTCGATACTAATTATGACGGAAAACAGTAACAACGATACTAATTATGACAGGTAACAGTAACTTCGATACTAATTATGTCAGGTAACTGTAACTTCGATACTAATTATGACAGTTAACTGTAACTTCGTTACTAATTAGGACAAGTAACTGTAATTTCGATACAAATTATGGCAGGTAACTGTAACTTCGATACTAATTATGACAGGTAACGGTAACTTCGATACTAGTTATGACAGGTAACAGTAAGATCGATACTAATTATGACAGAAAACAGTAACTTCGATACCAATTATGACAGGTAACAGTAACTTCGATACTAATTATGGCAGGTAACTGTAATTTCGATACTAATTATGACAAGTAACTCTAATTTCGATACAAATTATGGCAGGTAACAATAACTTCCATAGTAATTATGACAGGTAACTGTAATTTCGATACTAATTATGGCAGGTAACAATAACATCGATACTAATTATGACAAGTAACTGTAATTTCGATACAAATTATGACAGGTAACTGTAACTTCTTTACTAATTAAGGCAAGTAACTGTAATTTCGATACAAATTATGGCAGGTAACAGTAAGATCGATACTAATTATGATAGAAAACAGTAACTTCGATACCAATTATGACAGGTAACAGTAACTTCGATACTAATTATGGCAGGTAACTGTAATTTCGATACTAATTATGACAAGTAACTCTAATTTCGATACAAATTATGGCAGGTAACAATAACTTCCATAGTAATTATGACAGGTAACTGTAATTTCGATACTAATTATGGCAGGTAACAATAACATCGATACTAATTATGACATGTTATTGTAATTTTGATAAAAATTATGGCAGGTAACTGTAACTTCGGTACTAATTATGACAGGTAACAGTAACTTCGATACTAATTATGACAGGTTACCCTAACTTCGTTACTAATTATGACATGTAACTGTAATTTCGATACTAATTATGGCAGGTAACTGTAACTTCGTTACTAATTATGACATGTAACTGTAATTTCGATACAAATTATGGCAGGTAACTGTAACTTCGATACTAATTATGACAAGGTTACACTAACTTCGATATTAATTATGACAGAAAACAGTAACAACGATACTAATTATGACAGGTAACAGTAACTTGAATACTAATTAGGGCAGGTAACTGTAACATCGATACTAATTATGACAGTTAACTGTAACGTCGTTACTAATTATGACAAGTAACTGTAATCTCGATACAAATTATGGCAGGTAACTGTAACTTCGATACTAATTATGACAGGTAACCCTACTTCGTTACTAATTATGACAAGTAACTGTAACTTCGAAACTACTTATGTCAGGTAACTGTAACATCGTTACTAATTATGACTAGTAACTGTAATTTTGATAAAAATTTTGGCAGGTTACTGTAACTTCGTTACTAATTATGACACGTAACTGTAATTTGGGTACAAATTATGGCAGGTACCAGTAACTTCGATACTAATTATGACAGGTAACTGTAACTTCGATACTAATTATGAAAAGTAACTGTAATTTCGATACTAATTATGGCAGGTAACTGTAACATCGTTACTAATTATGACATGTAACTGTAATTTCGATACAAATTATGGCAGGTAACTGTAACTTAGATACTAATTATGACAGATTACAGTAACTTCGATATTAATTATGACAGAAAACAGTAACAACGATACTAATTATGACAGGTAACAGTAACTTCAATACTAATTAGGGCAGGTAACTGTAACTTCGATACTAATTATGACAGTTAACTGTAACTTCGTTACTAATTATGACAAGTAACTGTAATTTCGATACAAATCATGGCAGGTAACTGTAACTTCGATACTAATTATGACAGGTAACAGTAACTTCGATACTAATTATGACAGGTAACTGTAACTTCGTTACTAATTATGACATGTAACTGTAATTTCGATACTAATTATGGCAGGTAACTGTAACATCGTTACTAATTATGACATGTAACTGTAATTTCGATACAAATTATGGCAGGTAACTGTAACTTCGATACTAATTATGACAGGTTACAGTAACTTCGATATTAATTATGACAGAAAACAGTAACAACGATACTAATTATGACAGGTAACAGTAACTTCAATACTAATTAGGGCAGGTAACTGTAACTTCGATACTAATTATGACAGTTAACTGTAACTTCGTTACTAATTATGACAAGTAACTGTAATTTCGATACAAATCATGGCAGGTAATTGTAACTTCGATACTAATTATGACAGGTAACAGTAACTTCGATACTAATTATGACAAGTAACTGTAACTTCGATTCTAATTATGACAGGTAACTGTAACTTCGTTACTAATTATGACAAACAACTGTAATTTCGATACAAATTATGGCAGGTAACTGTAATTTCGATACTAATTATGACAGGTAACAGTACCTTCGTTACTAATTATGACAAGTAACAGTAACTTCGATACTAATTATGGCAAGTAACTGTAACTCAGAAACTACTTATGACAGGTAACTGTAACATCGTTACTAATTATGACAAGTAACTGTAATTACGATACAAATTATGGCAGGTAACTGTAACTTCAATACTAATTATTTCAGGTAACATTAACTTCGATACTAATTATGACAAGAAACAGTTACTTCGACACTAATTATGACAGGTAACTGTAACTTCGATACAAATTACGGCAGGTAACTGTAACTTCGATACTAATTATTTCAGGTAACATTAACTTCGATACTAATTATGACAAGAAACAGTTACTTCGACACTAATTATGACAGGTAACTGTAACTTCGATACAAATTATGGCAGATAACTGTAACTTCGTTACTAATTATGATATGTAACTGTAATTTCGATACTAATTATGGCAGGTAACTGTAACTTCGATACTAATTATGACATGTAATTGTAATTTCGATACAAATTATGGAAGGTTACTGTAACTTCGTAACTAATTATGACAAGTAACTGTAATTTCGATACAAATGATGGCAGGTAACTGTAACTTCGATACTAATTATGACAAGTAACTGTAATTTCGATACAAATGATTGCAGGTAACTGTAACTTCGAAAATAATTATGACAGGTAACAGTAACATCGATACTAATTAAGACAGAAAACAGTAACTTCGAAACTAAATATGACAGGTAACAGTAACCTCGATACTAATTATGGCAGGTAACTGTAACTTCGATACTAATAATGACAGTTAACTGTAACTTCGTTACTAATTATGACAAGTAAGTGTAATTTCGATACAAATTATGGCAGTTAAATGTAACTTCAATACTAATTATGATAGGTAACAGTAACTTCTATACTAATTATGACAAGTAACTGTAACTTCGATACTAATTATGACAGGAAACTGTAACATCGTTACTAATTATGACAAGTAACTGTAATTTCGATACAAATTATGGCAGGTAACTGGAACTTCGATATTAATTATGACAGGTAACAGTAACTTCTATACTAATTATGACAAGTAACTGTAACTTCGAAACTAATTATGACAGGTAACTGTGCATCGATAATAATTATGACAAGTAACTCTAATTTCGATACAAATTATGGCAGGTTCGATACTAATTATGACAGGTAACAATAACTTCGATACTAATTATGACAAGTAACTCTAACTTCGTTACTAAATATGATATGTAACTGTAATTTTGATAAAAAATATGGCAGGTAAATGTAACTTCGATACTAATTATGACAGGTAACAGTAACGTCGATACTAATTATGACGGAAAACAGTAACAACGATACTAATTATGACAGGTAACAGTAACTTCGATACTAATTATGACGGAAAACAGTAACAACGATACTAATTATGACAGGTAACAGTAACTTCGATACTAATTATGGCAGGTAACTGTAACTTCGATACTAATTATGACAGTTAACTGTAACTTCGTTACTAATTAGGACAAGTAACTGTAATTTCGATACAAATTATGGCAGGTAACTGTAACTTCGATACTAATTATGACAGGTAACGGTAACTTCGATACTAGTTATGACAGGTAACAGTAAGATCGATACTAATTATGACAGAAAACAGTAACTTCGATACCAATTATGACAGGTAACAGTAACTTCGATACTAATTATGGCAGGTAACTGTAATTTCGATACTAATTATGACAAGTAACTCTAATTTCGATACAAATTATGGCAGGTAACAATAACTTCCATAGTTATTATGACAGGTAACTGTAATTTCGATACTAATTATGGCAGGTAACAATAACATCGATACTAATTATGACAAGTAACTGTAATTTCGATACAAATTATGACAGGTAACTGTAACTTCTTTACTAATTAAGGCAAGTAACTGTAATTTCGATACAAATTATGGCAGGTAACAGTAAGATCGATACTAATTATGATAGAAAACAGTAACTTCGATACCAATTATGACAGGTAACAGTAACTTCGATACTAATTATGGCAGGTAACTGTAATTTCGATACTAATTATGACAAGTAACTCTAATTTCGATACAAATTATGGCAGGTAACAAAAAC
Source organism: Meconema thalassinum (assembly GCA_946902985.2). Classification (NCBI taxonomy): domain Eukaryota; kingdom Metazoa; phylum Arthropoda; class Insecta; order Orthoptera; family Tettigoniidae; genus Meconema; species Meconema thalassinum. Next base: position 1,659,135,429 of record OX336388.2, read on the forward strand.
TTCCATAGTAATTATGACAGGTAACTGTAATTTCGATACTAATTATGGCAGGTAACAATAACATCGATACTAATTATGACATGTAATTGTAATTTTGATAAAAATTATGGCAGGTAACTGTAACTTCGGTACTAATTATGACAGGTAACAGTAACTTCGATACTAATTATGACAGGTTACCCTAACTTCGTTACTAATTATGACATGTAACTGTAATTTCGATACTAATTATGGCAGGTAACTGTAACTTCGTTACTAATTATGACATGTAACTGTAATTTCGATACAAATTATGGCAGGTAACTGTAACTTCGATACTAATTATGACAAGGTTACACTAACTTCGATATTAATTATGACAGAAAACAGTAACAACGACACTAATTATGACAGGTAACAGTAACTTGAATACTAATTAGGGCAGGTAACTGTAACATCGATACTAATTATGACAGTTAACTGTAACGTCGTTACTAATTATGACAAGTAACTGTAATCTCGATACAAATTATGGCAGGTAACTGTAACTTCGATACTAATTATGACAGGTAACTCTACTTCGTTACTAATTATGACAAGTAACTGTAACTTCGAAACTACTTATGTCAGGTAACTGTAACATCGTTACTAATTATGACTAGTAACTGTAATTTTGATAAAAATTTTGGCAGGTTACTGTAACTTCGTTACTAATTATGACACGTAACTGTAATTTGGGTACAAATTATGGCAGGTACCAGTAACTTCGATACTAATTATGACAGGTAACTGTAACTTCGATACTAATTATGAAAAGTAACTGTAATTTCGATACTAATTATGGCAGGTAACTGTAACATCGTTACTAATTATGACATGTAACTGTAATTTCGATACAAATTATGGCAGGTAACTGTAACTTAGATACTAATTATGACAGGTTACAGTAACTTCGATATTAATTATGACAGAAAACAGTAACAACGATACTAATTATGACAGGTAACAGTAACTTCAATACTAATTAGGGCAGGTAACTGTAACTTCGATACTAATTATGACAGTTAACTGTAACTTCGTTACTAATTATGACAAGTAACTGTAATTTCGATACAAATCATGGCAGGTAACTGTAACTTCGATACTAATTATGACAGGTAACAGTAACTTCGATACTAATTATGACAGGTAACTGTAACTTCGTTACTAATTATGACATGTAACTGTAATTTCGATACTAATTATGGCAGGTAACTGTAACATCGTTACTAATTATGACATGTAACTGTAATTTCGATACAAATTATGGCAGGTAACTGTAACTTCGATACTAATTATGACAGGTTACAGTAACTTCGATATTAATTATGACAGAAAACAGTAACAACGATACTAATTATGACAGGTAACAGTAACTTCAATACTAATTAGGGCAGGTAACTGTAACTTCGATACTAATTATGACAGTTAACTGTAACTTCGTTACTAATTATGACAAGTATCTGTAATTTCGATACAAATCATGGCAGGTAACTGTAACTTCGATACTAATTATGACAGGTAACAGTAACTTCGATACTAATTATGACAAGTAACTGTAACTTCGATTCTAATTATGACAGGTAACTGTAACTTCGTTACTAATTATGACAAACAACTGTAATTTCGATACAAATTATGGCAGGTAACTGTAATTTCGATACTAATTATGACAGGTAACAGTACCTTCGTTACTAATTATGACAAGTAACAGTAACTTCGATACTAATTATGGCAAGTAACTGTAACTCAGAAACTACTTATGACAGGTAACTGTAACATCGTTACTAATTATGACAAGTAACTGTAATTACGATACAAATTATGGCAGGTAACTGTAACTTCAATACTAATTATTTCAGGTAACATTAACTTCGATACTAATTATGACAAGAAACAGTTACTTCGACACTAATTATGACAGGTAACTGTAACATCGATACAAATTATGGCAGGTAACTGTAACTTCGATACTAATTATTTCAGGTAACATTAACTTCGATACTAATTATGACAAGAAACAGTTACTTCGACACTAATTATGACAGGTAACTGTAATTTCGATACAAATTATGGCAGATAACTGTAACTTCGTTACTAATTATGATATGTAACTGTAATTTCGATACTAATTATGGCAGGTAACTGTAACTTCGATACTAATTATGACATGTAACTGTAATTTCGATACAAATTATGGAAGGTTACTGTAACTTCGTAACTAATTATGACAAGTAACTGTAATTTCGATACAAATGATGGCAGGTAACTGTAACTTCGATACTAATTATGACAAGTAACTGTAATTTCGATACAAATGATTGCAGGTAACTGTAACTTCGAAAATAATTATGACAGGTAACAGTAACATCGATACTAATTAAGACAGAAAACAGTAACTTCGAAACTAAATATGACAGGTAACAGTAACCTCGATACTAATTATGGCAGGTAACTGTAACTTCGATACTAATAATGACAGTTAACTGTAACTTCGTTACTAATTATGACAAGTAAGTGTAATTTCGATACAAATTATGGCAGTTAAATGTAACTTCAATACTAATTATGATAGGTAACAGTAACTTCTATACTAATTATGACAAGTAACTGTAACTTCGATACTAATTATGACAGGAAACTGTAACATCGTTACTAATTATGACAAGTAACTGTAATTTCGATACAAATTATGGCAGGTAACTGGAACTTCGATATTAATTATGACAGGTAACAGTAACTTCTATACTAATTATGACAAGTAACTGTAACTTCGAAACTAATTATGACATGTAACTGTGCATCGATAATAATTATGACAAGTAACTCTAATTTCGATACAAATTATGGCAGGTTCGATACTAATTATGACAGGTAACAATAACTTCGATACTAATTATGACAAGTAACTCTAACTTCGTTACTAAATATGATATGTAACTGTAATTTTGATAAAAAATATGGCAGGTAAATGTAACTTCGATACTAATTATGACAGGTAACAGTAACGTCGATACTAATTATGACGGAAAACAGTAACAACGATACTAATTATGACAGGTAACAGTAACTTCGATACTAATTATGACGGAAAACAGTAACAACGATACTAATTATGACAGGTAACAGTAACTTCGATACTAAATATGGCAGGTAACTGTATCTTCGATACTAATTATGACAGTTAACTGTAACTTCGTTACTAATTATGACAAGTAACTGTAATTTCGATACAAATTATGGCAGGTAACTGTAACTTCGATACTAATTATGACAGGTAACGGTAACTTCGATACAAATTATGGCAGGTAACAGTAACTTCGATAATAATTATGACTGGTAACAGGAACTTCGATACTAATTATGGCAGGTAACTGTAACTTCGTTACTTATTATTACACGTAACTGTAATTTCGATACAAATTATGGCAGGTAACTGTAACTTCGATACTAATTATGACAGGTAACAGTAACGTCGATACTAATTATGACGGAAAACAGTAACAACGATACTAATTATGACAGGTAACAGTAACTTCGATACTAATTATGACGGAAAACAGTAACAACGATACTAATTATGACAGGTAACAGTAACTTCGATACTAATTATGGCAGGTAACTGTAACTTCGATACTAATTATGACAGTTAACTGTAACTTCGTTACTAATTAGGACAAGTAACTGTAATTTCGATACAAATTATGGCAGGTAACTGTAACTTCGATACTAATTATGACAGGTAACGGTAACTTCGATACTAGTTATGACAGGTAACAGTAAGATCGATACTAATTATGACAGAAAACAGTAACTTCGATACCAATTATGACAGGTAACAGTACCTTCGATACTAATTATGGCAGGTAACTGTAATTTCGATACTAATTATGACAAGTAACTCTAATTTCGATACAAATTATGGCAGGTAACAATAACTTCCATAGTAATTATGACAGGTAACTGTAATTTCGATACTAATTATGGCAGGTAACAATAACATCGATACTAATTATGACAAGTAACTGTAATTTCGATACAAATTATGACAGGTAACTGTAACTTCTTTACTAATTAAGGCAAGTAACTGTAATTTCGATACAAATTATGGCAGGTAACAGTAAGATCGATACTAATTATGATAGAAAACAGTAACTTCGATACCAATTATGACAGGTAACAGTAACTTCGATACTAATTATGGCAGGTAACTGTAATTTCGATACTAATTATGACAAGTAACTCTAATTTCGATACAAATTATGGCAGGTAACAATAACTTCCATAGTAATTATGACAGGTAACTGTAATTTCGATACTAATTATGGCAGGTAACAATAACATCGATACTAATTATGACATGTAATTGTAATTTTGATAAAAATTATGGCAGGTAACTGTAACTTCGGTACTAATTATGACAGGTAACAGTAACTTCGATACTAATTATGACAGGTTACCCTAACTTCGTTACTAATTATGACATGTAACTGTAATTTCGATACTAATTATGGCAGGTAACTGTAACTTCGTTACTAATTATGACATGTAACTGTAATTTCGATACAAATTATGGCAGGTAACTGTAACTTCGATACTAATTATGACAAGGTTACACTAACTTCGATATTAATTATGACAGAAAACAGTAACAACGATACTAATTATGACAGGTAACAGTAACTTGAATACTAATTAGGGCAGGTAACTGTAACATCGATACTAATTATGACAGTTAACTGTAACGTCGTTACTAATTATGACAAGTAACTGTAATCTCGATACAAATTATGGCAGGTAACTGTAACTTCGATACTAATTATGACAGGTAACCCTACTTCGTTACTAATTATGACAAGTAACTGTAACTTCGAAACTACTTATGTCAGGTAACTGTAACATCGTTACTAATTATGACTAGTAACTGTAATTTTGATAAAAATTTTGGCAGGTTACTGTAACTTCGTTACTAATTATGACACGTAACTGTAATTTGGGTACAAATTATGGCAGGTACCAGTAACTTCGATACTAATTATGACAGGTAACTGTAACCTCGATACTAATTATGAAAAGTAACTGTAATTTCGATACTAATTATGGCAGGTAACTGTAACATCGTTACTAATTATGACATGTAACTGTAATTTCGATACAAATTATGGCAGGTAACTGTAACTTAGATACTAATTATGACAGGTTACAGTAACTTCGATATTAATTATGACAGAAAACAGTAACAACGATACTAATTATGACAGGTAACAGTAACTTCAATACTAATTAGGGCAGGTAACTGTAACTTCGATACTAATTATGACAGTTAACTGTAACTTCGTTACTAATTATGACAAGTAACTGTAATTTCGATACAAATCATGGCAGGTAACTGTAACTTCGATACTAATTATGACAGGTAACAGTAACTTCGATACTAATTATGACAGGTAACTGTAACTTCGTTACTAATTATGACATGTAACTGTAATTTCGATACTAATTATGGCAGGTAACTGTAACATCGTTACTAATTATGACATGTAACTGTAATTTCGATACAAATTATGGCAGGTAACTGTAACTTCGATACTAATTATGACAGGTTACAGTAACTTCGATATTAATTATGACAGAAAACAGTAACAACGATACTAATTATGACAGGTAACAGTAACTTCAATACTAATTAGGGCAGGTAACTGTAACTTCGATACTAATTATGACAGTTAACTGTAACTTCGTTACTAATTATGACAAGTAACTGTAATTTCGATACAAATCATGGCAGGTAACTGTAACTTCGATACTAATTATGACAGGTAACAGTAACTTCGATACTAATTATGACAAGTAACTGTAACTTCGATTCTAATTATGACAGGTAACTGTAACTTCGTTACTAATTATGACAAACAACTGTAATTTCGATACAAATTATGGCAGGTAACTGTAATTTCGATACTAATTATGACAGGTAACAGTACCTTCGATACTAATTATGACAAGTAACAGTAACTTCGATACTAATTATGGCAAGTAACTGTAACTCAGAAACTACTTATGACAGGTAACTGTAACATCGTTACTAATTATGACAAGTAACTGTAATTACGATACAAATTATGGCAGGTAACTGTAACTTCAATACTAATTATTTCAGGTAACATTAACTTCGATACTAATTATGACAAGAAACAGTTACTTCGACACTAATTATGACAGGTAACTGTAACTTCGATACAAATTATGGCAGGTAACTGTAACTTCGATACTAATTATTTCAGGTAACATTAACTTCGATACTAATTATGACAAGAAACAGTTACTTCGACACTAATTATGACAGGTAACTGTAACTTCGATACAAATTATGGCAGATAACTGTAACTTCGATACTAATTATGACATGTAACTGTAATTTCGATACAAATTATGGAAGGTTACTGTAACTTTGTAACTAATTATGACAAGTAACTGTAATTTCGATACAAATAATGGCAGGTAACTGTAACTTCGATACTAATTATGACAAGTAACTGTAATTTCGATACAAATGATTGCAGGTAACTGTAACTTCGAAAATAATTATGACAGGTAACAGTAACATCGATACTAATTAAGACAGAAAACAGTAACTTCGAAACTAAATATGACAGGTAACAGTAACCTCGATACTAATTATGGCAGGTAACTGTAACTTCGATACTAATAATGACAGTTAACTGTAACTTCGTTACTAATTATGACAAGTAAGTGTAATTTCGATACAAATTATGGCAGTTAAATGTAACTTCAATACTAATTATGATAGGTAACAGTAACTTCTATACTAATTATGACAAGTAACAGTAACTTCGATACTAATTATGACAGGAAACTGTAACATCGTTACTAATTATGACAAGTAACTGTAATTTCGATACAAATTATGGCAGGTAACTGGAACTTCGATATTAATTATGACAGGTAACAGTAACTTCTATACTAATTATGACAAGTAACTGTAACTTCGATACTAATTATGACAGGAAACTGTAACATCGTTACTAATTATGACAAGTAACTGTAATTTTGATAAAAATTATGGCAGGTAACTGTAACTTCGATACTAATTATGACAGGTAACAGTAACTTCGATACTAATTATGACAGGTAACTGTAACTTCGTTACTAATTATGACATGTAAATGTAATTTCGATACAAATTATGGCAAGTAACTGTAATTTCGATACTAATTATGACAGGTAACAGTAACTTCGATGCCAATTATGACAGAAAACAGTAACAACGATAATAAATATGACAGGTAACAGTAACTTCGATAGTAATTATGGCAGGTAACTGTAACTTCGATACTAATTATGACATTTAACTGTAACTTCGTTACTAATTATGACAAGTAACTGTAATTTCAATACAAATTATGGCAAGTAACTGTAACTTCGATACTAATTATGACAGGTAACAGTAACTTCGATACTAATCATGACAGGTAACAGTAACTTCGATACTAATTATGACAAGTAACTGTAACTTCGTTACTAATTATGACTAGTAACTACAATTTCAATACAAATTATGGCAGGTAACAGTTACTTCGATACTAATTATGACAGGTAACAGTAACTTCGATACTAATTATGACAGGTAACTGTAACTTCTTTACTAATTATGACAAGTAACTGCAATTTCGATACATATTATGCCAGGTAACTAACTTCCATACTAATTATGGCAGGTAACAGTAACTTCGATACTAATTATGACAAGTAACTGTAACTTCGTTATTAATTATGACAAGTAACTGTAATTTCGATAAAAATTATGGCAGGTAACAGTAACTTCGAAACTAATTATGACGGGTAACTGTATCTTCGTTACTAATTATGACAAGTAACTCTAATTTCGATACATATTATGCCAGGTAACTAACTTCGATACTAATTATGGCAGGTAACAGTAACTTCGATACTAATTATGAAAAGTAACTGTAACTTCGATACTAATTATGACAGGTAACTGTAACATCGTTGCTAATTATGACAAGTAACTGTAATTGCGATACAAATGATGGCAGGTAACTGTAACTTCGATACTAATTATGACAGGTAACAGTAACTTCGATACTAATTATGACAGAAAACAGTAACTTCGAAACTAATTATGACAGGAAACAGTAACTTCGATACTAATTATGGCAGGTTACTGTAACTTCGATACTAATAATGACAGTTAACTGTAACGTCGTTACTAATTATGACAAGTAACTGTAATTTCTATACTAATTATGGCAGGTAACTGTAACTTCGTTACTAATTATGACATGTTACTGTAATTTCGATACAAATTATGGCAGATAACTGTAACTTCGTTGCTAATTATGACAAGTAACTGTAATTGCGATACAAATGATGGCAGGTAACTGTAACTTCGATACTTATTATGACAGGAAACTGTAACTTCGTTACTAATTATGACATTTAACTGTTATTTCGATACATATTATGGCAGATAACTGTAACTTCGATACTAATTATGACAGGTAACAGTAACTTCGATACTAATTATGACAAGTAACAGTTCCTTCGATACTAATTATGACAAGTAACTGTAACTTCGAAACTAATTATGACAGGTAACTGTGCATCGTTAATAATTATGACAAGTAACTGTAATTTCGATACAAATTATGGCAGGATCGATACTAATTATGACAGGTTACAGTAACTTCGATACTAATTATGACAGGTAACTGTAACTTCTTTACTTATTATGACTAGTAACTGTAATTTTGATAAAAATTTTGGCAGGTTACTGTAACTTCGTTACTAATTATGACATGTAACGGTAATTTCGATACTAATTATGGCAGGTAACTGTAACATCGTTACTAATTATGACATGTAACTGTAATTTCGATACAAATTATGGCAGGTAACTGTAACTTCGATACTAATTATGACAGGTTACAGTAACTTCGATATTAATTATGACAGAAAACAGTAACGACGATACTAATTATGACAGGTAACAGTAACTTCAATACTAATTAGGGCAGGTAATTGTAACTTCGATACTAGTTATGACAGTTAACTGTAACTTCGTTACTAATTATGACAAGTAACTGTATTTTCGATACAAATTATCGCAGGTAACTGTAACTTCGATACTAATTATGACAGGTAACAGTAACTTCGATACTTATTATGACAAGTAACTGTAACTTCGATACTAATTATGACAGGTAACTGTAACTTCGTTACTAATTATGACAAGTAACTGTAATTTCGATACAAATTATGGCAGGTAACTGTAATTTCGATACTAATTATGACGGGTAACAGTACCTTCGATACTAATTATTGCAGGTAACTGTAACTTCGATACTAAATATGACAGTTAACTGTAACTTTGTTAATAATCATGACAAGTAACTGTAATTTCGATACAAATTATGGCAGTTAAATGTAACTTCAATACTAATTATGACAGGTAACAGTAACTTCGATACTAATTATGACAAGTAACTGTAACTTCGATACTAATTATGAAAGAAAACTGTAACTTCGTTACAAATTATGACAAGTAACTGTAATTTCGATACAAATTATGGCAGGTAACTGTAACTTCGATACTAATTATTTCAGGTAACATTAACTTCGATACTAATTATGACATGAAACAGTTACTTCGACACTAATTATGACAGGTAACTGTAACTTCGATACAAATTATGGCAGGTAACTGTAACTTCGTTACTAATTATGATATGTAACTGTAATTTCGATACTAATTATGGCAGGTAACTGTAACTTCGATACAAATTATGACATGTAACTGTAATTTCGATACAAATTATGGAAGGTTACTGTAACTTCGTAACTAATTATGACAAGTAACTGTAATTTCGATACAAATGATGGCAGGTAACTGTAACTTCGATACTAATTATGACAAGTAACTGTAATTTCGATACAAATGATGGCAGGTAACTGTAACTTCGAAAATAATTATGACAGGTAACAGTAACATCGATACTAATTAAGACAGAAAACAGTAACTTCGAAACTAAATATGACAGGTAACAGTAACCTCGATACTAATTATGGCAGGTAACTGTAACTTCGATACTAATAATGACAGTTAAATGTAACTTCGTTACTAATTATGACAAGTAACTGTAATTTCGATACAAATTATGGCAGTTAAATGTAACTTCAATACTAATTATGATAGGTAACAGTAACTTCTATACTAATTATGACAAGTAACTGTAACTTCGATACTAAATATGACATGTAAATGTAATTTCGATACAAATTATGGCAAGTAACTGTAACTTCGATATTAATTATGACAGGTAACAGTAACTTCTATACTAATTATGACAAGTAACTGTAACTTCGATACTAATTATGACAGGAAACTGTAACATCGTTACTAATTATGACAAGTAACTGTAATTTTGATAAAAATTATGGCAGGTAACTGTAACTTCGATACTAATTATGACAAGTAACAGTAACTTCGATACTAATTATAACAGGTAACTGTAACTTCGTTACTAATTATGACATGTAAATGTAATTTCGATACAAATTATGGCAAGTAACTGTAACTTCGATATTAATTATGACAGGTAACAGTAACTTCGATGCCAATTATGACAGAAAACAGTAACAACGATAATAATTATGACAGGTAACAGTAACTTCGATACTAATTATGGCAGGTAACTGTAACTTCGATACTAATTATGACATTTAACTGTAACTTCGTTACTAATTATGACAAGTAACTGTAATTTCAATACAAATTATGGCAAGTAACTGTAACTTCGATACTAATTATGACAGGTAACAGTAACTTCGATACTAATTATGACAGGTAACAGTAACTTCGATACTAATTATGACAAGTAACTGTAACTTCGTTACTAATTATGACTAGTAACTACAATTTCAATACAAATTATGGCAGGTAACAGTTACTTCGATACTAATTATGACGGGTAACTGTAACTTCGATACTAATTATGACAGGTAACTGTAACTTCTTTACTAATTATGACAAGTAACTGCAATTTCGATACATATTATGCCAGGTAACTAACTTCCATACTAATTATGGCAGGTAACAGTAACTTCGATACTAATTATGACAAGTAACTGTAACTTCGTTATTAATTATGACAAGTAACTGTAATTTCGATAAAAATTATGGCAGGTAACAGTAACTTCGAAACTAATTATGACGGGTAACTGTATCTTCGTTACTAATTATGACAAGTAACTCTAATTTCGATACATATTATGCCAGGTAACTAACTTCGATACTAATTATGGCAGGTAACAGTAACATCGATACTAATTATGACAAGTAACTGTAACTTCGATACTAATTATGACAGGTAACTGTAACTTCGTTACAAATTAAGACAAATAATTGTAATTTCGATACAAATTATGGCAGGTAACTGTAACATCGTTGCTAATTATGACAAGTAACTGTAGTTGCGATACAAATGATGGCAGGTAACTGTAACTTCGATACTAATTATGACAGGTAACAGTAACTTCGATACTAATTATGACAGAAAACAGTAACTTCGAAACTAATTATGACAGGAAACAGTAACTTCGATACTAATTATGGCAGGTAACTGTAACTTCGATACTAATAATGACAGTTAACTGTAACGTCGTTACTAATTATGACAAGTAACTGTAATTTCGATACTAATTATGGCAGGTAACTGTAACATCGTTACTAATTATGACATGTAACTGTAATTTCTATACTAATTATGGCAGGTAACTGTAACTTCGTTACTAATTATGACATGTTACTGTAATTTCGATACAAATTATGGCAGATAACTGTAACTTCGTTGCTAATTATGACAAGTAACTGTAATTGCGATACAAATGATGGCAGGTAACTGTAACTTCGATACTAATTATGACAGGAAACTGTAACTTCGTTACTAATTATGACATGTAACTGTTATTTCGATACATATTATGGCAGATAACTGTAACTTCGATACTAATTATGACAGGTAACAGTAACTTCGATACTAATTATGACAAGTAACAGTTCCATCGATACTAATTATGACAAGTAACTGTAACTTCGAAACTAATTATGACAGGTAACTGTGCATCGTTAATAATTATGACAAGTAACTGTAATTTCGATACAAATTATGGCAGGATCGATACTAATTATGACAGGTTACAGTAACTTCGATACTAATTATGACAGGTAACTCTAACTTCTTTACTAATTATGACTAGTAACTGTAATTTTGATAAAAATTTTGGCAGGTTACTGTAACTTCGTTACTAATTATGACATGTAACGGTAATTTCGATACTAATTATGGCAGGTAACTGTAACATCGTTACTAATTATGACATGTAACTGTAATTTTGATACAAATTATGGCAGGTAACTGTAACTTCGATACTAATTATGACAGGTTACAGTAACTTCGATATTAATTATGACAGAAAACAGTAACGACGATACTAATTATGACAGGTAACAGTAACTTCAATACTAATTAGGGCAGGTAATTGTACCTTCGATACTAGTTATGACAGTTAACTGTAACTTCGTTACTAATTATGACAAGTAACTGTAATTTCGATACAAATTATCGCAGGTAACTGTAACTTCGGTACTAATTATGACAGGTAACAGTAACTTCGATACTTATTATGACAAGTAACTGTAACTTCGATACTAATTATGACAGGTAACTGTAACTTCGTTACTAATTACGACAAGTAACTGTAATTTCGATACAAATTATGGCAGGTAACTGTAATTTCGATACTAATTATGACAGGTAACAGTACCTTCGATACTAATTATGGCAAGTAACTGTAACTCAGAAACTACTTATGACAGGTAACAGTAACATCGTCACTAATTATGACAAGTAACTGTAATTTCGAAACAAATTATGGCAGGTAACTGTAACTTCAATACTAATTATGACAGGTAACAGTAACTTCGATACTAATTATGACAGGTAACTGTAACTTCGTTACTAATTATGACACGTAACTGTAATTTGGGTACAAATTATGGCAGGTACCAGTAACTTCGATACTAATTATGACAGGTAACTGAAACATCGATACTAATTATGACAAGTAACTGTAATTTCGATAGAAATTATGACAGGTAACTGTAACTTCGTTACTGATTATGGCAAGTAACTGTAATTTCGATACAAATTATTGCAGGTAACAGTAACTTCGATACTAATTACGTCAAGTAACTGTAACTTCGATACTAATTATGACAGGTAACAGTCACTTCGATACTAATTATGACAAGTAACCCCAACTTCGTTACTAATTATGACATGTAACTGTAATTTCGATACAAATTATGACAGGTAACTGTAACTTCGTTACTGATTATGGCAAGTAACTGTAATTTCGATACAAATTATTGCAGGTAACAGTAACTTCGATACTAATTATGTCAAGTAACTGTAACTTCGATATTAATTATGACAGGTAACTGTAACTTCGTTACTAATTATGACAAGTAACAGTAATTTTGATACATGTGATGGCAGGTAACTATAACTTCGATACTAATTATGACAGGTAACAGTAACTTCGATACTAATTATGACAGAAAACAGTAACTTCGATACTAATTATGACAGGTAACAGTAACTTCGATACTAATTATGGCAGGTAACTGTAATTTCGATACTAAATATGACAAGTAACTCTAATTTCGAAACAAATTATGGCAGGTAACAGTAACTTCGATACTAATTATGACAGGTAACTGTAACTCCGATACTAATTATGACAAGTAACTGTAATTTCGTTAAAAATTATGACAGGTAACTGTAACTTCGATACCAATTATGGCAAGTAACTGTAATTCCGATACAAATTATGGCAGGTAACCGTAACTTCGATACTAATTATGACAGGTAACTGTAACTTCGATACTAATTATGACAGGTAACTGTAATTTCGATACAAATTATGACAGTTAAATGTAACTTCGATACTAATTATGACAGGTAACAGTAACTTCGATACTAATTATGACAAGTAACTGTAACTTCGATACTAATTATGGCAGGAAACTTTAACTTCTTTACCAATTATGACAAGTAACTGTAATTTCGATACAAATTATGGCAGGTAACTGTAACTTCGATACTAATTATGACAGGTAACAGTTACTTCGATACTAATTGTGACAGTAACAGTTACTTCGATACTAATTATGACAAGTAACTGTAACTTCGAAACTAATTATGACAAGTAACTGTAACATCGTTGCTAATTATGACAAGTAACTTTAATTTCGATACAAATTATGGCAGTAAACTGTAACTTCGATATTAATTATGACAGGTAACAGTAACTTCAATACTAATTATGTCAAGTAACTGTAACTTCGATACTAATTATGACAGGTAACTGTAACGTCGATACTAATTATGACAAGTAACCCCAACTTCGTAACTAATTATGACAAGTAACTGTAACTTCGAAACTACTTATGACAGGTAATTGTAACATCGTTACGAATTATGACAAGTAACTGTTATTTCGATACAAATTATGGCAGGTAACAGTAACTTCGATACTAATTATGACTGGTAACAGGAACTTCGATACTAATTATGGCAGGTAACTGTAACTTCGTTATTAATTATGACATGTAACTGTAATTTCGATACAAATTATGGGAGGTAACTGTAACTTCGATACTAATTATGACAGGTAACAGTATCTTCGATACTAATTATGACGGAAAACAGTAACAACGATACTAATTATGAGAGGTAACAGTAACTTCGATACTAATTATGACGGAAAACAGTAACAACGATACTAATTATGACAGGTAACAGTAACTTCGATACTAATTATGGCAGGTAACTGTAACTTCGATACTAATTATGACAGTTAACTGTAACTTCGTTACTAATTATGACAAGTAACTGTAATTTCGATACAAATTATGGCAGGTAACTGTAACTTCGATACTAATTATGACAGGTAACGGTAACTTCGATACTAGTTATGACAGGTAACAGTAACTTCGATACTAATTATGACAGAAAACAGTAACTTCGATACCAATTATGACAGGTAACAGTAACTTCGATACTAATTATGGCAGGTAACTGTAATTTCGATACTAATTATGACAAGTACTCTAATTTCGATACAAATTATGGCAGGTAACCATATCTTCCATAGTAATTATGACATGTAACTTTAATTTCGATACTAATTATGGCAGGTTACAATAACATCGATACTAATTATGACAAGTAACTGTAATTTCGATACAAATTATGACAGGTAACTGTAACTTCTTTACTATTTAAGGCAAGTAACTGTAATTTCGATACAAATTATGGCAGGTAACAGTAACTTCGAGGGGCCGATAACCTAGATGTTAGGCCCCTTAAAACAACAATCATCATCACAGTAACTTCGATACTAATTATGACAGGTAACTGTTACTTCGATACTAATTTTGACAGGTAACTGTAACTTCGTTACTAATTACGACAAGTAACTGTAATTTCGATACAAATGATGGCAGGTAAATGTACCTTCGATACTAATTATGACAGGTAACAGTAACTTCGATACTAATTATGACAGAAAACAGTAACATCGAAACTAATTATGACAGGTAACAGTAACTTCGATACTTATTATGGCAGGTAACTGTAACTTCGATATTAATAATGACAGTTAACTGTAACTTCGTTACTAATTATGACAAGTAAATGTAATTTCGATACAAATTATGGCAGTTAAATGTAACTTCAATACTAATTATGACAGGTAACAGTAACCTCTATACTAATTATGACGAGTAACTGTAACTTCGATACTAATTATGACAGGAAACAGTAACTTCTTTACAAATTATGACAAGTAACTGTAATTTCGATACAAATTATGGCAGGTAACTGTAACTTCGATACTAATTATGACAAGTAACAGTAACTTCGATACTAATTATGACAAGTAACAGTTCCTTCGATACTAATTATGACAAGTAACTGTAACTTCGATACTAATTATGACAAGTAACTCTAACTTCGTTACTAAATATGATATGTAACTGTAATTTTGATAAAAAATATGGCAGGTAAATGTAACTTCGATACTAATTATGACAGGTAACAGTAACTTCGATACTAATTATGGCAGGTAACTGTAACTTCGATACTAATTATGACAGTTAACTGTAACTTCGTTACTAATTATGACAAGTAACTGTAATTTCGATACAAATTATGGCAGGTAACTGTAACTTCGATACTAATTATGACAGGTAACGGTAACTTCGATACAAATTATGGCAGGTAACAGTAACTTCGATAATAATTATGACAGGTAACAGTAACGTCGATACTAATTATGACGGAAAACAGTAACAACGATACTAATTATGACAGGTAACAGTAACTTCGATACTAATTATGACGGAAAACAGTAACAACGATACTAATTATGACAGGTAACAGTAACTTCGATACTAATTATGGCAGGTAACTGTAATTACTAATTATGACAGTTAACTGTAACTTCGTTACTAATTATGACAAGTAACTGTAATTTCGATACAAATTATGGCAGGTAACTGTAACTTCGATACTAATTATGACAGGTAACGGTAACTTCGATACTAGTTATGACAGGTAACAGTAAGATCGATACTAATTATGACAGAAAACAGTAACTTCGATACCAATTATGACAGGTAACAGTAACTTCGATACTAATTATGGCAGGTAACTGTAATTTCGATACTAATTATGACAAGTAACTCTAATTTCGATACAAATTATGGCAGGTAACAATAACTTCCATAGTAATTATGACAGGTAACTGTAATTTCGATACTAATTATGGCAGGTAACAATAACATCGATACTATTTATGACAAGTAACTGTAATTTCGATACAAATTATGACAGGTAACTGTAACTTCTTTACTAATTATGACAAGTAACTCTAATTTCGATACATATTATGGCAGGTAACAATAACTTCCATAGTAATTATGACAGGTAACTGTAATTTCGATACTTATTATGGCAGGTAACAATAACATCGATACTAATTATGACATGTAATTGTAATTTTGATAAAAATTATGGCAGGTAACTGTAACTTCGGTACTAATTATGACAGGTAACAGTAACTTCGAAACTAATTATGACAGGTTACCCTAACTTCGTTACTAATTATGACATGTAACTGTAATTTTGATAAAAATTATGGCAGGTAACTGTAACTTCGGTACTAATTATGACAGGTAACAGTAACTTCGATACTAATTATGACAGGTAACTCTAACTTCGTAACTAATTATGACATGTAACTGTAATTTCGATACTAATTATGACATGTAACTGTAATTTCGATACAAATTATGGCAGGTAACTGAAACTTCGATACTAATTATGACAGGTTACAGTAACTTCGATACCAATTATGACAGAAAACAGTAACAACGATACTAATTATGACAGGTAACAGTAACTTCAATACTAATTAGGGCAGGTAACTGTAACTTCGATACTAATTATGACAGTTAACAGTAACTTCGTTACTAATTATGACAAGTTACTGTAATTTCGATACAAAATATGGCAGTTAAATGTAACTTCAATACTAATTATGACAGGTAACAGTAACCTCTATACTAATTATGACGAGTAACTGTAACTTCGATACTAATTATGACAGGAAACAGTAACTTCTTTACAAATGATTACAAGTAACTGTAATTTCGATACAAATTATGTCAGGTAACTGTAACTTCGATACTAATTATGACAGGTAACAGTAACTTCGATACTAATTATGACAAGTAACAGTTCCTTCGATACTAATTATGACAAGTAACTGTAACTTCGAAACTAATTATGACAGGTAACTGTGCATCGTTAATAATTATGACAAGTAACTGTAATTTCGATACAAATTATGGCAGGTTCGATACTAATTATGACAGGTAACAGTAACTTCGATACTAATTATGACAAGTAACTCTAACTTCGATACTAATTATGACATGTAACTGTAACTTTGATAAACATTATGGCAGGTAACTGTAACTTCGGTACTAATTATGACAGGTAACAGTAACTTCGATACTAATTATGACAGGTAATTGTAACTTCGTTACTAATTATGACATGTAACTGTAATTTCGATACTAATTATGACATGTAACTGTAATTTCGATACTAATTATGGCAGGTAACTGTAACATCGTTACTAATTATGACAAGTAACTGTAATTTCGATACAAATTATCGCAGGTAACTGTAACTTCGATACTAATTATGACAGGTAACAGTTCTTCGATACTATGACAAGTAACTGTAACTTCGATACTAATTATGACAGGTAACTGTAACTTCGTTACTAATTATGACAAGTAAGTGTAATTTCTATACAAATTATGGCAGGTAACTGTAATTTCGATACTAATTATGACAGGTAACAGTACCTTCGATACTAATTATGACAAGTAACAGTAACTTCGATACTAATTATGGCAAGTAACTGTAACTCACAAACTACTTATGACAATTAACTGTAACATCGTTACTAATTATGACAAGTAACTGTAATTTCGATACAAATTATGGCAGGTAACTCTAACTTCAATACTAATTATGACAGGTAACAGTAACTTCGATACTAATTATGACAGGTAACTGTAACTTCGTTACTAATTGTGACACGTAACTGTAATTTGGGTACAAATTATGGCAGGTAACAGTAACTTCGATAATAATTATGACAGGTAACTGTAACATCGATACTAATTATAACAAGTAACTGTAATTTCGATACAAGTTATGACAGGTAACAGTAACTTCGATACTAATTATGGCAGGTAACTGTAATTTCGATACTAATTATGACAAGTAACTCTAATTTCGATACAAATTATGGCAGTTAACAGTAACTTCGATACTAATTATGACAGGTAACTGTAACTTCGATACTAATTAAGAAAAGTAACTGTAATTTAGATACAAATTATGACAGGTAACTGTAACTTCGTTACTAATTATGGCAAGTAACTGTAATTTCGATACAAATTATGGCAGGTAACCGTAACTTCGTTACTAATTATGACAGGTAACTGTAACTTCGATACTAATTATGACAGGTAACTGTAATTTCGATACAAATTATGTTAGTTAAATGTAACTTCGATACTAATTATGACAGGTAACAGTAACTTCGATTCTAATTATGACAAGTAACTGTAACTCCGATACTAATTATGACAGGAAACTGTAGCTTCCTTACCAATTATGACAAGTAACTGTAATTTCGATACAAATTATGGCAGGTAACTGTAACTTCGATACTAATTATGACAGGTAACAGTAACTTCGATACTAATTGTGACAGTAACAGTTACTTCGATACTAATTATGACAAGTAACTGTAACTTCGAAACTAATTATGACAAGTAACTGTAACATCGTTGCTAATTATGACAAGTAACTGTAATGTCGATACAAATTATGGCAGTTAACTGTAACTTCGATATTAATTATGACAGGTAACTGTAACTTCGATACTAATTATGTCAAGTAACTGTAACTTTGATACTAATTATGACAGGTAACTGTAACTTCGATACTAATTATGACAAGTAACCCCAACTTCGTTACTAATTATGACAAGTAACTGTAACTTCGAAACTACTTATGACAGGTAACTGTAACATCGTTACTAATTATGACAAGTAACTGTTATTTCGATACAAATTATTGCAGGTAACAGTAACTTCGATACTAATTATGACTGGTAACAGGAACTTCGATACTAATTATGGCAGGTAACTGTAGCTTCGTTACTAATTAAGACATGTAACTGTAATTTCGATACAAATTATGGCAGGTTACTGTAACTTCGATACTAATTATGACAGGTAACAGTAACTTCGATACTAATTATGACGGAAAACAGTAACAACGATACTAATTATGACAGGTAACAGTAACTTCGATACTAATTATGACGGAAAACAGTAACAACGATACTAATTATGACAGGTAACAGTAACTTCGATACTAATTATGGCAGGTAACTGTAACTTCGATACTAATTATGACAGTTAACTGTAACTTCGTTACTAATTATGACAAGTAACTGTAATTTCGATACAAATTATGGCAGGTAACTGTAACTTCGATACTAATTATGACAGGTAACGGTAACTTCGATACTAGTTATGACAGGTAACAGTAACTTCGATACTAATTATGACAGAAAACAGTAACTTCGATACCAATTATGACAGGTAACAGTAACTTCGATACTAATTATGGCAGGTAACTGTAATTTCGATACTAATTATGAAAAGTAACTCTAATTTCGATACAAATTATGGCAGGTAACAATAACTTCCATAGTAATTATGACAGGTAACTGTAATTTCGATACTAATTATGGCAGGTAACAATAACATCGATACTAATTATGACAAGTAACTGTAATTTCGATACAAATTATGACAGGTAACTGTAACTTCTTTACTAATTAAGGCAAGTAACTGTAATTTCGATACAAATTATGGCAGGTAACAGTAACTTCGATACTAATTATGACAGGTAACTGTAACTTCGATACTAATTATGACAGGTAACTGTAACTTCGTTACTAATTACGACAAGTAACTGTAATTTCGATACAAATGATGGCAGGTAACTGTATCTTCGATACTAATTATGACAGGTAACAGTAACTTCGATACTAATTATGACAGAAAACAGTAACTTCGAAACTAATTAAGACAGGTAACAGTAACTTCCATACTAATTATGGCAGGTAACTGTAACTTCGATACTAATAATGACAGTTAACTGTAACTTCGTTACTAATTATGACAAGTAACTGCAATTTCGATACAAATTATGGCAGTTAAATGTAACTTCAATACTTATTATGACAGGTAACAGTAACCTCTATACTAATTATGACGAGTAACTGTAACTTCGATACTAATTATGACAGGAAACAGTAACTTCTTTACAAATTATGACAAGTAAATGTAATTTCGTTACAAATTATGTCAGGTAACTGTAACTTCGATACTAATTATGTCAGGTAACAGTAACTTCGATACTAATTATGACAAGTAACAGTTCCTTCGATACTAATTATGACAAGTAACTGTAACTTCGAAACTAATTATGACAGGTAACTGTGCATCGTTAATAATTATGACAAGTAACTGTAATTTCGATACAAATTATGGCAGGTTCGATACTAATTATGACAGATAACAGTAACTTCGATACTAATTATGACAAGTAACTCTAACTTCGTTACTAATTATGACATGTAACTGTAATTTTGATAAAAATTATGGCAGGTAACTGTAACATCGGTACTAATTATGACAGGTAACAGTAACTTCGATACTAATTATGACAGGTAACTCTAACTTCGTTACTAATTATGACATGTAACTGTAATTTCGATACTAATTATGGCAGGTAACTGTAACTTCGTTACTAATTATGACATGTAACTGTAATTTCGATACAAATTATGGCAGGTAACTGTAACTTCGATACTAATTATGACAGGTTACACTAACATCGATATTATATATGACAGAAAACAGTAACAACGATACTAATTATGACAGGTAACAGTATCTTCAATACTAATTAGGGCAGGTAACTGTAACTTCGATACTAATTATGACAGTTAACTCTAACTTCGTTACTAATTATGACAAGTAACTGTAATTTCGATACAAATTATGGCAGGTAACTGTAACTTCGATACTAATTATGACTGGTAACAGTAATTTTGATACTAATTATGGCAGGTAACTGTAACTTCGTTACTAATTATGACATGTAACTGTAATTTCGATACAAATTATGGCAGGTAACTGTAACTTCGATAGTAATTATGACAGGTAACAGTAACTTCGATACTAATTATGACGGAAAACAGTAACAACGACACTAATTATGACAGGTAACAGTAACTTCGATACTAATTATGACCGAAACAAGTAACAACGATACTAATTATGACAGGTAACAGTAACTTCGATACTAATTATGGCAGGTAACTGTAACTTCGATACTAATTATGACAGTTAACTGTAACTTCGTTACTAATTATGACAAGTAACTGTAATTTCGATACAAATTATGGCAGGTAACTGTAACTTCGATACTAATTATGACAGGTAACGGTAACTTCGATACTAGTTATGACAGGTAACAGTAACTTCAATACTAATTATGACAGAAAACAGTAACATCGATACCAATTATGACAGGTAACAGTACCTTCGATACTAATTATGGCAGGTAACTGTAATTTCGATACTAATTATGACAAGTAACTCTAATTTCGATACAAATTATGGCAGGTAACAATAACTTCCATAGTAATTATGACAGGTAACTGTAATTTCAATACTAATTATGGCAGGTTACAATAACATCGATACTAATTATGACAAGTAACTGTAATTTCGATACAAATTATGACAGGTAACTGTAACTTCTTTACTAATTAAGGCAAGTAACTGTAATTTCAAAACAAATTATGGCAGGTAACAGTAACTTCGATACTAATTATGACAGGTAACAGTAACTTCGATACTAATTATGGCAGGTAACTGTAACTTCGATACTCATAATGACAGTTAACTGTAACTTCATTACTAGTTATGACAAGTAACTGTAATTTCGATACTAATTATGACAGGTAACAGTAACTTCGATACTAATTATGACAAGTAAAGTTCCTTCGATACTAATTATGACAAGTAACTGTAACTTCGAAACTAATTATGACAGGTAACTGTGCATCGTTAATAATTATGACAAGTAACTGTAATTTCGATACAAATTATGGCAGGTTCGTTACTAATTATGACAGGCAACAGTAACTTCGATACTAATTATGACAAGTAACTCTAACTTCGTTACTAATTACGACATGTAACTGTAATTTTGATAAAAATTATGGCAGGTAACTGTAACTTCGGTACTAATTATGACAGGTAACAGTAACTTCGATACTAATTATGACAGGTAACTCTAACTTCGTTACTAATTATGTCATGTTACTGTAATTTCGATACTAATTATGGCAGGTAACTGTAACTTCGTTACTAATAATGACATGTAACTGTAATTTCGATACAAATTATGGCAGGTAACTGTAACTTCGATACTAATTATGACAGGTTACAGTAACTTCGATATTAATTATGACAGAAAACAGTAACAACGATACCAATTATGACAGGTAACAGTAACTTCAATACTAATTATGGCAGGTAACTGTAACTTCGATACTAATAATGACAGTTAACTGTAACTTCGTTACTAATTATGAAAAGTAACTGTCATTTCGATACAAATTATGGCAGTTGAATGTAACTTCAATACTAATTATGACAGGTAAAAGTAACCTCTATACTAATTATGACGAGTAACTGTAACTTCGATATTAATTATGACAGGAAACATTAACTTCTTTAAAAATTATGACAAGTAACTGTAATTTCGATACAAATTATGTCAGGTAACTGTAACTTCGATACTAATTATGACAGGTAACAGCAACTTCGATACTAATTATGACAAGTAACAGTTCCTTCGATACTAATTATGACAAGTAACTGTAACTTCGAAACTAATTATGACAGGTAACTGTGCATCGTTAATAATTATGACAAGTAACTGTAATTTCGATACAAATTATGGCAGGTTCGATACTAATTATGACAGGTAACAGTAACTTCGATACTAATTATGACAAGTAACTCTAACTTCGTTACTAATTATGACATGTAACTGTAATTTTGATAAAAATTATGGCAGGTAACTGTAACTTCGGTACTAATTATGACAGGTAACAGTAACTTCGATACTAATTATGACAGGTAGCTCTAACTTCGTTACTAATTATGACATGTAACTGTAATTTCGATACTAATTACGGCAGGTAACTGTAACTTCGTTACTAATTATGACATGTAACTGTAATTTCGATACAAATTATGGCAGGTTACTGTAACGTCGATATTAATTATGACAGGTTACAGTAACTTCGATATTAATTATGACAGAAAACAGTAACAACGATACTAATTATGACAGGTAACAGGAACTTCAATTCTAATTAGGGCAGGTAACTGTAACTTCGATACTAATTATGACAGTTAACTGTAACTTCGTTACTAATTATGACAAGTAACTGTAGTTTCGATACAAATTATGGCAGGAAACTGTAACTTCGATACTAATTATGACAGGTAACCCCAACTTCGTTACTAATTATGACAAAAAACTGTAACTTCGAAACTACTTATGACAGGTAACTGTAACATCGTTACTAATTATGACAAGTAACTGTTTTTGCGATACAAATTATGGCAGGTAACAGTAACTTCGATACTAATTGTGACTGGTAACAGGAACTTCGATACTAATTATGGCAGGTAACTGTAACTTCGATACTAATTATGACAGGTAACAGTAACATCGATACTAATTATGACGGAAAACAGTAACAACGATACTAATTATGACAGGTAACAGTAACTTCGATACTAATTATGACGGAAAACAGTAACAACGATACTAATTATGACAGGTAACTGTAATTTCGATACTAATTATGGCAGGTAACTGTAACTTCGATACTAATTATGACAGTTAACTGTAACTTCGTTACTAATTATGACAAGTAACTGTAATTTCGATACAAATTATGGCAGGTAACTGTAACTTCGATACTAATTATGACAGGTAACGGTAACTTCGATACTAGTTATGACAGGTAACAGTAACTTCGATACTAATTATGACAGGTAACTGTAACTTCGATACTAATTATGACAGGTAACTGTATCTTCGTTACTAATTACGACAAGTAACTGTAATTTCGATACAAATGATGGCAGGTAACTGTATCTTCGATACTAATTATGACAGGTGACAGTAACTTCGATACTAATTATGACAGAAAACAGTAACTTCGAAACTAATTATGACAGGTAACAGTAACTTCGATACTAATTATGGCAGGTAACTGTAACTTCGATACTAATAATGACAGTTAACTGTAACTTCGTTACTAATTATGAAAAGTAACTGTAATTTCGATACAAATTATGGCAGTTGAATGTAACTTCAATACTAATTATGACAGGTAAAAGTAACCTCTATACTAATTATGACGAGTAACTGTATCTTCGATACTAATTATGACAGGAAACAGTAACTTCTTTACAAATTATGACAAGTAACTGTAATTTCGATACAAATTATGTCAGGTAACTGTAACTTCGATACTAATTATGACAGGTAACAGTAACAACGATACTAATTATGACAAGTAACTGTAACTTCGAAACTAATTATGACAGGTAACTGTGCATCGTTAATAATTATGACAAGTAACTGTAATTTCGATACAAATTATGGCAGGTTCGATACTAATTATGACAGGTAACAGTAACTTCCATACTAATTATGACAAGTAACTCTAACTTCGTTACTAATTATGACATGTAACTGTAATTTTGATAAAAATTATGGCAGGTAACTGTAACTTCGGTACTAATTATGACAGGTAACAGTAACTTCGATACTAATTATGACAGGTAACTGTAACTTCGATACTAATTATAACAAGTAACTGTAATTTCGATACAAATTATGACAGGTAACTGTATCTTCGTTACTGATTATGGCAAGTAACTGTAATTTCGATACAAATTATTGCAGGTAACATTAACTTCGATACTAATTATGACAGGTAACTGTAACTTCGATATTAATTATGACAGGTAACTGTAACTTCGTTACTAATTATGACAAGTAACAGTAATTTTGATACATGTGATGGCAGGTAACTATAACTTCGATACTAATTATGACAGGTAACAGTAACTTCGATACTAATTATGTCAGAAAACAGTAACCTCGATACTATTTATGACAGGTAACAGTAACTTCGATACTAATTATGGCAGGTAACTGTAATTTCGATACTAATTATGACAAGTAACTCTAATTTCGATAAAAATTATGGCAGTTAACAGTAACTTCGATACTAATTATGACAGGTAACTGTAACTTCGATACTAATTATGACAAGTAACCCCAACTTCGTTACTAATGATGACAAGTAATTGTAACTTCGAAACTACTTATGACAGGTAACTGTAACATCGTTACTAATTATGACAAGTAACTGTTATTTCGATACAAATTATGGCAGGTAACAGTAACTTCGATACTAATTATGACTGGTAACAGGAACTTCGATACTAATTATGGCAGGTAACTGTAACTTCGTTACTAATTATGACATGTAACTGTAATTTCGATACAAATTATGGCAGGTAACTGTAACTTCGATACTAATTATGACAGGTAACAGTAACTTCGATACTAATTATGACGGAAAACTGTAACAACGATACTAATTATGACAGGTAACAGTAACTTCGATACTAATTATGACGGAAAACAGTAACAACGATACTAATTATGACAGGTAACAGTAACTTCGATACTAATTATGGCAGGTAACTGTAACATCGATACTTATTATGACAGTTAACTGTAACTTCGTTACTAATTATGACAAGTAACTGTAATTTCGATACAAATTATGGCAGGTAACTGTAACTTCGATACTAATTATGACAGGTAACGGTAACTTCGATACTAGTTATGACAGGTAACAGTAACTTCGATACTAATTATGACAGAAAACAGTGACTTCGATACCAATTATGTCAGGTAACAGTAACTTCGATACTAATTATGGCAGGTAACTGTAATTTCGATACTAATTATGACAAGTAACTCCAATTTCGATACAAATTATGGCAGGTAATAATAACTTCCATAGTAATTATGACAGGTAACTGTAATTTCGATACTAATTATGGCAGGTAACAATAACATCGATACTAATTATGACAAGTAACTGTAATTTCGATACAAATTATGACAGGTAACTGTAACTTCTTTACTAATTAAGGCAAGTAACTGTAATTTCGATACAAATTATGGCAGGTAACAGTAACTTCGATTCTAATTATGACAGGTAACTGTAACTTCGATACTAATTATGACAGGTAACTGTAACTTCGTTACTAATTACGACAAGTAACTGTAATTTCGATACAAATGATGGCAGGTAATTGTATCTTCGATACTAATTATGACAGGAAACAGTAACTTCGATACCAATTATGACAGAAAACAGTAACTTCGAAACTAATTAAGACAGGTAACAGAGCTTCCATACTAATTATGGCAGGTAACTGTAACTTCGATACTAATAATGACAGTTAACTGTAATTTCGTTACTAATTATGACAAGTAACTGTAATTTCGATACAAATTATGGCAGTTAAATGTAACTTCAATACTTATTATGACAGGTAACAGTAACCTCTATACTAATTATGACGAGTAACTGTAACTTCGATACTAATTATGACAGGAAACAGTAACTTCTTTATAAATTATGACAAGTAAATGTAATTTCGATACAAATTATGTCAGGTAACTGTAACTTCGATACTAATTATGACAAGTAACAGTAACTTCGATACTAATTATGACAAGTAACACTTCCTTCGATACTAATTATGACAAGTAACTGTAACTTCGAAACTAATTATGACAGGTAACTGTGCATCGTTAATAATTATGACAACTAACTGTAATTTCGATACAAATTATGGCAGGTTCGATACTAATTATGACAGATAACAGTAACTTCGATACTAATTATGACAAGTAACTCTAACTTCGTTACTAATTATGACATGTAACTGTAATTTTGATAAAAATTATGGCAGGTAATTGTAACTTCGGTACTAATTATGACGGGTAACAGTAACTTCGATACTAATTATGACAGGTAACTCTAACTTCGTTACTAATTATGACATGTAACTGTAATTTCGATACTAATTATGGCAGGTAACTGTAACTTCGTTATTAATTATGACATGTAACTGTAATTTCGATACAAATTATGGCAGGTAATTGTAACTTCGATACTAATTATGACAGGTAACCCCAACTTCGTTACTAATTATGACAAGTAACTGTAACTTCGAAACTACTTATGACAGGTTACACTAACTTCGATATTATATATGACAGAAAACAGTAACAACGATACTAATTATGACAGGTAACAGTAACATCAATACTAATTAGGGCAGGTAACTGTAACTTCGATACTAATTATGACAGGTAATTGTAACTTCGATACTAATTATGACAGGTAACCCCAACTTCGTTACTAATTATGACAAGTAACTGTAATTTCGATACAAATTATGGCAGTTGAATGTAACTTCAATACTAATTATGACAGGTAAAAGTAACCTCTATACTAATTATGACGAGTAACTGTAACTTCGATATTAATTATGACAGGAAACATTAACTTCTTTAAAAATTATGACAAGTAACTGTAATTTCGATACAAATTATGTCAGGTAACTGTAACTTCGATACTAATTATGACAGGTAACTGTAATTTCGATACTAATTATGACAGTTAACTGTAACTTCGTTACTAATTATGACAAGTAACTGTAATTTCGATACAAATTATGACAGGTAACTGTAACTTCGATACTAATTATGACAGGTAACTGTAACTTCGGTACTAGTTATGACAGGTAACAGTAACTTCGATACTAATTATGATGGAAAACAGTAACAACGATACTAATTATGACAGGTAACAGTAACATCGATAATAATTATGGCAGGTAACTGTAACTTCGATACTAATTATGACAGTTAACTGTAACTTCGTTACTAATTATGACAAGTAACTGTAATTTCGATACAAATTATGACAGGTAACTGTAACTTCGATACTAATTATGACAGGTAACGGTAACTTCGGTACTAGTTATGACAGGTAACAGTAACTTCGATACTAATTATGACAGAAAACAGTAACTTCGATACCAATTATGACAGGTAACAGTAACTTCGATACTAATTATGGCAGGTAACTGTAATTTCGATACTAATTATGACAAGTTACTCTAATTTCGATACAAATTATGGCAGGTAACAATAACTTCCATAATAATTATGACAGGTAACTGTAATTTCAATACTAATTATGGCAGGTAACAATAACATCGATACAAATTATGACAAGTAACTGTAATTTCGATACAAATTATGACAGGTAACTGTAACTTCTTTACTAATTAAGGCAAGTAACAGTAATTCGATACAAATTATGGCAGGTAACAGTAACTTCGATACTAATTATGACAGGTAACTGTAACTTCGATACTAATTATGACAGGTAACTGCAACATCGTTACTAATTATGAAAAGTAACTGTAATTTCGATACAAATTATGGCAGTTGAATGTAACTTCAATACTAATTATGACAGGTAAAAGTAACCTCTATACTAATTATGACGAGTAACTGTAACTTCGATATTAATTATGACAGGAAACATTAACTTCTTTAAAAATTATGACAAGTAACTGTAATTTCGATACAAATTATGTCAGGTAACTGTAACTTCGATACTAATTATGACAGGTAACAGTAACTTCGATACTAATTATGACAAGTAACAGTTCCTTCGATACTTATTATGACAAGTAACTGTAACTTCGAAACTAATTATGACAGGTAACTGTGCATCGTTAATAATAATGACAAGTAACTGTAATTTCGATACAAATTATGGCAGGTTCGATACTAATTATGACAGGTAACAGTAACTTCGATACTTATTATGACCAGTAACTCTAACTTTGTTACTAATTATGACATGTAACTGTAATTTTGATAAAAATTATGGCAGGTAACTGTAACTTCGGTTCTAATTATGACAGGTAACAGTAACTTCGATACTAATTATGACAGGTAGCTCTAACTTCGTTACTAATTATGACATGTAACTGTAATTTCGATAGTTATTACGGCAGGTAACTGTAACTTCGTTACTAATTATGACAAGTAACTGTTATTGCGATACAAATTATGGCAGGTAACAGTAACTTCGATACTAATTGTGACTGGTAACAGGAACTTCGATACTAATTATGGCAGGTAACTGTAACTTCGTTACTAATTATGACATGTAACTGTAATTTCGATACAAATTATGGCAGGTAACTGTGACTTCGATACTAATTATGACAGGTAACAGTAACATCGATACTAATTATGACGGAAAGCGGTAACAACGATACTAATTATGACAGGTAACAGTAACTTCGATACTAATTATGACGGAAAACAGTAACAACGATACTAATTATGACAGGTAACTGTAACTTCGATACTAATTATGGCAGGTAACTGTAACTTCGATACTAATTATGACAGTTAACTGTAACTTCGTTACTAATTATGACAAGTAACTGTAATTTCGATACAAATTATGGCAGGTAACTGTAACTTCGATACTAATTATGACAGGTTATTGTAACTTCGATACTAATTATGACAGGTAACCCCAACTTCGTTACTAATTATGACAAGTAACTGTAACTTCGAAACTACTTATGAAAGGTAACTGTAACATCGTTACTAATTATGACAAGTAACTGTTATTTCGATACAAATTATGGCAGGTAACAGTAACTTCGATACTAATTATGACTGGTAACAGTAACTTTGATACTAATTAGGGCAGGTAACTGTAACTTCGTTACTAATTATGACATGTAACTGTAATTTCGATACAAATTATGGCAGGTAACTGTAACTTCGATACTAATTATGACAGGTAACAGTAACTTCGATACTAATTATGACGGAAAACAGTAACAACGATACTAATTATGACAGGTAACAGTAACTTCGACTCTAATTATGTCGGAAAACAGTAACAACGATACTAATTATGACAGGTAACAGTAACTTCGATAATAATTATGGCAGGTAACTGTAACTTCGATACTAATTATGACAGTTAACTGTAACTTCGTTACTAATTATGACAAGTAACTGTAATTTCGATACAAATTATGACAGGTAACTGTAACTTCGATACTAATTATGACAGGTAACGGTAACTTCGATACTAGTTATGACAGGTAACAGTAACTTCGATACTAATTATGACAGAAAACAGTAACTTCGATACCAATTATGACAGGTAACAGTAACTTCGATACTAATTATGGCAGGTAACTGTAATTTCGATACTAATTATGACAAGTTACTCTAATTTCGATACAAATTAAGGCAGGTAACAATAACTTCCATAGTAATTATGACAGGTAACTGTAATTTCAATACTAATTATGGCAGGTAACAATAACATCGATACTAATTATGACAAGTAACTGTAATTTCGATACAAATTATGACAGGTAACTGTAACTTCTTTACTAATTAAGGCAAGTAACTGTAATTTCGATACAAATTATGGCAGGTAACAGTAACTTCGATACTTATTATGACAGGTAACTGTAACTTCGATACTAATTATGACAGGTAACTGCAACTTCGTTACTAATTATGACAAGTAACTGTAATTTCGATACAAATGATGGCAGGTAACTGTATCTTCGATACTAATTATGACAGGTAACAGTAACTTCGATACTAATTATGACAGAAAACAGTAACTTCGAAGCTAACTATGACAGGTAACAGTAACTTCGATACTAATTATGACAAGTAAAGTTCCTTCGATACTAATTATGACAAGTAACTGTAACTTCGATACTAATTATGACAAGTAACTCTAACTTCGTTACTAATTACGACATGTAACTGTAATTTTGATAAAAATTATGGCAGGTAACTGTAACTTCGGTACTAATTATGACAGGTAACAGAAACTTCGATACTAATTATGACAGGTAACTCTAACTTCGTTACTAATAATGTCATGTAACTGTAATTTCGATACTAATTATGTCAGGTAACTGTAACTTCGTTACTAATAATGACATGTAACTGTAATTTCGATACAAATTATGGCAGGTAACTGTAACTTCGATACTAAAAATGACAGTTAACTGTAACTTCGTCACTAATTATGAAAAGTAACTGTAATTTCGATACAAATTATGGCAGTTGAATGTAACTTCAATACTAATTATGACAGGTAAAAGTAACCTCTATACTAATTATGACGAGTAACTGTAACTTCGATATTAATTATGACAGGAAACATTAACTTCTTTAAAAATTATGACAAGTAACTGTAATTTCGATACAAATTATGTCAGGTAACTGTAACTTCGATACTAATTATGACAGGTAACAGTAACTTCGATACTAATTATGACAAGTAACAGTTCCTTCGATACTAATTATGACAAGTAACTGTAACTTCGAAACTAATTATGACAGGTAACTGTGCATCGTTAATAATAATGACAAGTAACTGTAATTTCGATACAAATTATGGCAGGTTCGATACTAATTATGACAGGTAACAGTAACTTCGATACTTATTATGACCAGTAACTCTAACTTTGTTACTAATTATGACATGTAACTGTAATTTTGATAAAAATTATGGCAGGTAACTGTAACTTCGGTTCTAATTATGACAGGTAACAGTAACTTCGATACTAATTATGACAGGTAGCTCTAACTTCGTTACTAATTATGACATGTAACTGTAATTTCGATAGTAATTACGGCAGGTAACTGTAACTTCGTTACTAATTATGACATGTAACTGTAATTTCGATACAAATTATGGCAGGTTACTGTAACTTCGATATTAATTATGACAGGTTACAGTAACTTCGATATTAATTATGACAGAAAACAGTAACAACGATACTAATTATGACAGGTAACAGTAACTTCAATACTAATTAGGGCAGGTAACTGTAACTTCGATACTAATTATGACAGTTAACTGTAACTTCGTTACTAATTATGACAAGTAACTGTAGTTTCGATACAAATTATGGCAGGAAACTGTAACTTCGATACTAATTATGACAGGTAACCCCAACTTCGTTACTAATTATGACAAAAAACTGTAACTTCGAAACTACTTATGACAGGTAACTGTAACATCGTTACTAATTATGACAAGTAACTGTTATTGCGATACAAATTATGGCAGGTAACAGTAACTTCGATACTAATTGTGACTGGTAACAGGAACTTCGATACTAATTATGGCAGGTAACTGTAACTTCGTTACTAATTATGACATGTAACTGTAATTTCGATACAAATTATGGCAGGTAACTGTGACTTCGATACTAATTATGACAGGTAACAGTAACATCGATACTAATTATGACGGAAAGCGGTAACAACGATACTAATTATGACAGGTAACAGTAACTTCGATACTAATTATGACGGAAAACAGTAACAACGATACTAATTATGACAGGTAACTGTAACTTCGATACTAATTATGGCAGGTAACTGTAACTTCGATACTAATTATGACAGTTAACTGTAACTTCGTTACTAATTATGACAAGTAACTGTAATTTCGATACAAATTATGGCAGGTAACTGTAACTTCGATACTAATTATGACAGGTTATTGTAACTTCGATACTAATTATGACAGGTAACCCCAACTTCGTTACTAATTATGACAAATAACTGTAACTTCGAAACTACTTATGAAAGGTAACTGTAACATCGTTACTAATTATGACAAGTAACTGTTATTTCGATACAAATTATGGCAGGTAACAGTAACTTCGATACTAATTATGACTGGTAACAGTAACTTTGATACTAATTATGGCAGGTAACTGTAACTTCGTTACTAATTATGACATGTAACTGTAATTTCGATACAAATTATGGCAGGTAACTGTAACTTCGATACTAATTATGACAGGTAACAGTAACTTCGATACTAATTATGACGGAAAACAGTAACAACGATACTAATTATGACAGGTAACAGTAACTTCGACTCTAATTATGTCGGAAAACAGTAACAACGATACTAATTATGACAGGTAACAGTAACTTCGATAATAATTATGGCAGGTAACTGTAACTTCGATACTAATTATGACAGTTAACTGTAACTTCGTTACTAATTATGACAAGTAACTGTAATTTCGATACAAATTATGACAGGTAACTGTAACTTCGATACTAATTATGACAGGTAACGGTAACTTCGATACTAGTTATGACAGGTAACAGTAACTTCGATACTAATTATGACAGAAAACAGTAACTTCGATACCAATTATGACAGGTAACAGTAACTTCGATACTAATTATGGCAGGTAACTGTAATTTCGATACTAATTATGACAAGTTACTCTAATTTCGATACAAATTATGGCAGGTAACAATAACTTCCATAGTAATTATGACAGGTAACTGTAATTTCAATACTAATTATGGCAGGTAACAATAACATCGATACTAATTATGACAAGTAACTGTAATTTCGATACAAATTATGACAGGTAACTGTAACTTCTTTACTAATTAAGGCAAGTAACTGTAATTTCGATACAAATTATGGCAGGTAACAGTAACTTCGATACTTATTATGACAGGTAACTGTAACTTCGATACTAATTATGACAGGTAACTGCAACTTCGTTACTAATTACGACAAGTAACTGTAATTTCGATACAAATGATGGCAGGTAACTGTATCTTCGATACTAATTATGACAGGTAACAGTAACTTCGATACTAATTATGACAGAAAACAGTAACTTCGAAGCTAACTATGACAGGTAACAGTAACTTCGATACTAATTATGACAAGTAAAGTTCCTTCGATACTAATTATGACAAGTAACTGTAACTTCGAAACTAATTATGACAGGTAACTGTGCATCGTTAATAATTATGACAAGTAACTGTAATTTCGATACAATTTATGGCAGGTTCGTTACTAATTATGACAGGTAACAGTAACTTCGATACTAATTATGACAAGTAACTCTAACTTCGTTACTAATTACGACATGTAACTGTAATTTTGATAAAAATTATGGCAGGTAACTGTAACTTCGGTACTAATTATGACAGGTAACAGTAACATCGATACTAATTATGACAGGTAACTCTAACTTCGTTACTAATTATGTCATGTAACTGTAATTTCGATACTAATTATGGCAGGTAACTGTAACTTCGTTACTAATAATGACATGTAACTGTAATTTCGATACAAATTATGGCAGGTAACTGTAACTTCGATACTAATTATGACAGGTTACAGTAACTTCGATATTAATTATGACAGAAAACAGTAACAACGATACCAATTATGACAGGTAACAGTAACTTCAATACTAATTATGGCAGGTAACTGTAACTTCGATACTAATAATGACAGTTAACTGTAACTTCGTTACTAATTATGAAAAGTAACTGTAATTTCGATACAAATTATGGCAGTTGAATGTAACTTCAATACTAATTATGACTGGTAAAAGTAATCTCTATACTAATTATGACGAGTAACTGTAACTTCGATATTAATTATGACAGGAAACATTAACTTCTTTAAAAATTATGACAAGTAACTGTAATTTCGATACAAATTATGTCAGGTAACTGTAACTTCGATACTAATTATGACAGGTAACAGTAACTTCGATACTAATTATGACAAGTAACAGTTCCTTCGATACTAATTATGACAAGTAACTGTAACTTCGAAACTAATTATGACAGGTAACTGTGCATCGTTAATAATTATGACAAGTAACTGTAATTTCGATACAAATTATGGCAGGTTCGATACTAATTATGACAGGTAACAGTAACTTCGATACTAATTATGACCAGTAACTCTAACTTCGTTACTAATTATGACATGTAACTGTAATTTTGATAAAAATTATGGCAGGTAACTGTAACTTCGGTACTAATTATGACAGGTAACAGTAACTTCGATACTAATTATGACAGGTAGCTCTAACTTCGTTACTAATTATGACATGTAACTGTAATTTCGATACTAATTACGGCAGGTAACTGTAACTTCGTTACTAATTATGACATGTAACTGTAATTTCGATACAAATTATGGCAGGTTACTGTAACTTCGATATTAATTATGACAGGTTACAGTAACTTCGATATTAATTATGACAGAAAACAGTAACAACGATACTAATTATGACAGGTAACAGTAACTTCAATACTAATTAGGGCAGGTAACTGTAACTTCGATACTAATTATGACAGTTAACTGTAACTTCGTTACTAATTATGACAAGTAACTGTAGTTTCGA
Organism: Meconema thalassinum; assembly: GCA_946902985.2. Lineage (NCBI taxonomy): Eukaryota > Metazoa > Arthropoda > Insecta > Orthoptera > Tettigoniidae > Meconema > Meconema thalassinum. The sequence continues at coordinate 1,659,171,751 of OX336388.2, forward strand.
TACAAATTATGGCAGGAAACAGTAACTTCGATACTAATTATGACAGGTAACCCCAACTTCGTTACTAATTATGACAAAAAACTGTAACTTCGAAACTACTTATGACAGGTAACTGTAACATCGTTACTAATTATGACAAGTAACTGTTATTGCGATACAAATTATGGCAGGTAACAGTAACTTCGATACTAATTGTGACTGGTAACAGGAACTTCGATACTAATTATGGCAGGTAACTGTAACTTCGTTACTAATTATGACATGTAACTGTAATTTCGATACAAATTATGGCAGGTAACTGTGACTTCGATACTAATTATGACAGGTAACAGTAACATCGATACTAATTATGACGGAAAGCGGTAACAACGATACTAATTATGACAGGTAACAGTAACTTCGATACTAATTATGACGGAAAACAGTAACAACGATACTAATTATGACAGGTAACTGTAACTTCGATACTAATTATGGCAGGTAACTGTAACTTCGATACTAATTATGACAGTTAACTGTAACTTCGTTACTAATTATGACAAGTAACTGTAATTTCGATACAAATTATGGCAGGTAACTGTAACTTCGATACTAATTATGACAGGTAACGGTAACTTCGATACTAGTTATGACAGGTAACAGTAACTTCGATACTAATTATGACAGGTAACTGTAACTTCGATACTAATTATTACAGGTAACTGTATCTTCGTTACTAATTACGACAAGTAACTGTAATTTCGATACAAATGATGGCAGGTAACTGTATCTTCGATACTAATTATGACAGGTAACAGTAACTTCGATACTAATTATGACAGAAAACAGTAACTTCGAAACTAATTATGACAGGTAACGGTAACTTCGATACTAATTATGGCAGGTAACTGTAACTTCGATACTAATAATGACAGTTAACTGTAACTTCGTTACTAATTATGAAAAGTAACTGTAATTTCGATACAAATTATGGCAGTTGAATGTAACTTCAATACTAATTATGACAGGTAAAAGTAACCTCTATACTAATTATGACGAGTAACTGTAACTTCGATACTAATTATGACAGGAAACAGTAACTTCTTTACAAATTATGACAAGTAACTGTAATTTCGATACAAATTATGTCAGGTAACTGTAACTTCGATACTAATTATGACAGGTAACAGTAACTTCGATACTAATTATGACAAGTAACAGTTCCTTCGATACTAATTATGACAAGTAACTGTAACTTCGAAACTAATTATGACAGGTAACTGTGCATCGTTAATAATTATGACAAGTAACTGTAATTTCGATACAAATTATGGCAGGTTCGATACTAATTATGACAGGTAACAGTAACTTCGATACTAATTATGACAGGTAACTCTAACTTCGTTACTAATTATGACATGTTACTGTAATTTCGATACTAATTACAGCAGGTAACTGCAACTTCGTTACTAATTATGACATGTAACTGTAATTTCAATACAAATTATGGCAGGTTACTGTAACTTCGATACTAATTATGACAGGTTACAGTAACTTCGATATTAATTATGACAGAAAACAGTAACAACGATACTAATTATGACAGGTAATAGTAACTTCAATACTAATTAGGGCAGGTAACTGTAACTTCGATACTAATTATGACAGTTAACTGTAACTTCGTTACTAATTATGACAAGTAACTGTAATTTCGATACAAATTATGGCAGGAAACTGTAACTTCGATACTAATTATGACAGGTAACCCCAACTACGTTACTAATTATGACAAAAAACTGTTACTTCGAAACTACTTATGACAGGTAACTGTAACATCGTTACTAATTATGACAAGTAACTGTTATTGCGATACAAATTATGGCAGGTAACAGTAACTTCGATACTAATTGTGACTGGTAACAGGAACTTCGATACTAATTATGGCAGGTAACTGTAACTTCGTTACTAATTATGACATGTAACTGTAATTTCGATACAAATTATGGCAGGTAACTGTAACTTCGATACTAATTATGACAGGTAACAGTAACATCGATACTAATTATGACGGAAAACAGTAACAACGATACTTATTATGACAGGTAACAGTAACTTCGATACTAATTATGACGGAAAACAGTAACAACGATACTAATTATGATAGGTAACTGTAACTTCGATACTAATTATGGCAGGTAACTGTAACTTCGATACTAATTATGACAGTTAACTGTAACGTCGTTACTAATTATGACAAGTAACTGTAATTTCGATACAAATTATGGCAGGTAACTGTAACTTCGATACTAATTATGACAGGTAACGGTAACTTCGATACTAGTTATGACAGGTAAGAGTAACTTCGATACTAATTATTACAGAAAACAGTAACTTCGATACCAATTAAGACAGGTAACAGTAACTTCGATACTAATTATTACGGAAAACAGTAACAACGATACTAATTATGACAGGTAACAGTAACTTCGATACAAATTATTACAGGTAACTGTAACTTCTTTACTAATTAAGGCAAGTAACTGTAATTTCGATACAAATTATGGCAGGTAACTGTAACTTCGATACTAATTATGACAGGTTACAGTAACTTCGATATTAATTATGACAGAAAACAGTAACAACGATACCAATTATGACAGGTAACAGTAACTTCAATACTAATTATGGCAGGTAACTGTAACTTCGATACTAATAATGACAGTTAACTGTAACTTCGTTACTAATTATGAAAAGTAACTGTAATTTCGATACAAATTATGGCAGTTGAATGTAACTTCAATACTAATTATGACAGGTAAAAGTAACCTCTATACTAATTATGACGAGTAACTGTAACTTCGATATTAATTATGACAGGAAACATTAACTTCTTTAAAAATTATGACAAGTAACTGTAATTTCGATACAAATTATGTCAGGTAACTGTAACTTCGATACTAATTATGACAGGTAACAGTAACTTCGATACTAATTATGACAAGTAACAGTTCCTTCGATACTTATTATGACAAGTAACTGTAACTTCGAAACTAATTATGACAGGTAACTGTGCATCGTTAATAATTATGACAAGTAACTGTAATTTCGATACAAATTATGGCAGGTTCGATACTAATTATGACAGGTAACAGTAACTTCGATACTAATTATGACAAGTAACTCTAACTTCGTTACTAATTATGACATGTAACTGTAATTTTGATAAAAATTATGGCAGGTAACTGTAACATCGGTACTAATTATGACAGGTAACAGTAACTTCGATACTAATTATGACAGGTAGCTCTAACTTCGTTACTAATTATGACATGTAACTGTAATTTCGATACTAATTACGGCAGGTAACTGTAACTTCGTTACTAATTATGACATGTAACTGTAATTTCGATACAAATTATGGCAGGTTACTGTAACTTCGATATTAATTATGACAGGTTACAGTAACTTCGATATTAATTATGACAGAAAACAGTAACAACCATACTAATTATGACAGGTAACAGTAACTTCAATACTAATTAGGGCAGGTAACTGTAACTTCGATACTAATTATGACAGTTAACTGTAACTTCGTTACTAATTATGACAAGTAACTGTAGTTTCGATACAAATTATGGCAGGAAACTGTAACTTCGATACTAATTATGACAGGTAACCCCAACTTCGTTACTAATTATGACAAAAAACTGTAACTTCGAAACTACTTATGACAGGTAACTGTAACATCGTTACTAATTATGACAAGTAACTGTTATTGCGATACAAATTATGGCAGGTAACAGTAACTTCGATACTAATTGTGACTGGTAACAGGAATTTCGATACTAATTATGGCAGGTAACTGTAACTTCGTTACTAATTATGACATGTAACTGTAATTTCGATACAAATTATGGCAGGTAACTGTGACTTCGATACTAATTATGACAGGTAACAGTAACATCGATACTAATTATGACGGAAAACAGTAACAACGATACTAATTATGACAGGTAACAGTAACTTCGATACTAATTATGACGGAAAACAGTAACAACGATACTAATTATGACAGGTAACTGTAACTTCGATACTAATTATGGCAGGTAACTGTAACTTCGATACTAATTATGACAGTTAACTGTAACTTCGTTACTAATTATGACAAGTAACTGTAATTTCGATACAAATTATGGCAGGTAACAGTAACTTCGATACTAATTATGACAGGTAACGGTAACTTCGATACTAGTTATGACAGGTAACAGTAACTTCGATACTAATTATGACAGGTAACTGTAACTTCGATACTAATTATGACAGGTAACTGTATCTTCGTTACTAATTACGACAAGTAACTGTAATTTCGATACAAATGATGGCAGGTAACTGTATCTTCGATACTAATTATGACAGGTAACAGTAACTTCGATATTAATCATGACAGAAAACAGTAACTTCGAAACTAATTATGACAGGTAACAGTAACTTCGATACTAATTATGGCAGGTAACTGTAACTTCGATACTAATAATGACAGTTAACTGTAACTTCGTTACTAATTATGAAAAGTAACTGTAATTTCGATACAAATTATGGCAGTTGAATGTAACTTCAATACTAATTATGACAGGTAAAAGTAACCTCTATACTAATTATGACGAGTAACTGTAACTTCGATACTAATTATGACAGGAAACAGTAACTTCTTTACAAATTATGACAAGTAACTGTAATTTCGATACAAATTATGTCAGGTAACTGTAACTTCGATACTAATTATGACAGGTAACAGTAACTTCGATACTAATTATGACAAGTAACAGTTCCTTCGATACTAATTATGACAATTAACTGTAACTTCGAAACTAATTATGACAGGTAACTGTGCATCGTAAATAATTATGACAAGTAACTGTAATTTCGATACAAATTATGGCAGGTTCGATACTAATTATGACAGGTAACAGTAACTTCGATACTAATTATGACAAGTAACTCTTACTTCGTTACTAATTATGACATGTAACTGTAATTTTGATAAAAATTATGGCAGGTAACTGTAACTTCGGTACTAATTATGACAGGTAACAGTAACTTCGATACTAATTATGACAGGTAACTCTAACATCGTTACTAATTATGACATGTTACTGTAATTTCGATACTAATTACGGCAGGTAACTGTAACTTCGTTACTAATTATGACATGTAACTGTAATTTCGATACAAATTATGGCAGGTTACTGTAACTTCGATACTAATTATGACAGGTTACAGTAACTTCGATATTAATTATGACAGAAAACAGTAACAACGATACTAATTATGACAGGTAATAGTAACTTCAATACTAATTAGGGCAGGTAACTGTAACTTCGATACTAATTATGACAGTTAACTGTAACTTCGTTACTAATTATGACAAGTAACTGTAATTTCGATACAAATTATGGCAGGAAACTGCAACTTCGATACTAATTATGACAGGAAACCCCAACTTCGTTACTAATTATGACAAAAAACTGTAACTTCGAAACTACTTATGACAGGTAACTGTAACATCGTTACTAATTATGACAAGTAACTGTTATTGCGATACAAATTATGGCAGGTAACAGTAACTTCGATACTAATTGTGACTGGTAACAGGAACTTCGATACTAATTATGGCAGGTAACTGTAACTTCGTTACTAATTATGACATGTAACTGTAATTTCGATACAAATTATGGCAGGTAACTGTAACTTCGATACTAATTATGACAGGTAACAGTAACATCGATACTAATTATGACGGAAAACAGTAACAACGATACTAATTATGACAGGTAACAGTAACTTCGATACTAATTATGACGGAAAACAGTAACAACGATACTAATTATGACAGGTAACTGTAACTTCGATACTAATTATGGCAGGTAACTGTAACTTCGATACTAATTATGACAGTTAACTGTAACTTCGTTACTAATTATGACAAGTATCTGTAATTTCGATACAAATTATGGCAGGTAACTGTAACTTCGATACTAATTATGACAGGTAACGGTAACTTCGATACTAGTTATGACAGGTAACAGTAACTTCGATACTAATTATGACAGGCAACTGTAACTTCGATACTAATTATTACAGGTAACTGTATCTTCGTTACTAATTACGACTAGTAACTGTAATTTCGATACAAATGATGGCAGGTAACTGTATCTTCGATACTAATTATGACAGGTAACAGTAACTTCGATATTAATTATGACAGAAAACAGTAACTTCGAAACTAATTATGACAGGTAACAGTAACTTCGATACTAATTATGGCAGGTAACTGTAACTTCGATACTAATAATGACAGTTAACTGTAACTTCGTTACTAATTATGAAAAGTAACTGTAATTTCGATACAAATTATGGCAGTTGAATGTAACTTCAATACTAATTATGACAGGTAAAAGTAACCTCTATACTAATTATGACGAGTAACTGTAACTTCGATACTAATTATGACAGGAAACAGTAACTTCTTTACAAATTATGACAAGTAACTGTAATTTCGATACAAATTATGTCAGGTAACTGTAACTTCGATACTAATTATGACAGGTAACAGTAACTTCGATACTAATTATGACAAGTAACAGTTCCTTCGATACTAATTATGACAAGTAACTGTAACTTCGAAACTAATTATGACAGGTAACTGTGCATCGTAAATAATTATGACAAGTAACAGTAATTTCGATACAAATTATGGCAGGTTCGATACTAATTATGACAGGTAACAGTAACTTCGATACTAATTATGACAAGTAACTCTTACTTCGTTACTAATTATGACATGTAACTGTAATTTTGATAAAAATTATGGCAGGTAACTGTAACTTCGGTACTAATTATGACAGGTAACAGTAACTTCGATACTAATTACGACAGGTAACTCTAACTTCGTTACTAATTATGACATGTTACTGTAATTTCGATACTAATTACGGCAGGTAACTGTAACTTCGTTACTAATTATGACATGTAACTGTAATTTCGATACAAATTATGGCAGGTTACTGTAACTTCGATACTAATTATGACAGGTTACAGTAACTTCGATATTAATTATGACAGAAAACAGTAACAACGATACTAATTATGACAGGTAATAGTAACTTCAATACTAATTAGGGCAGGTAACTGTAACTTCGATACTAATTATGACAGTTAACTGTAACTTCGTTGCTAATTATGACAAGTAACTGTAATTTCGATACAAATTATGGCAGGAAACTGCAACTTCGATACTAATTATGACAGGAAACCCCAACTTCGTTACTAATTATGACAAAAAACTGTAACTTCGAAACTACTTATGACAGGTAACTGTAACATCGTTACTAATTATGACAAGTAACTGTTATTGCGATACAAATTATGGCAGGTAACAGTAACTTCGATACTAATTGTGACTGGTAACAGGAACTTCGATACTAATTATGGCAGGTAACTGTAACTTCGTTACTAATTATGACATGTAACTGTAATTTCGATACAAATTATGGCAGGTAACTGTAACTTCGATACTAATTATGACAGGTAACAGTAACATCGATACTAATTATGACGGAAAACAGTAACAACGATACTAATTATGACAGGTAACAGTAACTTCGATACTAATTATGACGGAAAACAGTAACAACGATACTAATTATGACAGGTAACTGTAACTTCGATACTAATTATGGCAGGTAACTGTAACTTCGATACTAATTATGACAGTTAACTGTAACTTCGTTACTAATTATGACAAGTAACTGTAATTTCGATACAAATTATGGCAGGTAACTGTAACTTCGATACTAATTATGACAGGTAACGGTAACTTCGATACTAGTTATGACAGGTAACAGTAACTTCGATACTAATTATTACAGAAAACAGTAACTTCGATACCAAATAAGACGGGTAACAGTAACTTCGATACTAATTATGACGGAAAACAGTAACAACGATACTAATTATGACAGGTAACAGTAACTTCGATACAAATTATTACAGGTAACTGTAACTTCTTTACTAATTAAGGCAAGTAACTGTAATTTCGATACAAATTATGGCAGGTAACAGTAACTTCGATACTAATTATGACAGGTAACTGTAACTTCGATACTAATTATGACAGGTAACTGTAACTTCGTTACTAATTACGACAAGTAACTGTAATTTCGATACAAATGATGGCAGGTAACTGTATCATCGATACTAATTATGACAGAAAACAGTAACTTCGAAACTAATTATGACAGGTAACAGTAACTTCGATACTAATTATGGCAGGTAACTGTAACTTCGATACTAATAATGACAGTTAACTGTAACTTCGTTACTAATTATGACAAGTAACTGTAATTTCGATACAAATTATGGCAGTTAAATGTAACTTCAATACTAATTATGACAGGTAACAGTAACCTCTATACTAATTATGACGAGTAACAGTAACTTCGATACTAATTATGACAGGAAACAGTAACTTCTTTACAAATTATGACAAGTAACTGTAATTTCGATACAAATTATGTCAGGTAACTGTAACTGCGATACTAATTATGACAGGTAACAGTAATTTCGATACTAATTATGACAAGTAACAGTTCCTTCGATACTAATTATGACAAGTAACTGTAACTTCGAAACTAATTATGACAGGTAACTGTGCATCGTTAATAATTATGACAAGTAACTGTAATTTCGATACAAATTATGGCAGGTTCGATACTAATTATGACAGGTTACAGTAACTTCTATTCTAACTATGACAAGTAACTCTAACTTCGTTACTTATTATGACATGTAACTGTAATTTTGATAAAAAATTATGGCAGGTAACTGTAACTTCGGTACTAATTATGACAGGTAACAGTAACTTCGATACTAATTATGACAGGAAACTCTAACTTCGTTACTAATTATGACATATAACTGTAATTTCGATACTAATTATGGCAGGTAACTGTAACTTCGTTACTAATTATGACATATAACTGTAATTTCGATACAAATTATGGCAGGTAACTGTAACTTCGATACTAATTATGACAGGTTACAGTAACTTCGATATTAATTATGACAGAAAACAGTAACAACAATACTAATTATGACAGGTAACAGTAACTTCAATACTAATTAGGGCAGGTAACTGTAACTTCGATACTAATTATGACAGTTAACTGTAACTTCGTTACTAATTATGACAAGTAGCTGTAATTTCGATACAAATTATGGCAGGTAACTGCAACTTCGATACTAATTATGACAGGTTACAGTAACATCGATACTAATTATGACAAGTAACTGTAACTTCGATACTAATTATGACAGGTAACTGTAACATCGTTACTAATTATGACAAGTAACTGTAATTTCGATACAAATTATGGCAGGTAACTGTAATTTCGATACTAATTATGACAGGTAACAGTACCTTCGATACTAATTATGACAATTAACAGTAACTTCGATACTAATTATGGCAAGTAACTGTAACTCAGAAACTACTTATGACAGGTAACTGTAACATCGTTACTAATTATGACAAGTAACTGTAATTTCGATACAAATTATGGCAGGTAACTGTAACTTCAATACTAATTATGACAGGTAACAGTAACTTCGATACTAATTATGACAGGTAACTGTAACTTCGTTACTAATTATGACACGTAACTGTAATTTGGGTACAAATTATGGCAGGTAACGGTAACTTCGATACTAATTATGACAGGTAACTGTAACTTCGATACTAATTATGACAAGTAACTGTAATTTCGATACAAATTATGACAGGTAACTGTAACTTCGTTACTGATTATGGCAAATAACTGTAATTTCGATACAAATTATTGCTGGTAACAGTAACTTCGATACTAATTATGACAACTAACTGTAACTTCGATATTAATTATGACAGGTAACTGTAACTTCGTTACTAATTATGACAAGTAACAGTAATTTTGATACATATGATGACAGGTAACTATAACATCGATACTAATTATGACAGTTAACAGTAACTTCGATACTAATTATGACAGAAAACAGTAACTTCGATACTAATTATGACAGGTAACAGTAACTTCGATACTAATTATGGCAGGTAACTGTAATTTCGATACTAATTATGACAAGTAACTCTAATTTCGATACAAGTTATGGCAGGTAACAGTAACTTCGATACTAATTATGACAGGTAACTGTAACTTCGATACTAGTTATGACAAGTAACTGTAATTTCGATACAAATTATGACAGGTAACTGTAACTTCGTTACTAATTATGGCAAGTAACTGTAATTTCGATACAAATTATGGCAGGTAACCGTAACTTCGATACTAATTATGACAGGTAACTGTAACTTCGATACTAATTATCACAGGTAACTGTAACTTCGTTACTAATTTTGACAGGTAACTGTAACTTCGATACTAAATATGACAGGTAACAGTAACTTCGATACTAATTATTGCAGGTAACTGTAACTTCGATACTAATTATGACAGTTAACTGTAACTGTGTTACTAATCATGACAAGTAACTGTAATTTCGATACAAATTATGGCAGTTAAATGTAACTTCGATACTAATTATGACAGGTAACAGTAACTTCGATACTAATTATGACAAGTAACTGTAACGTCGATACTAATTATGACAGAAAACAGTAACTTCGTTACAAATTATGACAAGTAACTGTAATTTCGATACAAATTATGGCAGGTAACTGTAACTTCAATACTAATTATTTCAGGTAACATTAACTTCGATACTAATTATGACAAGAAACAGTTACTTCGATACTAATTATGACAGGTAACTGTAACTTCGATACAAATTATGGCAGGTAACTGTAACTCCGTTACTAATTATGATATGTAACTGTAATTTCGATACTAATTATGGCAGGTAACTGTAACTTCGTTACTAATTATGACATGTAACTGTAATTTCGATACAAATTATGGCAGCTTACTGTAACTTCGTTACTAATTATGACAAGTAACTGTAATTTCGATACAAATGATGGCAGGTAACTGTAATTTCGATACTAATTATGACAAGTAACTGTAATTTCGATACAAATGATGGCAGGTAACTGTAACTTCGATACTAATTATGACAGGTAAGAGTAACGTCGATACTAATTAAGACAGAAAACAGTAACTTCGAAACTAATTATGACAGGTAACAGTAACTTCGATACTAATAATGACAGTTAACTGTGACTTCGTTACTAATTATGACAAGTAACTGTAATTTCGATACAAATTATGGCAGTTAAATGTAACTTCAATACTAATTATGATAGGTAACAGTAACTTCTATACTAATTATGACAAGTAACTGTAACTTCGATACTAATTATGACAGGAAACTGTAACTTCGATACTAATTATGACAAGTAACTGTAATTTCGATACAAATTATGGGAGGTAACTGTAACTTCGATATTAATTATGACAGGTAACAGTAACTTCGATACTAATTATGACAAGTAACAGTTACTTCGATACTGATTATGACAAATAACTGTAACTTCGAAACTAATTATGACAGGTAACTGTAACATCGTTACTAATTTTGACAAGTAACTGTAATTTCGATACAAATTATGGCAGGTAACTGTAACTTCGATACTAATTATGACAGGTAACAGTAACTTCGATACTAATTATGTCAAGTAACAGTAACTTCGATACTAATTATGACAGGCAACGGTAACTTCGATAATAATTATGACATGTAACTCTATCTTCGTTACTAATTATGACAAGTAACTGTAATTTTGATAAAAATTATGGCAGGTAACTGTACCATCGATACTTATTATGACAGGTAACAGTAACTTCGATACTAATTATGACAGGTAACTGTAACTTCGTTACTAATTATGACATGTAACTGTAATTTTGATACTAATTATGGCAGGTAACTATAACTTCGTTAATAATTATGACATGTAAATGTAATTTCGATACAAATTATGGCAGGTAACTGTAACTTCGATACTAATTATGACAGGTAACAGTAACAACGATGCTAATTATGACAGAAAACAGTAACAACGATAATAATTATGACAGGTAACAGTAACTTCGATACTAATTATGGCAGGTAACTGTAACTTCGATACCTATTATGACAGTTAACCGTAACTTCGTTACTAATTAAGACAAGTAACTGTAATTTCGATACAAATTATGGCAAGTAACTGTAACTTCGATACTAATTATGACAGGTAACAGTAACTTCGATACTAATTATGACAAGTAACTGTAACTTCGATACTAATGATGACAGGTAACTGTAACTTCGTTACTAATTATGACATGTAACTGTAATTTCGATACAAATTAGGGCAGGTAACTGTAAATTCGATACTAATTATGACAGGTAACAGTAACTTCGATACTAAATATGACAGGTAACAGTAACTTCGATACTAATTATGACAAGTAACTGTAACTTCGTTACTAATTATGGCAAGTAACTACAATTTCAATACAAATTATGGCAGGTAACAGTTACTTCGATAATAATTATGACAGGTAACTGTAACTTCGATACTAATTATGACAGGTAACTGTAACTTCTTTACTAATTATGACAAGTAACTGCAATTTCGATACATATTATGCCAGGTAACTAACTTCGATACTAATTATGGCAGGTAACAGTAACTTCGATACTAATTATGACAAGTAACTGTAACTTCGTTACTAATTATGACAAGTAACTGTAATTTCGATACAAATTATGGCAGGTAACAGTAACTTCGATACTAATTATGACAGGTAACTGTAATTTCGATACAAATTATGACAGGTAACTGTAACTTCGTTACTGATTATGGCAAGTAACTATAATTTCGATACAAATTATTGCAGGTAACTGTAACTTCGATACTAATTATAAAAAGGTAACCGTAACTTCGATACTAATTATGACAGAAAACAGTAACTTCGAAACTAATTATGACAGGTAACAGTAACTTCGTTACTAATTATGGCAGGTAACTGTAACTTCGATACTAATAATGACAGTTAACTGTAACTTTGTTACTAATCATGACAAGTAACTGTAATTTCGATACAAATTATGGCAGTTAAATGTAACTTCGATACTAATTATGACAGGTAACAGTAACTTCGATACTAATTATGAAAAGTAACTGTAACGTCGATACGAATTATGACAGAAAACTGTAACTTCGTTACAAATTATGACAAGTAACTGTAATTTCGATACAAATTATGGCAGGTAACTGTAACTTCGATACTAATTATTTCAGGTAACATTAACTTCGATACTAATTATGACAAGGAACAGTTACTTCGATACTAATTATGACAGGTAACTGTAACTTCGATACAAATTATGGCAGGTAACTGTAACTTCGTTACTTATTATGATATGTAACTGTAATTTCGATACTAATTATGGCAGGTAACTGTAACTTCGTTACTAATTATGACATGTAACTGTAATTTCGATACAAATTATGGCAGGTTACTGTAATTTCGATACAAATGATGGCAGGTAACTGTAACTTCGATACTAATTATGACAGGTAACAGTAACATCGATACTAATTAAGACAGAAAACAGTAACTTCGAAACTAATTATGACAAGCAACAGTAACTTCGATACTAATTATGGCAGGTAACTGTAACTTCGTTACTAATTATGACATGTTACTGTAATTTCCATACAAATTATGGCAGGTAACTGTAACTTCGTTGCTAATTATGACAAGTAACTGTAATTGCGATATAAATGATGGCAGGTAACTGTAACTTCGATACTAATTATAACAGGAAACTGTAACTTCGTTATTAATTATGACATGTAACTGTTATTTCGATACATATTATGGCAGATAACTGTAACTTCGATACTAATTATGACAGGTAACAGTAACTTAAATACTAATTAGGGCAGGTAACTGTAACTTCGATACTAATTATGACAGTTAACTGTAACTTCGTTACTAATTATGACAAGTAACTGTAATTTCGATACAAATTATGGCAGGTAACTGTAATTTCGATACAAATTATGACAGGTAACAGTACCTTCGATACTAATTATGACTAGTAACAGTAACTTCGATACTAATTATGGCAAGTAACTGTAACTCAGAAACTACTTATGACAGGTAACTGTAACATCGTTACTAATTATGACAAGTAACTGTAATTTCGATACAAATTATGGCAGGTAACTGTGACTTCAATACTTATTATGACAGGTAACAGTAACTTCGATACTAATTATGACAGGTAACTGTAACTTCGTTACTAATTATGACACGTAACTGTAATTTGGGTACAAATTATGGCAGGTAACAATAACTTCGATACTAATTATGACAGGTAACTGTAACTTCGATACTAATTATGACAAGTAACTGTAATTTCGATACAAATTATGACAGGTAACTGTAACTTCGTTACTGATTATGGCAAGTAACTATAATTTCGATACAAATTATTGCAGGTAACAGTAATTTCGATACTAATTATGACAGGTAACTGTAACTTCGATATTAATTATGACAGGTAACTGTAACTTCGTTACTAATTATGACAAGTAACAGTAATTTTGATACATATGATGGCAGGTAACTATAACTTCGATACTAATTATGAGAGTTAACAGTAACTTCGATACTAATTATGACAGAAAACAGTAACTTCGATACTAATTATGACAGGTAACAGTAACTTCGATACTAATTATGGCAGGTAACTGTAATTTCGATACTAATTATGACAAGTAACTCTAATTTCGATACAAATTATGGCAGGTAACAGTAACTTCGATTCTAATTATGACAGGTAACTGTAACTTCGTTACTAATTATGACAGGTAACTGTAACTTCGATACTAATTATGACAGGTAACAGTAACTTCCATACTAATTATTGCAGGTAACTGTAACTTCGATACTAATTATGACAGTTAACTGTAACTTTGTTACTAATCATGACAAGTAACTGTAATTTCGATACAAATTATGACAGGTAACTGTAACTTCAATACTAATTATGGCAAGTAACTGTAATTTCGATACAAATTATGGCAGGTAACCGTAACTTCGATACTAATTATGACAGGTAACTGTAACTTCGTTACTAATTATGACAGGTAACTGTAACTTCGATACTAATTATGACAGGTAACAGTAACTTCCATACTAATTATTGCAGGTAACTGTAACTTCGATACTAATTATGACAGTTAACTGTAACTTTGTTACTAATCATGACAAGTAACTGTAATTTCGATACAAATTATGGCAGTTAAATGTAACTTCGATACTAATTATGACAGGTAACAGTAACTTCGATACTAATTATGAAAAGTAACTGTAACGTCGATACGAATTATGACAGAAAACTGTAACTTCGTTACAAATTATGACAAGTAACTGTAATTTCGATACAAATTATGGCAGGTAACTGTAACTTCGATACTAATTATTTCAGGTAACATTAACTTCGATACTAATTATGACAAGGAACAGTTACTTCGATACTAATTATGACAGGTAACTGTAACTTCGATACAAATTATGGCAGGTAACTGTAACTTCGTTACTTATTATGATATGTAACTGTAATTTCGATACTAATTATGGCAGGTAACTGTAACTTCGTTACTAATTATGACATGTAACTGTAATTTCGATACAAATTATGGCAGGTTACTGTAATTTCGATACAAATGATGGCAGGTAACTGTAACTTCGATACTAATTATGACAGGTAACAGTAACATCGATACTAATTAAGACAGAAAACAGTAACTTCGAAACTAATTATGACAAGCAACAGTAACTTCGATACTAATTATGGCAGGTAACTGTAACTTCGATACTAATATTGACAGTTAACTGTAACTTCGTTACGAATTATGACAGGTAACTGTAATTTCGATACAAATTATGTGCAGTTAAATGTAACTTCAATACTAATTATGATAGGTAACAGTAACTTCTATACTAATTATGACAAGTAACTGTAACTTCGATACTAATTATGACAGGAAACTGTAACTTCGTTACTAATTATGTCAAGTAACAGTAACTTCGATACTAATTATGACAGGTAACTGTAACTTCGATAATAATTATGACAAGTAACTCTATCTTCGTTACTAATTATGACAAGTAACTGTAATTTTGATAAAAATTATGGCAGGTAACTGTAACTTCGATACTTATTATGACAGGTAACAGTAACTTCGATACTAATTATGTCAAGTAACAGTAACTTCGATACTAATTATGACAGGTAACTGTAACTTCGATAATAATTATGACAAGTAACTCTATCTTCGTTACTAATTATGACAAGTAACTGTAACATCGTTACTAATTATGACAAGTAACTGTAATTTCGATACAAATTATGGCAGGTAACTGTAACTTCGATACTAATTATGACAGGTAACAGTAACTTCGATACTAATTATGTCAAGTAACAGTAACTTCGTTACTAATTATGACAAGTAACTGTAATTTTGATAAAAATTATGGCAGGTAACTGTAACTTCGATACTAATTATGATAGGTAACAGTAACTTCGATACTAATTATGTCAAGTAACAGTAACTTCGATACTAATTATGACAAGTAACAGTTACTTCGATACTGATTATGACAAGTAACTGTAACTTCGAAACTAATTATGACAGGTAACTGTAACATCGTTACTAATTATGACAAGTAACTGTAATTAAGATACAAATTATGGCAGGTAACTGTAACTTCGATACTAATTATGACAGGTAACAGTAACTTCGATACTAATTATGTCAAGTAACAGTAACTTCGATACTTATTATGACAGGTAACTGTAACTTCGATAATAATTATGACAAGTAACTCTATCTTCGTTACTAATTATGACAAGTAACTGTAATTTTGATAAAAATTATGGCAGGTAACAGTAACATCGATACTTATTATGACAGGTAACAGTAACTTCGATACTAATTATGACAGGTAACTGTAACTTCGTTACTAAATATGACGTGTAACTGTAATTTTGATACTAATTATGGCAGGTAACTATAACTTCGTTAATAATTATGACATGTAAATGTAATTTCGATACAAATTATGGCAGGTAACTGTAACTTCGATACTAATTATGACAGGTTACAGTAACTTCGATGCTAATTATGACAGAAAACAGTAACAACGATAATAATTATGACAGGTAACAGTAACTTCGATACTAATTATGGCAGGTAACTGTAACTTCGATACTAATTATAACAGTTAACTGTAACTTCGTTACTAATTATGACAAGTAACTGTAATTTCGATACAAATTATGGCAAGTTACTGTAACTTCGATATTAATTATGACAGGTAACAGTAACTTCGATACTAATTATGACAAGTAACTGTAACTTCGATACTAATGATGACAGGTAACTGTAACTTCGTTACTAATTATGACATGTAACTGTAATTTCGATACAAATTACGGCAGGTAACTGTAAATTCCATAGTAATTATGACAGGTAACAGTAATTTCGATACTAATTATGACAGGTAACAGTAACTTCGATACTAATTATGACAAGTAACTGTAACTTCGTTACTAATTATGGCAAGTAACTACAATTTCAATACAAATTATGGCAGGTAACAGTTACTTCGATACTAATTATGACAGGTAACTGTAACTTCGATACTAATTATGACAGGTAACTGTAACTTCTTTACTAATTATGACAAGTAACTGCAATTTCGATACACATTATGCCAGGTAACTAACTTCGATACTAATTATGGCAGGTAACAGTAACTTCGATACTAATTATGACAAGTAACTGTAACTTCGTTACTAATTGTGACAAGTAACTGTAATTTCGATACAAATTATGGCAGGTAACAGTATCTTCGATACTAATTATGACAGGTAACTGTAACTTCTTTACTAATTATGACAAGTAACTGCAATTTCGATACACATTATGCCAGGTAACTAACTTCGATACTAATTATGGCAGGTAACAGTAACTTCGATACTAATTATGACAAGTAACTGTAACTTCGATACTAATTATGACAGGTAACTGTAACTTCGTTACAAATTAAGACAAATAAATGTAATTTCGATACAAATTATGGCAGGTAACTGTAACATCGGTACTAATTATGACAGGTAACAGTAACTTCGATACTAATTATGACAGAAAACACTAACATCGATACTAGTTATGACAGGTAACAGTAACTTCGGTACTAATTATAACAAGTAACTGTAACTTCGTTACTAATTATGACAAGTAACTGTAATTTCGATACAAATTATGGCAGGTAACTGTAACTTCGATACTAATTATGACAGGTAACAGTAACTTCGATACTAATTATGAGAGGTAACTGTAACATCGCTACTAATTATGACAAGTAACTGTAATTTCGATACAAATTATGACAGGGAACAGTAACTTCGATACTAATTATGACAGGAAACTGTAACTTCGATACTAATTATGACAAGTAACTGTAATTTCGATACAAATTATGACAGGTAACTGTAACTTCGTTACTAAATATGGCAAGTAACTGTAATTTCGATACTAATTATGACAAGTAACTGTAATTTCGATACAAATGATGGCAGGTAACTGTAACTTCGATACTAATTATGACAGGTAACAGTAACTTCGATACTAATTATGACAAGTAACTGTAATTTCGATACAAATGATGGCAGGTAACAGTAACTTCGATACAAATTATGACAGGTAACAGTAACTTCGATACTAATTATGACAGATTACTGTAACTGCGATACTAATTATGACAGGAAACTTTAACTACGATACTAATTATGACAAGTAACTCTAACGTCGTTACTAATTATGACAGGAAACTGTAATTTTGATAAAAATTATGGCAGGTAACTGTAACTTCGATACTAATTATGACAGGTAACAGTAACTTCGATACTAATTATGACAGGCAACTGTAACATCGTTACTAATAATGACATGTAACTGTAATTTCGATACTAATTATGGCAGGTAACTGTAACTTGGTTACTAATTATGACATGTTACCGTAATTTCGATACAAATTATGGCAGGTAACTGTAACTTCGTTGCTAATTATGACAAGTAACTGTAATTGCGATACAAATGATGGCAGGTAACTGTAACTTCGATAATAATTATGACAGGTAACAGTAACTTCGATACTAATTATGACAGGAAACAGTAACTTCGAAACTAATTATGACAGGAAACAGTAACTTCGATACTAATTATGGCAGGTAACTGTAACTTCGATACTAATAATGACAGTTAACTGTAACGTCGTTACTAATTATGACAAGTAACTGTAATTTCGATATTAATTATGGCAGGTAACTGTAACATCGTTACTAATTATGACATGTAACTGTAATTTCGATACTAATTATGGCAGGTAACTGTAACTTCGTTACTAATTATGACATGTTTCTGTAATTTCGATACAAAATATGGCAGGTAACTGTAACTTCGATACTAATTATGACAGGTAACAGTAACTTCGATACTAATTATGTCAAGTAACTGTAACTTCGATACTAATTATAACAGGAAACTGTAACTTTGTTACTAATTATGACATGTAACTGTAATTTCGATACTAATTATGGCAGATAACTGTAACATCGTTACTAGTTATGACATGTAACTGTAATTTCGATACTAATTATGGCAGGTAACTGTAACTTCGTTGCTAATTATGACAAGTAACTGTAATTGCGATACAAATGATGGCAGGTAACTGTAACTTCGATACTAATTATAACAGGAAACTGTAACTTCGTTACTAATTATGACATGTAACTGTTATTTCGATACATATTATGGCAGATAACTGTAACTTCGATACTAATTATGACAGGTAACAGTAACTTCGATACTAATTATGACAAGTAACAGTTACTTCGATACTAATTATGACAAGTAACAGTAACTTCGAAAATAATTATGACAGGTAACAGTAACATCGTTACTAATTATGACAAGTAACTGTAATTTCGATACAAATTATGGCAGGTAACTGTAACTTCGATACTAATTATGACAGGTAACAGTAACTTCGATACTAATTATGTCAAGTAACTGTAACTTCGATACTAATTATGACAGGTAACTGTAACTTCGATACTTATTATGACAAGTAACTCTAACTACGTTACTAATTATGACAAGAAATTGTAATTTTGATGAAAAATTATGGCAGGTAACTGGAACTTCGATACTACTTATGACAGGTAACAGTAACTTCGATACTAATTATGACAGGTAACTGTAACATCGTTACTAATTACGACATGTAACTGTAATTTCGATACTAATTATGGCAGGTAACTGTAACTTCGTTACTAATTATGACATGTAACTGTAATTTCGATACACATTAAGGCAGGTAACTGTAACTTCGATACTAATTATGACAGGTAACAGTAACTTCGATACTTATTATGTCAGAAAACAGTAACAACGATACTAATTATGACAGGTAACAGTAACTTCGATACTAATTATGGCAGGTAACTGTAACTTCGATATTAATTATGACAGGTAACAGTAACTTCGATACTAATCATGACAGAAAACAGTAACATCCATACTAGTTATGACAGGTAACAGTAACTTCGATACTAATTATGACAAGTAACTGTAACTTCGTTACTAATTATGACAAGTAACTGTAATTTTGATAACAATTATGGCAGGTAACTGTAACTTCGATACTAATTATGACAGGTAACAGTAACTTCGATACTAATTATGACAGGTAACTGTAACTTCGTTACTAAATATGACAGAAAACAGTAACTTCGTAACTAATTATGACAGGTAACAGTAACTTCGATACTAATTATGGCAGGTAACTGTAACTTCGATACTAACAATGACAGTTAACTGTAACTTCGTTACTAATTATGACAAGTAACTCTAATTTCGACACAAATTATGGCAGTTAAATGTAACTTCAATACTAATTATGACAGGTAACAGTAACTTCTATACTAATTATGACAAGTAACTGTAACTTCGATACTAATTATGACAGGAAACAGTAACTTCGTTACTAATTATGACAAGTAACTGTAATTTCGATACAAATTATGGCAGGTAACTGTAACTTCGATACTAATTATGACAGGTAACAGTTACTTCGATACTAATTATGAGAGGTAATTGTAAATTCGCTACTAATTATGACAAGTAACTGTAATTTCGATACAAATTATGACAGGTAGCAGTAACTTCGATACTAATTATGACAGGAAACTGTAACTTCGAGACTAATTATGACAAGTAACTGTAATTTCGATACAAATTATGACAGGTAACTGTAACTTCGTTACTAAATATGGCAAGTAACTGTAATTTCGGTACTTATTATGACAAGTAACTGTAATTTCGATACAAATGATGGCAGGTAACTGCAACTTCGATACTAATTATGACAGGTAACAGTAACTTCGATACTAATTATGACAAGTAACTGTAATTTCGATACAAATGATGGCAGGTAACAGTAACTTCGATAAAATTATGACAGGTAACTGTAACTTCGATACTAATTATGACAGATTACTGTAACTTCGATGCTAATTATAACAGGAAACTTTAACTTCGATACTAATTATGACAAGTAACTCTAACGTCGTTACTAATTATGACAAGAAACTGTAATTTTGATAAAAATTATGGCAGGTAACTGTAGCTTCGATACTAATTATGACAGGTAACAGTAACTTCGATACTAATTATGACAGGCAACTGTAACATCGTTACTAATAATGACATGTAACTGTAATTTCGATACTAATTATGGCAGGTAACTGTAACTTCGTTGCTAATTATGACAAGTAACTGTAATTGCGATACAAATGATGGCAGGTAACTGTAACTTCGATACTAATTATGACAGGTAACAGTAACTTCGATACTAATTATGACAGAAAACAGTAACTTCGAAACTAATTATGACAGGTAACAGTAACTTCGATACTAATTATGGCAGGTAACTGTAACTTCGATACTAATAATGACAGTTAACTGTAACGTCGTTACTAATTATGACAAGTAACTGTCATTTCGATACTAATTATGGCAGGTAACTGTAACATCGTTACTAATTATGACATGTAACTGTAATTTCGATACTAATTATGGCAGGTAACTGTAACTTCGTTACTAATTATGACATGTTACTGTAATTTCGATACAAATTATGGCAGGTAACAGTAATTTCGTTGCTAATTATAACTAGTAACTGTAATTGCGATACAAATGATGGCAGGTAACTGTAACTTCGATACTAATTATAACAGGAAACTGTAACTTGGTTACTAATTATGACATGTAACTGTTATTTCGATACATATTATGGCAGATAACTGTAACTTCGATACTAATTATGACAGGTAACAGTAACTTCGATACTAATTATGACAATTAACAGTTACTTCGATACTAATTATGACAAGTAACAGTAACTTCGAAACTAATTATGACAGGTAACAGTAACATCGTTACTAATTATGACAAGTAACTGTAATTTCGATACAAATTATGGCAGGTAACTGTAACGTCGATACTAATTATGACAGGTAACAGTAACTTCGATACTAATTATGTCAAGTAACTGTAACTTCGATACTAATTATGACAGGTAACTGTAACTTCGATACTAATTATGACAAGTAACTCTAACTACGTTACTAATTATGACAAGAAATTGTAATTTTGATAAAAAGTATGGCAGGTAACTGGAACTTCGATACTACTTATGACAGGTAACAGTAACTTCGATACTAATTATGACAGGTAACTGTAACATCGTTACTAATTACGACATGTAACTGTAATTTCGATACTAATTATGGCAGATAACTGTAACTTCGTTACTAATTATGACATGTAACTGTAATTTCGATACAAATTAAGGCAGGTAACTGTAACTTCGATACTAATTATGACAGGTAACTGTAACTTCGATACTTATTATGTCAGAAAACAGTAACAACGATACTAATTATGACAGGTAACAGTAACTTCGATACTAATTATGGCAGGTAACTGTAACTTCGATATTAATTATGACAGGTAACAGTAACTTCGATACTAATCATGACAGAAAACAGTAACATCCATACTAGTTATGACAGGTAACAGTAACTTCGATACTAATTATGACAAGTAACTGTAACTTCGTTACTAATTATGACAAGTAACTGTAATTTCGATACAAATTATGGCAGGTAACTGTAACTTCATTACTAATTATGACAGGTAACAGTAACTTCGATACTAATTATGACAGGTAACTGTAACTTCGCTACTAATTATGACAAGTAACTGTAATTTCGATACAAATTACGACAGGTAACAGTAACTTCGATACTAATTATGACAGGTAACTGTAACTTCGATACTAATTATGACAAGTAACTGTAATTTCGATACAAATTATGACAGGTGACTGTAACATCGTTACTAATACTACTTCGATACTTCGATACTAATTATGACAGGTAACTGTAACATCGTTACTAATACTACTTCGATACTTCGATACTAATTATGACAGGCAACTGTAACATCGTTACAAATTATGACATGTAACTGTAATTTCGATACTAATTATGGCAGGTAACTGTAACTTCGTTACTAATTATGACATGTTACTCTAATTTCGATACAAATTATGGCAGGTAACTGTAACTTCGTTGCTAATTATGACAAGTAACTGTAATTGCGATACAAATGATGGCAGGTAACTGTAACTTCGATACTAATTATGACAGGAAACTGTAACTTCGTTACTAATTATAACATGTAACTGTTATTTCGATACATATTAAGGCAGATAACTGTAACTTCGATACTAATTATGACAGGTAACAGTAACTTCGATACTAATTATGACAAGTAACAGTTACTTCGATACTAATTATGACAAGTAACAGTAACTTCGAAACTAATTATGACAGGTAACAGTAACATCGTTACTAATTATGACAAGTAACTGTAATTTCGATACAAATTATGGCAGGTAACTGTAACTTCGATACTAATTATGACAGGTAACAGTAACTTCGATACTAATTATGTCAAGTGACTGTAACTTCGATACTAATTATGACAGGTAACTGTAACTTCGATACTAATTATGACAAGTAACTCTAACTTCGTCACTAATTATGACAAGAAATTGTAATTTTGATAAAAATTATGGCAGGTAACTGTAACTTCGATACTACTTATGACAGGTAACAGTAACTTCGATACTAATTATGACAGGTAACTGTAACTTCGTTACTAATTACGACATGTAACTGTAATTTCGATACTAATTATGGCAGGTAACTGTAGCTTCGTTACTAATTATGACATGTAACTGTAATTTCGATACAAATTAAGGCAGGAAACTGTAACTTCGATACTAATTATGACAGGTAACAGTAACTTCGATACTTATTATGACAGAAAACAGTAACAACGATACTAATTATGACAGGTAACAGTAACTTCGATACTAATTAAGGCAGGTAACTGTAACTTCGATACTAATTATGACAGGTAACAGTAACTTCGATACTAATTATGACAGAAAACAGTAACATCGATACTAGTTATGACAGGTAACAGTAACTTCGATACTAATTATGACAAGTAACTGTAACTTCGTTACTAATTATGACAAGTAACTGTAATTTCGATACAAATTATGGCAGGTAACTGTAACTTCGATACTAATTATGACGGGTAACAGTAACTTCGATACTAATTATGACAGGTAACTGTAACTTCGCTACTAATTATGACAAGTAACTGTAATTTCGATACTTGTTATGACAGGTAACAGTAACTTCGATACTAATTATGACAGGTAACTGTAACTTCGATACTAATTATGACAAGTAACTGTAATTTCGATACAAATTATGACAGGTAACTGTAACTTCGGTACTAAATATGGCAAGTAACTGTAATTTCGATACTAATTATGACAAGTAAATGTAATTTCGATACAAATGATGGCAGGTAACTGTAACTTCGATACAAATTATGACAGGTAACAGTAACTTCGATACTAATTATGACAAGTAACTGTAATTTCGATACAAATGATGGCAGGTAACTGTAACTTCGATACAAATTATGACAGGTAACTGTAACTTCGATACTAATTATGACAGGTTACTGTAACTTCGATACTAATTATGACAAGAAATTGTAATTTTGATAAAAATTATGGCAGGTAACTGTAACTTCGAAACTAATTATAACAAGTAACTGTAATTTCGATACAAATGATGGCAGGTAACTGCAACTTCGATACTTATTATGACAGATAACAGTAACTTCGATACTAATTATGACAGAAAACAGTAACTTCGATACTAATTATGACAGGTAACAGTAACTTCGATACTAATTATGGCAGGTAACTGTAACTTAGATTCTAATTATGACATTTAACTGTAACTTTGTTACTAATTATGACAATTAACTGTAATTTCGATACAAATTATGGCAGTTAAATGTAACTTCGATACTAATTATGACAGGTAACAGTAACTTCGATACTAATTATGACAAGTAACTGTAACATCGATACTAATTATGACAGGAAACTGTAACTTCGTTACTAATTATGACAAGTAACTGTAATTTTGATAACAATTATGGCAGGTAACTGTAACTTCGATACTAATTATGACAGGTAACAGTAACTTCGATACTAATTATGACAGGTAACTGTAACTTCGCTACTAATTATGACAGAAAACAGTAACTTCGAAACTAATTATGACAGGTAACAGTAACTTCGATACTAATTATGGCAGGTAACTGTAACTTCGATACTAATAATGACAGTTAACTGTAACTTCGTTACTAATTATGACATGTAACTATAATTTCGATACTAATTATGACAGAAAACAGTAACTTCGAAACTAATTATGACAGGTAACAGTAACTTCGATACTAATTATGGCAGGTAACTGTAACTTCGTTACTAATTATGACATGTAACTGTTATTTCGATACATATTATGGCAGATAACTGTAACTTCGATACTAATTATGACAGGTAACAGTAACTTCGATACTAATTATGACAGGTAACAGTTACTTCGATACTAATTATGACAAGTAACTGTAACTTCGAAACTAATTATGACAGGTAACAGTAACATCGTTACTAATTATGACATGTAACTGTTATTTCGATACATATTATGGCAGATAACTGTAACTTCGATACTAATTATGACACGTAACAGTAACTTCGATACTAATTATGGCAGGTAACTGTAACTTCGTTACTAATTATGACATGTAACTGTAATTTCGATACAAATTAAGGCAGGTAACTGTAACTTCGATACTAATTATGACAGGTAACAGTAACTTCGATACTTATTATGACAGAAAACAGTAACAACGATACTAATTATGACAGGTAACAGTAACTTCGATAATAATTATGGCAGGTAACTGTAACTTCGATACTAATTATGACAGGTAACAGTAACTTCGATACTAATTATGACAGAAAACAGTAACATCGATACTAGTTATGACAGGTAACAGTAACTTCGATACTAATTATGACAAGTAACTATAACTTCGTTACTAATTATGACAAGTAACTGTAATTTCGATACAAATTATGGCAGGTAACTGTAACTTCGATACTAATTATGACAGGTAACAGTAACTTCGATACTAATTATGACAGGTAACTGTAACTTCGCTACTAATTATGACAAGTAACTGTAATTTCGATACAAATGATGGCAGGTGACTGTAACTTCGATACAAATTATGACAGGTAACTGTAACATCGTTACTAAATATGGCAAGTAACTGTAATTTCGATACTAATTATGACAAGTAACTGTAATTTCGATACAAATTACGACAGGTAACAGTAACTTCGATACTAATTATGACAGGTAACTGTAACTTCGATACTAATTATGACAAGTAACTGTAATTTCGATACAAATTATGACAGGTAACTGTAACTTCGTTACTAAATATGGCAAGTAACTGTAATTTCGATACTAATTATGACAAGTAACTGTAATTTCGATACAAATGATGGCAGGTAACTGTAACTTCGAAACAAATTATGACAGGTGACTGTAACTTCGATACTAATTATGACAGGTTACTGTAACTTCGATACTAATTATGACAAGAAATTGTAATTTTGATAAAAATTATGGCAGGTAACTGTAACTTCGAAACTAATTATGACAGGTAACTGTAACATCGTTACTAATTATGACAAGTAACTGTAATTTCGATACAAATGATGGCAGGTAACTGTAACTTCGATACAAATTATGACAGGTGACTGTAACTTCGATACTAATTATAGCAGGTAACTGTAACTTCGATACTAATTATGACAGAAAACAGTAACTTCGATACTAATTATGACAGGTAACAGTAACTTCGATACTAATTATGGCAGGTAAATGTAACATAGATTCTAATTATGACATTTAACTGTAACTTTGTTACTAATTATGACAATTAACTGTAATTTCGATACAAATTATGCCAGTTAAATGTAACTTCGATACTAATTATGACAGTTAACATTAACTACGATACTAATTATGACAAGTAACTGTAACATCGATACTAATTATGACAGGAAACTGTAACTTCGTTACAAATTATGACAAGTAACTGTAATTTCGGTACAAATTATGGAAGGTAACTGTAACTTCGATACTAATTATGACAGGTAATATTAACTTCGTTACTAATTATGACAAGAAACAGTTACTTCGATACTAATTATGACAGGTAACTATAACTTCGATACTAATTATGACAAGTAACTCTAACGTCGTTACTAATTATGACAAGTAACTGTAATTTTGATAACAATTATGGCAGGTAACTGTAACTTCGATACTAATTATGACAGGTAACAGTAACTTCGATACTAATTATGACAATTAACTGTAATTTCGATACAAATTATGACAGGTATCAGTAACTTCGATACTAATTATGACAGGTAACTGTAACGTCGATACTAATTATGACATGTAACTGTAATTTCGATACAAATTATGACAGGTAACTGTAACTTCGTTACTAAATATGGCAAGTAACTGTAATTTCGATACTAATTATGACAAGTAACTGTAATTTCGATACAAATGATGGCAGGTAACTGTAACTTCGATACAAATTATGACAGGTAACTGTAACTTCGATACTTATTATGACAGGTTACTGTAACTTCGATACTAATTATGACAAGAAATTGTAATTTTGATAAAAATTATGGCAGGTAACTGTATCTTCGAAACTAATTATGACAGGTAACTGTAACATCGTTACTAATTATGACAAGTAACTGTAATTTCGATACAAATGATGGCAGGTAACTGTAACTTCGATACTTATTATGACAGGTAACAGTAACTTCGATACTAGTTATGACAGAAAACAGTAACTTCGATACTAATTATGACGGGTAACAGTAACTTCGATACTAATTATGACATGTAACTGTAATTTCGATACAAATGATGGCAGGTAACTGTAACTTCGATACAAATTATGACAGGTAACTGTAACTTCGATACTTATTATGACAGGTAACAGTAACTTCGATACTAATTATGTCAAGTAACAGTAACTTCGATACTAATTATGACAGGTAACTGTAACTTCGATAATAATTATGACAAGTAACTCTATCTTCGTTACTAATTATGACAAGTAACTGTAACATCGTTACTAATTATGACAAGTAACTGTAATTTCGATACAAATTATGGCAGGTAACTGTAACTTCGATACTAATTATGACAGGTAACAGTAACTTCGATACTAATTATGTCAAGTAACAGTAACTTCGTTACTAATTATGACAAGTAACTGTAATTTTGATAAAAATTATGGCAGGTAACTGTAACTTCGATACTAATTATGACAGGTAACAGTAACTTCGATACTAATTATGTCAAGTAACAGTAACTTCGATACTAATTATGACAAGTAACAGTTACTTCGATACTGATTATGACAAGTAACTGTAACTTCGAAACTAATTATGACAGGTAACTGTAACATCGTTACTAATTATGACAAGTAACTGTAATTAAGATACAAATTATGGCAGGTAACTGTAACTTCGATACTAATTATGACAGGTAACAGTAACTTCGATACTAATTATGTCAAGTAACAGTAACTTCGATACTTATTATGACAGGTAACTGTAACTTCGATAATAATTATGACAAGTAACTCTATCTTCGTTACTAATTATGACAAGTAACTGTAATTTTGATAAAAATTATGGCAGGTAACAGTAACATCGATACTTATTATGACAGGTAACAGTAACTTCGATACTAATTATGACAGGTAACTGTAACTTCGTTACTAAATATGACGTGTAACTGTAATTTTGATACTAATTATGGCAGGTAACTATAACTTCGTTAATAATTATGACATGTAAATGTAATTTCGATACAAATTATGGCAGGTAACTGTAACTTCGATACTAATTATGACAGGTTACAGTAACTTCGATGCTAATTATGACAGAAAACAGTAACAACGATAATAATTATGACAGGTAACAGTAACTTCGATACTAATTATGGCAGGTAACTGTAACTTCGATACTAATTATAACAGTTAACTGTAACTTCGTTACTAATTATGACAAGTAACTGTAATTTCGATACAAATTATGGCAAGTTACTGTAACTTCGATATTAATTATGACAGGTAACAGTAACTTCGATACTAATTATGACAAGTAACTGTAACTTCGATACTAATGATGACAGGTAACTGTAACTTCGTTACTAATTATGACATGTAACTGTAATTTCGATACAAATTACGGCAGGTAACTGTAAATTCCATAGTAATTATGACAGGTAACAGTAATTTCGATACTAATTATGACAGGTAACAGTAACTTCGATACTAATTATGACAAGTAACTGTAACTTCGTTACTAATTATGGCAAGTAACTACAATTTCAATACAAATTATGGCAGGTAACAGTTACTTCGATACTAATTATGACAGGTAACTGTAACTTCGATACTAATTATGACAGGTAACTGTAACTTCTTTACTAATTATGACAAGTAACTGCAATTTCGATACACATTATGCCAGGTAACTAACTTCGATACTAATTATGGCAGGTAACAGTAACTTCGATACTAATTATGACAAGTAACTGTAACTTCGTTACTAATTGTGACAAGTAACTGTAATTTCGATACAAATTATGGCAGGTAACAGTATCTTCGATACTAATTATGACAGGTAACTGTAACTTCTTTACTAATTATGACAAGTAACTGCAATTTCGATACACATTATGCCAGGTAACTAACTTCGATACTAATTATGGCAGGTAACAGTAACTTCGATACTAATTATGACAAGTAACTGTAACTTCGATACTAATTATGACAGGTAACTGTAACTTCGTTACAAATTAAGACAAATAAATGTAATTTCGATACAAATTATGGCAGGTAACTGTAACATCGGTACTAATTATGACAGGTAACAGTAACTTCGATACTAATTATGACAGAAAACACTAACATCGATACTAGTTATGACAGGTAACAGTAACTTCGGTACTAATTATAACAAGTAACTGTAACTTCGTTACTAATTATGACAAGTAACTGTAATTTCGATACAAATTATGGCAGGTAACTGTAACTTCGATACTAATTATGACAGGTAACAGTAACTTCGATACTAATTATGAGAGGTAACTGTAACATCGCTACTAATTATGACAAGTAACTGTAATTTCGATACAAATTATGACAGGGAACAGTAACTTCGATACTAATTATGACAGGAAACTGTAACTTCGATACTAATTATGACAAGTAACTGTAATTTCGATACAAATTATGACAGGTAACTGTAACTTCGTTACTAAATATGGCAAGTAACTGTAATTTCGATACTAATTATGACAAGTAACTGTAATTTCGATACAAATGATGGCAGGTAACTGTAACTTCGATACTAATTATGACAGGTAACAGTAACTTCGATACTAATTATGACAAGTAACTGTAATTTCGATACAAATGATGGCAGGTAACAGTAACTTCGATACAAATTATGACAGGTAACAGTAACTTCGATACTAATTATGACAGATTACTGTAACTGCGATACTAATTATGACAGGAAACTTTAACTACGATACTAATTATGACAAGTAACTCTAACGTCGTTACTAATTATGACAGGAAACTGTAATTTTGATAAAAATTATGGCAGGTAACTGTAACTTCGATACTAATTATGACAGGTAACAGTAACTTCGATACTAATTATGACAGGCAACTGTAACATCGTTACTAATAATGACATGTAACTGTAATTTCGATACTAATTATGGCAGGTAACTGTAACTTGGTTACTAATTATGACATGTTACCGTAATTTCGATACAAATTATGGCAGGTAACTGTAACTTCGTTGCTAATTATGACAAGTAACTGTAATTGCGATACAAATGATGGCAGGTAACTGTAACTTCGATAATAATTATGACAGGTAACAGTAACTTCGATACTAATTATGACAGGAAACAGTAACTTCGAAACTAATTATGACAGGAAACAGTAACTTCGATACTAATTATGGCAGGTAACTGTAACTTCGATACTAATAATGACAGTTAACTGTAACGTCGTTACTAATTATGACAAGTAACTGTAATTTCGATATTAATTATGGCAGGTAACTGTAACATCGTTACTAATTATGACATGTAACTGTAATTTCGATACTAATTATGGCAGGTAACTGTAACTTCGTTACTAATTATGACATGTTTCTGTAATTTCGATACAAAATATGGCAGGTAACTGTAACTTCGATACTAATTATGACAGGTAACAGTAACTTCGATACTAATTATGTCAAGTAACTGTAACTTCGATACTAATTATAACAGGAAACTGTAACTTTGTTACTAATTATGACATGTAACTGTAATTTCGATACTAATTATGGCAGATAACTGTAACATCGTTACTAGTTATGACATGTAACTGTAATTTCGATACTAATTATGGCAGGTAACTGTAACTTCGTTGCTAATTATGACAAGTAACTGTAATTGCGATACAAATGATGGCAGGTAACTGTAACTTCGATACTAATTATAACAGGAAACTGTAACTTCGTTACTAATTATGACATGTAACTGTTATTTCGATACATATTATGGCAGATAACTGTAACTTCGATACTAATTATGACAGGTAACAGTAACTTCGATACTAATTATGACAAGTAACAGTTACTTCGATACTAATTATGACAAGTAACAGTAACTTCGAAAATAATTATGACAGGTAACAGTAACATCGTTACTAATTATGACAAGTAACTGTAATTTCGATACAAATTATGGCAGGTAACTGTAACTTCGATACTAATTATGACAGGTAACAGTAACTTCGATACTAATTATGTCAAGTAACTGTAACTTCGATACTAATTATGACAGGTAACTGTAACTTCGATACTTATTATGACAAGTAACTCTAACTACGTTACTAATTATGACAAGAAATTGTAATTTTGATGAAAAATTATGGCAGGTAACTGGAACTTCGATACTACTTATGACAGGTAACAGTAACTTCGATACTAATTATGACAGGTAACTGTAACATCGTTACTAATTACGACATGTAACTGTAATTTCGATACTAATTATGGCAGGTAACTGTAACTTCGTTACTAATTATGACATGTAACTGTAATTTCGATACACATTAAGGCAGGTAACTGTAACTTCGATACTAATTATGACAGGTAACAGTAACTTCGATACTTATTATGTCAGAAAACAGTAACAACGATACTAATTATGACAGGTAACAGTAACTTCGATACTAATTATGGCAGGTAACTGTAACTTCGATATTAATTATGACAGGTAACAGTAACTTCGATACTAATCATGACAGAAAACAGTAACATCCATACTAGTTATGACAGGTAACAGTAACTTTGATACTAATTATGACAAGTAACTGTAACTTCGTTACTAATTATGACAAGTAACTGTAATTTTGATAACAATTATGGCAGGTAACTGTAACTTCGATACTAATTATGACAGGTAACAGTAACTTCGATACTAATTATGACAGGTAACTGTAACTTCGTTACTAAATATGACAGAAAACAGTAACTTCGTAACTAATTATGACAGGTAACAGTAACTTCGATACTAATTATGGCAGGTAACTGTAACTTCGATACTAACAATGACAGTTAACTGTAACTTCGTTACTAATTATGACAAGTAACTCTAATTTCGACACAAATTATGGCAGTTAAATGTAACTTCAATACTAATTATGACAGGTAACAGTAACTTCTATACTAATTATGACAAGTAACTGTAACTTCGATACTAATTATGACAGGAAACAGTAACTTCGTTACTAATTATGACAAGTAACTGTAATTTCGATACAAATTATGGCAGGTAACTGTAACTTCGATACTAATTATGACAGGTAACAGTTACTTCGATACTAATTATGAGAGGTAATTGTAAATTCGCTACTAATTATGACAAGTAACTGTAATTTCGATACAAATTATGACAGGTAGCAGTAACTTCGATACTAATTATGACAGGAAACTGTAACTTCGAGACTAATTATGACAAGTAACTGTAATTTCGATACAAATTATGACAGGTAACTGTAACTTCGTTACTAAATATGGCAAGTAACTGTAATTTCGGTACTTATTATGACAAGTAACTGTAATTTCGATACAAATGATGGCAGGTAACTGCAACTTCGATACTAATTATGACAGGTAACAGTAACTTCGATACTAATTATGACAAGTAACTGTAATTTCGATACAAATGATGGCAGGTAACAGTAACTTCGATAAAATTATGACAGGTAACTGTAACTTCGATACTAATTATGACAGATTACTGTAACTTCGATGCTAATTATAACAGGAAACTTTAACTTCGATACTAATTATGACAAGTAACTCTAACGTCGTTACTAATTATGACAAGAAACTGTAATTTTGATAAAAATTATGGCAGGTAACTGTAGCTTCGATACTAATTATGACAGGTAACAGTAACTTCGATACTAATTATGACAGGCAACTGTAACATCGTTACTAATAATGACATGTAACTGTAATTTCGATACTAATTATGGCAGGTAACTGTAACTTCGTTGCTAATTATGACAAGTAACTGTAATTGCGATACAAATGATGGCAGGTAACTGTAACTTCGATACTAATTATGACAGGTAACAGTAACTTCGATACTAATTATGACAGAAAACAGTAACTTCGAAACTAATTATGACAGGTAACAGTAACTTCGATACTAATTATGGCAGGTAACTGTAACTTCGATACTAATAATGACAGTTAACTGTAACGTCGTTACTAATTATGACAAGTAACTGTCATTTCGATACTAATTATGGCAGGTAACTGTAACATCGTTACTAATTATGACATGTAACTGTAATTTCGATACTAATTATGGCAGGTAACTGTAACTTCGTTACTAATTATGACATGTTACTGTAATTTCGATACAAATTATGGCAGGTAACAGTAATTTCGTTGCTAATTATAACTAGTAACTGTAATTGCGATACAAATGATGGCAGGTAACTGTAACTTCGATACTAATTATAACAGGAAACTGTAACTTGGTTACTAATTATGACATGTAACTGTTATTTCGATACATATTATGGCAGATAACTGTAACTTCGATACTAATTATGACAGGTAACAGTAACTTCGATACTAATTATGACAATTAACAGTTACTTCGATACTAATTATGACAAGTAACAGTAACTTCGAAACTAATTATGACAGGTAACAGTAACATCGTTACTAATTATGACAAGTAACTGTAATTTCGATACAAATTATGGCAGGTAACTGTAACGTCGATACTAATTATGACAGGTAACAGTAACTTCGATACTAATTATGTCAAGTAACTGTAACTTCGATACTAATTATGACAGGTAACTGTAACTTCGATACTAATTATGACAAGTAACTCTAACTACGTTACTAATTATGACAAGAAATTGTAATTTTGATAAAAAGTATGGCAGGTAACTGGAACTTCGATACTACTTATGACAGGTAACAGTAACTTCGATACTAATTATGACAGGTAACTGTAACATCGTTACTAATTACGACATGTAACTGTAATTTCGATACTAATTATGGCAGATAACTGTAACTTCGTTACTAATTATGACATGTAACTGTAATTTCGATACAAATTAAGGCAGGTAACTGTAACTTCGATACTAATTATGACAGGTAACTGTAACTTCGATACTTATTATGTCAGAAAACAGTAACAACGATACTAATTATGACAGGTAACAGTAACTTCGATACTAATTATGGCAGGTAACTGTAACTTCGATATTAATTATGACAGGTAACAGTAACTTCGATACTAATCATGACAGAAAACAGTAACATCCATACTAGTTATGACAGGTAACAGTAACTTCGATACTAATTATGACAAGTAACTGTAACTTCGTTACTAATTATGACAAGTAACTGTAATTTCGATACAAATTATGGCAGGTAACTGTAACTTCATTACTAATTATGACAGGTAACAGTAACTTCGATACTAATTATGACAGGTAACTGTAACTTCGCTACTAATTATGACAAGTAACTGTAATTTCGATACAAATTACGACAGGTAACAGTAACTTCGATACTAATTATGACAGGTAACTGTAACTTCGATACTAATTATGACAAGTAACTGTAATTTCGATACAAATTATGACAGGTGACTGTAACATCGTTACTAATACTACTTCGATACTTCGATACTAATTATGACAGGTAACTGTAACATCGTTACTAATACTACTTCGATACTTCGATACTAATTATGACAGGCAACTGTAACATCGTTACAAATTATGACATGTAACTGTAATTTCGATACTAATTATGGCAGGTAACTGTAACTTCGTTACTAATTATGACATGTTACTCTAATTTCGATACAAATTATGGCAGGTAACTGTAACTTCGTTGCTAATTATGACAAGTAACTGTAATTGCGATACAAATGATGGCAGGTAACTGTAACTTCGATACTAATTATGACAGGAAACTGTAACTTCGTTACTAATTATAACATGTAACTGTTATTTCGATACATATTAAGGCAGATAACTGTAACTTCGATACTAATTATGACAGGTAACAGTAACTTCGATACTAATTATGACAAGTAACAGTTACTTCGATACTAATTATGACAAGTAACAGTAACTTCGAAACTAATTATGACAGGTAACAGTAACATCGTTACTAATTATGACAAGTAACTGTAATTTCGATACAAATTATGGCAGGTAACTGTAACTTCGATACTAATTATGACAGGTAACAGTAACTTCGATACTAATTATGTCAAGTGACTGTAACTTCGATACTAATTATGACAGGTAACTGTAACTTCGATACTAATTATGACAAGTAACTCTAACTTCGTCACTAATTATGACAAGAAATTGTAATTTTGATAAAAATTATGGCAGGTAACTGTAACTTCGATACTACTTATGACAGGTAACAGTAACTTCGATACTAATTATGACAGGTAACTGTAACTTCGTTACTAATTACGACATGTAACTGTAATTTCGATACTAATTATGGCAGGTAACTGTAGCTTCGTTACTAATTATGACATGTAACTGTAATTTCGATACAAATTAAGGCAGGAAACTGTAACTTCGATACTAATTATGACAGGTAACAGTAACTTCGATACTTATTATGACAGAAAACAGTAACAACGATACTAATTATGACAGGTAACAGTAACTTCGATACTAATTAAGGCAGGTAACTGTAACTTCGATACTAATTATGACAGGTAACAGTAACTTCGATACTAATTATGACAGAAAACAGTAACATCGATACTAGTTATGACAGGTAACAGTAACTTCGATACTAATTATGACAAGTAACTGTAACTTCGTTACTAATTATGACAAGTAACTGTAATTTCGATACAAATTATGGCAGGTAACTGTAACTTCGATACTAATTATGACGGGTAACAGTAACTTCGATACTAATTATGACAGGTAACTGTAACTTCGCTACTAATTATGACAAGTAACTGTAATTTCGATACTTGTTATGACAGGTAACAGTAACTTCGATACTAATTATGACAGGTAACTGTAACTTCGATACTAATTATGACAAGTAACTGTAATTTCGATACAAATTATGACAGGTAACTGTAACTTCGGTACTAAATATGGCAAGTAACTGTAATTTCGATACTAATTATGACAAGTAAATGTAATTTCGATACAAATGATGGCAGGTAACTGTAACTTCGATACAAATTATGACAGGTAACAGTAACTTCGATACTAATTATGACAAGTAACTGTAATTTCGATACAAATGATGGCAGGTAACTGTAACTTCGATACAAATTATGACAGGTAACTGTAACTTCGATACTAATTATGACAGGTTACTGTAACTTCGATACTAATTATGACAAGAAATTGTAATTTTGATAAAAATTATGGCAGGTAACTGTAACTTCGAAACTAATTATAACAAGTAACTGTAATTTCGATACAAATGATGGCAGGTAACTGCAACTTCGATACTTATTATGACAGATAACAGTAACTTCGATACTAATTATGACAGAAAACAGTAACTTCGATACTAATTATGACAGGTAACAGTAACTTCGATACTAATTATGGCAGGTAACTGTAACTTAGATTCTAATTATGACATTTAACTGTAACTTTGTTACTAATTATGACAATTAACTGTAATTTCGATACAAATTATGGCAGTTAAATGTAACTTCGATACTAATTATGACAGGTAACAGTAACTTCGATACTAATTATGACAAGTAACTGTAACATCGATACTAATTATGACAGGAAACTGTAACTTCGTTACTAATTATGACAAGTAACTGTAATTTTGATAACAATTATGGCAGGTAACTGTAACTTCGATACTAATTATGACAGGTAACAGTAACTTCGATACTAATTATGACAGGTAACTGTAACTTCGCTACTAATTATGACAGAAAACAGTAACTTCGAAACTAATTATGACAGGTAACAGTAACTTCGATACTAATTATGGCAGGTAACTGTAACTTCGATACTAATAATGACAGTTAACTGTAACTTCGTTACTAATTATGACATGTAACTATAATTTCGATACTAATTATGACAGAAAACAGTAACTTCGAAACTAATTATGACAGGTAACAGTAACTTCGATACTAATTATGGCAGGTAACTGTAACTTCGTTACTAATTATGACATGTAACTGTTATTTCGATACATATTATGGCAGATAACTGTAACTTCGATACTAATTATGACAGGTAACAGTAACTTCGATACTAATTATGACAGGTAACAGTTACTTCGATACTAATTATGACAAGTAACTGTAACTTCGAAACTAATTATGACAGGTAACAGTAACATCGTTACTAATTATGACATGTAACTGTTATTTCGATACATATTATGGCAGATAACTGTAACTTCGATACTAATTATGACACGTAACAGTAACTTCGATACTAATTATGGCAGGTAACTGTAACTTCGTTACTAATTATGACATGTAACTGTAATTTCGATACAAATTAAGGCAGGTAACTGTAACTTCGATACTAATTATGACAGGTAACAGTAACTTCGATACTTATTATGACAGAAAACAGTAACAACGATACTAATTATGACAGGTAACAGTAACTTCGATAATAATTATGGCAGGTAACTGTAACTTCGATACTAATTATGACAGGTAACAGTAACTTCGATACTAATTATGACAGAAAACAGTAACATCGATACTAGTTATGACAGGTAACAGTAACTTCGATACTAATTATGACAAGTAACTATAACTTCGTTACTAATTATGACAAGTAACTGTAATTTCGATACAAATTATGGCAGGTAACTGTAACTTCGATACTAATTATGACAGGTAACAGTAACTTCGATACTAATTATGACAGGTAACTGTAACTTCGCTACTAATTATGACAAGTAACTGTAATTTCGATACAAATGATGGCAGGTGACTGTAACTTCGATACAAATTATGACAGGTAACTGTAACATCGTTACTAAATATGGCAAGTAACTGTAATTTCGATACTAATTATGACAAGTAACTGTAATTTCGATACAAATTACGACAGGTAACAGTAACTTCGATACTAATTATGACAGGTAACTGTAACTTCGATACTAATTATGACAAGTAACTGTAATTTCGATACAAATTATGACAGGTAACTGTAACTTCGTTACTAAATATGGCAAGTAACTGTAATTTCGATACTAATTATGACAAGTAACTGTAATTTCGATACAAATGATGGCAGGTAACTGTAACTTCGAAACAAATTATGACAGGTGACTGTAACTTCGATACTAATTATGACAGGTTACTGTAACTTCGATACTAATTATGACAAGAAATTGTAATTTTGATAAAAATTATGGCAGGTAACTGTAACTTCGAAACTAATTATGACAGGTAACTGTAACATCGTTACTAATTATGACAAGTAACTGTAATTTCGATACAAATGATGGCAGGTAACTGTAACTTCGATACAAATTATGACAGGTGACTGTAACTTCGATACTAATTATAGCAGGTAACTGTAACTTCGATACTAATTATGACAGAAAACAGTAACTTCGATACTAATTATGACAGGTAACAGTAACTTCGATACTAATTATGGCAGGTAAATGTAACATAGATTCTAATTATGACATTTAACTGTAACTTTGTTACTAATTATGACAATTAACTGTAATTTCGATACAAATTATGCCAGTTAAATGTAACTTCGATACTAATTATGACAGTTAACATTAACTACGATACTAATTATGACAAGTAACTGTAACATCGATACTAATTATGACAGGAAACTGTAACTTCGTTACAAATTATGACAAGTAACTGTAATTTCGGTACAAATTATGGAAGGTAACTGTAACTTCGATACTAATTATGACAGGTAATATTAACTTCGTTACTAATTATGACAAGAAACAGTTACTTCGATACTAATTATGACAGGTAACTATAACTTCGATACTAATTATGACAAGTAACTCTAACGTCGTTACTAATTATGACAAGTAACTGTAATTTTGATAACAATTATGGCAGGTAACTGTAACTTCGATACTAATTATGACAGGTAACAGTAACTTCGATACTAATTATGACAATTAACTGTAATTTCGATACAAATTATGACAGGTATCAGTAACTTCGATACTAATTATGACAGGTAACTGTAACGTCGATACTAATTATGACATGTAACTGTAATTTCGATACAAATTATGACAGGTAACTGTAACTTCGTTACTAAATATGGCAAGTAACTGTAATTTCGATACTAATTATGACAAGTAACTGTAATTTCGATACAAATGATGGCAGGTAACTGTAACTTCGATACAAATTATGACAGGTAACTGTAACTTCGATACTTATTATGACAGGTTACTGTAACTTCGATACTAATTATGACAAGAAATTGTAATTTTGATAAAAATTATGGCAGGTAACTGTATCTTCGAAACTAATTATGACAGGTAACTGTAACATCGTTACTAATTATGACAAGTAACTGTAATTTCGATACAAATGATGGCAGGTAACTGTAACTTCGATACTTATTATGACAGGTAACAGTAACTTCGATACTAGTTATGACAGAAAACAGTAACTTCGATACTAATT
The DNA here is from genome assembly GCA_946902985.2 of Meconema thalassinum. NCBI lineage: Eukaryota > Metazoa > Arthropoda > Insecta > Orthoptera > Tettigoniidae > Meconema > Meconema thalassinum. Next base: position 1,659,212,779 of record OX336388.2, read on the forward strand.
ATGACGGGTAACAGTAACTTCGATACTAATTATGACATGTAACTGTAATTTCGATACAAATGATGGCAGGTAACTGTAACATCGATACTAATTATGACAAGTAACTCTAACGTCGTTACTAATTATGACAAGAAACTGTAATTTTGATAAAAAATTATGGCAGGTAACTGTAACTTCGATACTAATTATGACAGGTAATTTTGATAAAAATTATGGCAGGTAACTGTATCTTCGAAACCAATTATGACAGGTAACTGTAACATCGTTACTAATACTACTTCGATACTTCGATACTAATTATGACAGGCAACTGTAACATCGTTACAAATTATGACATGTAACTGTAATTTCGATACTAATTATGGCAGGTAACTGTAACTTCGTTACTAATTATGACATGTTACTGTAATTTCGATACAAATTATGGCAGGTAACTGTAACTTCTTTGCTAATTATGACAAGTAACTGTAATAGCGATACAAATGATGGCAGGTAACTGTAACTTCGATACTAATTATGACAGGTAACAGTAACTTCGATACTAATTATGACGGAAAACAGTAACTTCGAAACTAATTATGACAGGTAACAGTAACTTCGATACTAATTATGGCAGGTAACTGTAACTTCGATACTAATAATGACAGTTAACTGTAACGTCGTTACTAATTATGACAAGTAACTGTAATTTCGATACTAATTATGGCAGGTAACTGTAACATCGTTACTAATTATGACATGTAACTGTAATTTCGATACTAATTATGGCAGGTAACTGTAACTTCGTTACTAATTATGACATGTTACTCTAATTTCGATACAAATTATGGCAGGTAACTGTAACTTCGTTGCTAATTATGACAAGTAACTGTAATTGCGATACAAATGATGGCAGGTAACTGTAACTTCGATACTAATTATGACAGGAAACTGTAACTTCGTTACTAATTATAACATGTAACTGTTATTTCGATACATATTAAGGCAGATAACTGTAACTTCGATACTAATTATGACAGGTAACAGTAACTTCGATACTAATTATGACAAGTAACAGTTACTTCGATACTAATTATGACAAGTAACAGTAACTTCGAAACTAATTATGACAGGTAACAGTAACATCGTTACTAATTATGAAAAGTAACTGTAATTTCGATACAAATTATGGCAGGTAACTGTAACTTCGATACTAATTATGACAGGTAACAGTAACTTCGATACTAATTATGTCAAGTGACTGTAACTTCGATACTAATTATGACAGGTAACTGTAACTTCGATACTAATTATGACAAGTAACTCTAACTTCGTCACTAATTATGACAAGAAATTGTAATTTTGATAAAAATTATGGCAGGTAACTGTAACTTCGATACTACTTATGACAGGTAACAGTAACTTCGATACTAATTATGACAGGTAACTGTAACTTCGTTACTAATTACGACATGTAACTGTAATTTCGATACTAATTATGGCAGGTAACTGTAACTTCGTTACTAATTATGACATGTAACTGTAATTTCGATACAAATTAAGGCAGGAAACTGTAACTTCGATACTAATTATGACAGGTAACAGTAACTTCGATACTTATTATGACAGAAAACAGTAACAACGATACTAATTATGACAGGTAACAGTAACTTCGATACTAATTAAGGCAGGTAACTGTAACTTCGATACTAATTATGACAGGTAACAGTAACTTCGATACTAATTATGACAGAAAACAGTAACATCGATACTAGTTATGACAGGTAACAGTAACTTCGATACTAATTATGACAAGTAACTGTAACTTCGTTACTAATTATGACAAGTAACTGTAATTTCGATACAAATTATGGCAGGTAACTGTAACTTCGATACTAATTATGACGGGTAACAGTAACTTCGATACTAATTATGACAGGTAACTGTAACTTCGCTACTAATTATGACAAGTAACTGTAATTTCGATACTTGTTATGACAGGTAACAGTAACTTCGATACTAATTATGACAGGTAACTGTAACTTCGATACTAATTATGACAAGTAACTGTAATTTCGATACAAATTATGACAGGTAACTGTAACTTCGGTACTAAATATGGCAAGTAACTGTAATTTCGATACTAATTATGACAAGTAAATGTAATTTCGATACAAATGATGGCAGGTAACTGTAACTTCGATACTAATTATGACAGGTAACAGTAACTTCGATACTAATTATGACAAGTAACTGTAATTTCGATACAAATGATGGCAGGTAACTGTAACTTCGATACAAATTATGACAGGTAACTGTAACTTCGATACTAATTATGACAGGTTACTGTAACTTCGATACTAATTATGACAAGAAATTGTAATTTTGATAAAAATTATGGCAGGTAACTGTAACTTCGAAACTAATTATAACAAGTAACTGTAATTTCGATACAAATGATGGCAGGTAACTGCAACTTCGATACTTATTATGACAGATAACAGTAACTTCGATACTAATTATGACAGAAAACAGTAACTTCGATACTAATTATGACAGGTAACAGTAACTTCGATACTAATTATGGCAGGTAACTGTAACTTAGATTCTAATTATGACATTTAACTGTAACTTTGTTACTAATTATGACAATTAACTGTAATTTCGATACAAATTATGGCAGTTAAATGTAACTTCGATACTAATTATGACAGGTAACAGTAACTTCGATACTAATTATGACAAGTAACTGTAACATCGATACTAATTATGACAGGAAACTGTAACTTCGTTACTAATTATGACAAGTAACTGTAATTTTGATAACAATTATGGCAGGTAACTGTAACTTCGATACTAATTATGACAGGTAACAGTAACTTCGATACTAATTATGACAGGTAACTGTAACTTCGCTACTAATTATGACAGAAAACAGTAACTTCGAAACTAATTATGACAGGTAACAGTAACTTCGATACTAATTATGGCAGGTAACTGTAACTTCGATACTAATAATGACAGTTAACTGTAACTTCGTTACTAATTATGACATGTAACTATAATTTCGATACTAATTATGACAGAAAACAGTAACTTCGAAACTAATTATGACAGGTAACAGTAACTTCGATACTAATTATGGCAGGTAACTGTAACTTCGTTACTAATTATGACATGTAACTGTTATTTCGATACATATTATGGCAGATAACTGTAACTTCGATACTAATTATGACAGGTAACAGTAACTTCGATACTAATTATGACAGGTAACAGTTACTTCGATACTAATTATGACAAGTAACTGTAACTTCGAAACTAATTATGACAGGTAACAGTAACATCGTTACTAATTATGACATGTAACTGTTATTTCGATACATATTATGGCAGATAACTGTAACTTCGATATTAATTATGACACGTAACAGTAACTTCGATACTAATTATGGCAGGTAACTGTAACTTCGTTACTAATTATGACATGTAACTGTAATTTCGATACAAATTAAGGCAGGTAACTGTAACTTCGATACTAATTATGACAGGTAACAGTAACTTCGATACTTATTATGACAGAAAACAGTAACAACGATACTAATTAGGACAGGTAACAGTAACTTCGATAATAATTATGGCAGGTAACTGTAACTTCGATACTAATTATGACAGGTAACAGTAACTTCGATACTAATTATGACAGAAAACAGTAACATCGATACTAGTTATGACAGGTAACAGTAACTTCGATACTAATTATGACAAGTAACTATAACTTCGTTACTAATTATGACAAGTAACTGTAATTTCGATACAAATTATGGCAGGTAACTGTAACTTCGATACTAATTATGACAGGTAACAGTAACTTCGATACTAATTATGACAGGTAACTGTAACTTCGCTACTAATTATGACAAGTAACTGTAATTTCGATACAAATGATGGCAGGTGACTGTAACTTCGATACAAATTATGACAGGTAACTGTAACATCGTTACTAAATATGGCAAGTAACTGTAATTTCGATACTAATTATGACAAGTAACTGTAATTTCGATACAAAAGATGGCAGGTAACTGTAACTTCGATATTAATTATGACAGGTAACAGTAACTTCGATACTAATTATGACAGGTAACAGTAACTTCGATACTAATTATGACAGAAAACAGTAACATCGATACTAGTTATGACAGGTAACAGTAACTTCGATACTAATTATGACAAGTAACTATAACTTCGTTACTAATTATGACAAGTAACTGTAATTTCGATACAAATTATGGCAGGTAACTGTAACTTCGATACTAATTATGACAGGTAACAGTAACTTCGATACAAATTATGACAGGTAACAGTAACTTCGATACTTATTATGACAGAAAACAGTAACAACGATACTAATTATGACAGGTAACAGTAACTTCGATACTAATTATGGCAGGTAACTGTAACTTCGATACTAATTATGACAGGTAACAGTAACTTCGATACTAATTATGACAGAAAACAGTAACATCGATACTAGTTATGACAGGTAACAGTAACTTCGATACTAATTATGACAAGTAACTATAACTTCGTTACTAATTATGACAAGTAACTGTAATTTCGATACAAATTATGGCAGGTAACTGTAACTTCGATACTAATTATGACAGGTAACAGTAACTTCGATACAAATTATGACAGGTAACAGTAACTTCGATACTAATTATGACAGGTAACTGTAACTTCGATACTAATTATGACAAGTAACTGTAATTTCGATATAAATTATGACAGGTAACTGTAACTTCGTTACTAAATATGGCAAGTAACTGTAATTTCGATACTAATTATGACAAGTAACTGTAATTTCGATACAAAAGATGGCAGGTAACTGTAACTTCGATATTAATTATGACAGGTAACAGTAACTTCGATACTAATTATGACAAGTAACTGTAATTTCGATACAAATGATGGCAGGTGACTGTAACTTCGATACAAATTATGACAGGTAACTGTAACTTCGATACTAATTATGACAGGTTACTGTAACTTCGATACTAATTATTACAAGAAATTGTAATTTTGATAAAAATTATGGCAGGTAACTGTAACTTCGAAACTAATTATGACAGGTAACTGTAACATCGTTACTAATTATGACAAGTAACTGTAATTTCGATACAAATGATGGCAGATAACTGTAACTTCGATACTTATTATGACAGGTAACAGTAACTTCGATACTAATTATGACAGAAAACAGTAACTTCGATACTAATTATGACAGGTAACAGTAACTTCGATACTAATTATGGCAGTTAACTGTAACTTAGATTCTAATTATGTCAGTTAACTGTAACTTTGTTACTAATTATGACAATTAACTGTAATTTCGATACAAATTATGGCAGTTAAATGTAACTTCGATACTAATTATGACAGGTAACAGTAACATCGATACTAATTATGACAAGTCACTGTAACATCGATACTAATTATGACAGGAAACGTAACTTCGTTACAAATTATGACAAGTAACTGTAATTTCGGAACAAATTATGGAAGGTAACTGTAACTTCGATACTAATTATGACAGGTAACATTAACTTCGATACTAATTATGACAGGTAACTATAATTTCGATACTTATTATGACAAGTAACTCTAACGTCGTTACTAATTATGACAGTTAACTGTAACTTCGTTACTAATTATGACAGAAAACAGTAACTTCGAAACAAATTATGACAGGTAACAGTAACTTCGATACTAATTATGGCAGGTAACTGTAACTTCGATACTAATAATGATAGTTAACTGTAACTTCGTTACTAATTATGACAAGTAACTGTAATTTCGATACAAATTTTGGCAGTTAAATGTAACTTTAATACTAATTATGACAGGTAACAGTAACTTCTATACTAATTATGACAAGTAACTGTAACTTCGATACTAATTATGACAGGAAACTGTAACTTCGTTACTAATTATGACATGTAACTGTTATTTCGATACATATTATGGCAGATAACTGTAACTTCGATACTAATTATGACAGGTAACAGTAACTTCGATACTAATTATGACAGGTAACAGTGACTTCGATATTAATTATGACCAGTAACTGTAACTTCGAAACTAATTATTACAGGTAACAGTAACATCGTTACGAATTATGACAAGTAACTGTAATTTCGATACAAATTATGGCAGGTAACTGTAACGTCGATACTAATTATGACAGGTAACAGTAACTTCGATACTAATTATGTCAATTAACTGTAACTTCGACGCCGGCCTCTCACCGCTGGGTCCGTGGTTCAAATCCCGGTCACTCCATGTGAGATCTGTGCTGGACAAAACGGAGGCAGACAGGTTTTTCTCCGGGTACTCCGGTTTTCCCTGTCACAATTTCATTCCAGCAACACTCTCCACTATCATTTCATTGCATCTGTCATTCATTTAATCATTGCCCCAGAGGAGTGCGACAGGCTTCGGCAGCCGGCACACTTCATATCCTCGCGGCTAGATGGGGGCTTCATTCATTCCATTCCTGACCCGGTCGGAGACTGGAAGCAGGCTGTGGATTTTCATTTTCAACTGTAACTTCGATACTAATTATGACAGGTAACTGTAACTTCGATACTAATTATGACAAGTGACTCTAGCTTCGTTACTAATTATGACAAGAAATTGTAATTTTGATAAAAATTATGGCTGGTAACTGTAACTTCGATACTACTTATGACAGGTAACAGTAACTTCGATACTAATTATGACAGGTAACTGTAACTTCGTTACAAATTATGGCAGGTAACTGTAACTTCGATACTTTATGACAGGTAACAGTAACTTCGATACTAATTATGACAGAAAACAGTAACAACGATACTCATTATGACAGGTAAAAGTAACTTCGATACTAATTATGGCAGGTAACTGTAACTTCGATACTAATTATGACACTTAACTGTAACTTCGTTATTAATTATGGGAAGTAACTGTAATTTCGATACAAATTATGGCAGGTAACTGTAACTTCGATACCCTTATGACAGGTAACAGTAACTTCGATACCAATTATGACTAGTAACTGTAACTTCGATACTAATTATGACAAGTAACTGTAATTTCGATACAAATTATGGCAGGTAACTGTAATTTCGATACTAATTATGACAGGTAACAGTAACTTCGATACTAACAATGACAAGTAACAGTAACTTCGATACCAATTATGACAAGTAACTGTAACTCCGAAACTAATTATGACAGGTAACTGTAACATCGTTACTAATTATGACAAGTAACTGTAATTTCGATACAAATTATAGCAGGTAACAGTAACTTCGATACTAAATATGACAGGTAACTGTAACTTCGATACTAATTATGACATGTCACTGTAATTTCGATACAAATTATGACAGGTAACTGTAACTTCGTTACTAGTTATGGCAAGTAACTGCAATTTCAATACATGTTATTGCAGGTAACAGTAATTTCGATACTAATTATGACAGGTAACTGTAACTTCGATACTAATTATGACAGGTAACTGTAACTTCTTTACTAATTATGACAAGTAACTGCAATTTCGATACAAATGATGGCAGGTAACTGTAACTTCGATACTAATTATGACAGGTAACAGTAACTCCGATACTAATAATGACAGAAAACAGTAACTTCGATACCAATTATGACAGGTAACAGTAACTTCGATACTAATTATGGCAGGTAACTGTAACTTCGATACTAATTATAACAGTTAACTGTAACTTCGTTACTAATTATGGCAGGTAACAGTAACTTCGATGCTAATTATGACAGGTAACTGTTACTTCGTTACTAATTTTGACAAGTAACTGTAATTTCGATACATATTATGCCAGGTAACTAACTTCGATACTAATTATGGCAGGTAACAGTAACTTCGATACTAATTATGACAGGTAACTGTAACTTCGTTACAAATTAAGACAAGTAATTGTAATTTCGATACAAATTATGGCAGGTAACTGTAACTTCGATACAAATTATGACAGGTAACAGTAACTTCGATACTAATTATAACAGAAAACAGTAACATCGATACTAGTTATGACAGGTAACAGTAACTTCGATACTAATTATGACAAGTAACTGCAACTTCGTTACTAATTATGACAAGTAACTGTAATTTCGATACAAATTATGGCAGGTAACTGTAACTTCGATACTAATTATGACAGGTAACTGTAACGTCGCCACTAATTATGACAAGTAACTGTAATTTCGATACAAATTATGACAGGTAACAGTAACGTCGATACTAATTATGACAGGTAACTGTTACTTCGATACTAATTATGACAAGTAACTGTAATTTCGATACAAATTATGACAGGTAACTGTAACTTCGTTACTAAATATGGCATGTAACTGTAATTCGATACTAATTATGACATGTAACTGTAATTTCGATACAAATGATGGCAGGTAACTGTAACTTCGATACTAATTATGACAGGTAACTGTAACTTCGATAGTAATTATGACAGGAAACTGTAACTTCCTTACTAATTATGACATGTAACTGTTATTTCGATACTTATTATGGCAGATAACTGTAACTTCGATACTAATTATGACAGGTAACAGTAACTTCGATACTAATTATGACAAGTAACTGTAACTTCGAAACTAATTATGACAGGTAACAGTAACATCGTTACTAATTATGACAAGTAACTGTAATTTCGATACAAATTATGGCAGGTAACTGTAACATCGTTACTAATTATGACATGTAACTGTAATTTCGATACTAATTATGGCAGGTAACTGTAACTTCGTTACTAATTATGACATGTTACTGTAATTTCGATACAAATTATGGCAGGTAACTGTAACTTCGTTGCTAATTATGACAAGTAACTGTAATTGCGATACAAATGATGGCAGGTAACTGTAACTTCGATACTAATTATGACAGGAAACTGTAACTTCGTTACTAATTATGACATGTAACTGTTATTTCGATACATATTAAGGCAGATAACTGTAACTTCGATACTAATTATGACAGGTAACAGTAACTTCGATACTAATTATGACAAGTTACAGTTACTTCGATACTAATTATGACAAGTAACAGTAACTTCGAAACTAATTATGACAGGTAACAGTAACATCGTTACTAATTATGACAAGTAACTGTAATTTTGATACAAATTATGGCAGGTAACTGTAACTTCGATACTAATTATGACAGGTAACAGTAACTTCGATACTAATTATATCAAGTGACTGTAACATCGATACAGATTATGACAGGTAACAGTAACTTCGATAATAATTATGGCAGGTAACTGTAACTTCGTTACTAATTATGACATGTAACTGTAATTTCGATACAAATTATGGCAGGTAACTGTAACATCGATACTAATTATGACAGGTAACAGTAACTTCGATACTAATTATGACTAGTAACTGTACCTTCGATACTAATTATGACTGGTAACTGTAACATAGTTACTAATTATGACAGGTAACTGTAATTTCGATACAAATTATGGCAGGTAACTGTAATTTCGATACTAATTATGCCAGGTAACAGTAACTTCGATACTAATTATGACAAGTAACAGTAACTTCGATACCAATTATGACAAGTAACTGTAACTCCGAAACTACTTATGACAGGTAACTGTAACGTCGTTACTAATTATGACAAGTAACTGTAATTTCGATACAAATTATGGCAGGTAACTGTAACTTCGATACCAATTATGAGAGGTAACAGTAACTTCGATACTAATTATGGCAGGTAACAGTAATTTCGATACTAATTATGACAAGTAACTGTAATTTCAATACAAATTATAGCAGGTAACAGTAACTTCGATACTAATTATGACAGGTAACTGTAACTTCGATACTAATTATGACAAGTCACTGTAAATTCGATACAAATTATGACAGGTAACTGTAACTTCTTTACTAATTATGACAAGTAACTGCAATTTCGATACAAATGATGGCAGGTAACTGTAACTTCGATACTAATTATGACAGGTAACAGTAACTTCGATACTAATAATGACAGAAAACAGTAACTTCGATACTAATTATGACAGGTAACAGTAACTTCGATACTAAGTACGGCAGGTAACTGTAACTTCGGTACTTATTATGACAGGTAACAGTAACCTCGATGCTAATTATGACAGAAAACCGTAACAACGATAATAATTATGACAGGTAACAGTAACTTCGATACTAATTATGGCAGGTAACTGTAACTTCGATACTAATTATGACAGTTAACTGTAACTTCGTTACTAATTATGACAAGTAACTGTAATTTCGATACAAATTATTGCAGGTATCTGTAAATTCGATAGTAATTATGACAGGTAACAGTAACTTCGATACTAATTATGACAGGTAACAGTAACTTCGATACTAATAATGACAAGTAACTGTAACTTCGTTACTAATTATGGCAAGTAACTACAATTTCAATACAAATTATGGCAGGTAACAGTTACTTCGATACTAATTATGACAGGTAACTGTAACTTCGATACTAATTATGACAGGTAACTGTAACTTCTTTACTAATTATGACAAGTAACTGCAATTTCGATACAAATGATGGCAGGTAACTGTAACTTCGATACTAGTTATGACAGGTAACAGTAACTTCGATACTAATAATGACAGAAAACAGTAACTTCGATACTAATTATGACAGGTAACAGTAACTTCGATACTAATTATGGCAGGGAACTGTAACTTCGATACTAATTATTACAGTTAACTGTAACTTCGTTACTAATTATGGCAGGTAACAGTAACTTCGATACTAATTATGACAGAAAACAGTAACTTCGATACTAATTATGACAGGTAACAGTAACTTCGATACTAATTATCGCAGGTAACTGTAACTTAGATTCTAATTATGACATTTAACTGTAACTTTGTTACTAATTATGAAAATTAACTGTAATTTCGATACAAATTATGGCAGTTAAATGTAACTTCGATACTAATTATGACGGGTAACAGTAACTTCGATACTAATTATGACAAGTAACTGTAATTTCGATACAAATGATGACAGGTAACTGTAACTTCGATACAAATTATGACAGGTAACTGTAACTTCGATACTAAATATGGCAAGTAACTGTAATTTCGATACTAATTATGACAAGTAACTGTAATTTCGATACAAATGATGGCAGGTAACTGTAACTTCGATACTAATTATGACTGGTAACAGTAACTTCGATACTTATTATGACAAGTAACTGTAATTTCGATACAAAAGGTGGCAGGTAACTGTAACTTCGATACTAATTATGACAAGTAACTCTAACGTCGTTACTAATTATGACAAGAAACTGTAATTTTGATAAAAATTATGGCAGGTAACTGTAACTTCGATACTAATTATGACAGGTAACAGTAACTTCGATACTAATTATGACAGGCAACTGTAACATCGTTACTAATTATGACATGTAACTGTAATTTCGATACTAATTATGGCAGGTAACTGTAACTTCGTTACTAATTATGACATGTTACTGTAAATTCGATACAAATTATGGCAGGTAACTGTAACTTCGTTGCTAATTATGACAAGTAACTGTAATAGCGATACAAATGATGGCAGGTAACTGTAACTTCGATACCAATTATGACAGGTAACAGTAACTTCGATACTAATTATGACGGAAAACAGTAACTTCGAAACTAATTATGACAGGTAACAGTAACTTCGATACTAATTATGGCAGGTAACTGTAACTTCGATACTAATAATGACAGTTAACTGTAACGTCGTTACTAATTATGACAAGTAACTGTAATTTCGATACTAATTATGGCAGGTAACTGTAACATCGTTACTAATTATGACATGTAACTGTAATTTCGATACTAATTATGGCAGGTAACTGTAACTTCGTAACTAATTATGACATGTTACTTTAATTTCGATTCAAATTATGGCAGGTAACTGTAACTTCGTTGCTAATTATGACAAGCAACTGTAATTGCGATACAAATGATGGCAGGTAACTGTAACTTCGATACTATTTATGACAGGAAACTGTAACTTCGTTACTAATTATGACATGTAACTGTTATTTCGATACATATTAAGGCAGATAACTGTAACTTCGATACTAATTATGACAGGTAACAGTAACTTCGATACTAATTATGACAAGTAACAGTTACTTTGATACTAATTATGACAAGTAACAGTAACTTCGAAACTAATTATGACAGGTAACAGTAACATCGTTACTAATTATGACAAGTAACTGTAATTTCGATACAAATTATGGCAGGTAACTGTAACTTCGATACTAATTATGACAGGTAACAGTAACTTCGATACTAATTATGTCAAGTGACTGTAACTTCGATACTAATTATGACAGGTAACTGTAACTTCGATACTTATTATGACAAGTAACTCTAACTTCGTTACTAATTATGACAAGAAATTGTAATTTTGATAAAAATTATGGCAGGTAACTGTAACATCGATACTACTTATGACAGGTAACAGTAACTTCGATACTTATTATGACAGAAAACAGTAACAACGATAATAATTATGACAGGTTACAGTAACTTCGATACTAATTATGGCAGGTAACTGTAACTTCGATACTAATTATGACAGGTATCAGTAACTTCGATACTAATTACGACAGAAAACAGTAACATCGATACTAGTTATGACAGGTAACAGTAACTTCGATACTAATTATGACAAGTAACTGTAATTTCGATACAAATTATGGCAGGTAACTGTAACTTCGATACTAATTATGACAGGTACAGTAACTTCGATACTAATTATGACAGAAACAGTAACATCGATACTAGTTATGACAGGTAACAGTAACTTCGTTACTAATTATGACAAGTAACTGTAATTTCGATACAAATAATGGCAGATAACTGTAACTTCGATAATAATTATGGCAGGTAACAGTAACTTCGATACTAATTATGACAGGTAACTGTAACTTCGCTACTAATTATGACAAGTAACTGTAATTTCGATACAAATTATGACAGGTAACAGTAACTTCGATACTAATTATGACAGGTAACTGTAACTTCGATACTAATTATGACAAGTAACTGTAATTTCGATACAAATTATGACAGGTAACTGTAACTTCGTTACTAAATATGGCAAGTAACTGTAATTTCGATACTAATTATGACAAGTAACTGTAATTTCGATACAAATGATGGCAGGTAAATGTAACTTCGATACTAATTATGACAGGTAACAGTAACTTCGATACTAATTATGACAAGTAACTGTAATTTCGATACAAATGATGGCAGGTAACTGTAACTTCGATACAAATTATGACAGGTAACTGTAACTTCGATACTAATTATGACAGGTTACTGTAACTTCGATACTAACTATGACAAGAAATTGTAATTTTGATAAAAATTATGGCAGGTAACTGTAACCTCGCAACTAATTATGACAGGTAACTGTAACATCGTTACTAATTATGACAAGTAACTGTAATTTCAATACGAAAGGTGGCAGGTAACTGCAACTTCGATACAAATTATGACAGGTAACTGTAACTTCGATACTATTTATGACAGATTACTGTAACTTCGATACTAATTATGACAGGAAACTGTAACTTCGATACTAATTATGACAAATAACTCTAACGTCGTTACTAATTATGACAAGAAACTGTAATTTTGATAAAAATTATGGCAGGTAACTGTAACTTCGATACTAATTATGACAGGTAACAGTAACTTCGATACTAATTATGACAGGCAACTGTAACATCGTTACTAATTATGACATGTAACTGTAATTTCGATACTAATTATGGCAGGTAACTGTAACTTCGTTACTAATTATGACATGTTACTGTAATTTCAATACAAATTATGGCAGGTAACTGTAACTTCCTTGCTAATTATGACAAGTAACTGTAATAGCGATACAAATGATGGCAGGTAACTGTAACTTCGATACTAATTATGAAAGGTAACAGTAACTTCGATACTAATTATGACGGAAAATTGTAACTTCGATACTAATTATGACAGGTAACAGTAACTTCGATACTAATTATAGCAGGTAACTGTAACTTCGATACTAATAATGTCAGTTAACTGTAACGTCGTTTCTAATTATGACAAGTAACTGTAATTTCGATACTAATTACGGCAGGTAACTGTAACATCGTTACTAATTATGACATGTAACTGTAATTTCGATACTAATTATGGCAGGTAACTGTAACTTCGTTACTAATTATGACATGTTACTGTAATTTCGATACAAATTATGGCAGGTAACTGTAACTTCGTTGCTAATTATGACAAGTAACTGTAATTGCGATACAAATGATGGCAGGTAACTGTAACTTCGATACTAATTATGACAGGAAACTGTAACTTCGTTACTAATTATGACATGTAACTGTTATTTCGATACATATTAAGGCAGATAACTGTAACTTCGATACTAATTATGACAGGTAACAGTAACTTCGATACTAATTATGACAAGTAACAGTTACTTCGATACTAATTATGACAAGTAACAGTAACTTCGAAACTAATTATGACAGGTAACAGTAACATCGTTACTAATTATGACAAGTAACTGTAATTTTGATACAAATTATGGCAGGTAACTGTAACTTCGATACTAATTATGACAGGTAAGAGTAACTTCGATACTAATTATATCAAGTGACTGTAACTTCGATACAAATTATGACAGGTAACAGTAACTACGATAATAATTATGGCAGGTAACTGTAACTTCGTTACTAATTATGACATGTAACTGTAATTTCGATACAAATTATGGCAGGTAACTGTAACTTCGATACTAATTATGTCAGGTAACAGTAACTTCGATACTAATTATGACTAGTAACTGTACCTTCGATACTAATTATGACAGGTAACTGTAACTTAGTTACTAATTATGACAAGTAACTGTAATTTCGATACAAATTATGGCAGGTAACTGTAATTTCGATACTAATTATGCCAGGCAACAGTAACGTCGATACTAATTATGACAAGTAACAGTAACTTCGATACCAATTATGACAAGTAACTGTAACTCCGAAACTACTTATGACAGGTAACTGTAACGTCGTAACTAATTATGACAAGTAACTGTAATTTCGAAACAAATTATGGCAGGTATCTGTAACTTCGATACCAATTATGAGAGGTAACAGTAACTTCGATACTAATTATGGCAGGTAACTGTAATTTCGATACTAATTATGACAAGTAACTGTAATTTCAATACAAATTATAGCAGGTAACAGTAACTTCGATACTAATTATGACAGGTAACTGTAACTTCGATACTAATTATGACAAGTCACTGTAACTTCGTTACTAATTATGACAAGTAACTGTAATTTCGATACAAATTATTGCAGGTAACTGTAAATTCGATAGTAATTATGACAGGTAACAGTAACTTCGATACTAATTATGACAGGTAACAGTAACTTCGATACTAATAATGACAAGTAACTGTAACTTCGTTACTAATTATGGCAAGTAACTACAATTTCAATACAAATTATGGCAGGTAACAGTTACTTCGATACTAATTATGACAGGTAACTGTAACTTCGATACTAATTATGACAGGTAACTGTAACTTCTTTACTAATTATGACAAGTAACTGCAATTTCGATACAAATGATGGCAGGTAACTGTAACTTCGATACTAGTTATGACAGGTAACAGTAACTTCGATACTAATAATGACAGAAAACAGTAACTTCGATACTAATTATGACTGGTAACAGTAACTTCGATACTAATTATGGCAGGGAACTGTAACTTCGATACTAATTATTACAGTTAACTGTAACTTCGTTACTAATTATGGCAGGTAACAGTAACTTCGATACTAATTATGACAGAAAACAGTAACTTCGATACTAATTATGACAGGTAACAGTAACTTCGATACTAATTATCGCAGGTAACTGTAACTTAGATTCTAATTATGACATTTAACTGAAACTTTGTTACTAATTATGAAAATTAACTGTAATTTCGATACAAATTATGGCAGTTAAATGTAACTTCGATACTAATTATGACGGGTAACAGTAACTTTGATACTAATTATGACAAGTAACTGTAATTTCGATACAAATGATGACAGGTAACTGTAACTTCGATACAAATTATGACAGGTAACTGTAACTTCGATACTAAATATGGCAAGTAACTGTAATTTCGATACTAATTATGACAAGTAACTGTAATTTCGATACAAATGATGGCAGGTAACTGTAACTTCGATACTAATTATGACAGGTAACAGTAACTTCGATACTAATTATGACAAGTAACTGTAATTTCGATACAAAAGGTGGCAGGTAACTGTAACTTCGATACTAATTATGACAAGTAACTCTAACGTCGTTACTAATTATGACAAGAAACTGTAATTTGGATAAAAATTATGGCAGGTAACTGTAACTTCGATACTAATTATGACAGGTAACAGTAACTTCGATACTAATTATGACAGGCAACTGTAACATCGTTACTAATTATGACATGTAACTGTAATTTCGATACTAATTATGGCAGGTAACTGTAACTTCGTTACTAATTATGACATGTTACTGTAATTTCGATACAAATTATGGCAGGTAACTGTAACTTCGTTGCTAATTATGACAAGTAACTGTAATAGCGATACAAATGATGGCAGGTGACTGTAACTTCGATACCAATTATGACAGGTAACAGTAACTTCGATACTAATTATGACGGAAAACAGTAACTTCGAAACTAATTATGACAGGTAACAGTAACTTCGATACTAATTATGGCAGGTAACTGTAACTTCGATACTAATAATGACAGTTAACTGTAACGTCGTTACTAATTATGACAAGTAACTGTAATTTCGATACTAATTATGGCAGGTAACTGTAACATCGTTACTAATTATGACATGTAACTGTAATTTCGATACTAATTATGGCAGGTAACTGTAACTTCGTAACTAATTATGACATGTTACTTTAATTTCGATACAAATTATGGCAGGTAACTGTAACTTCGTTGCTAATTATGACAAGCAACTGTAATTGCGATACAAATGATGGCAGGTAACTGTAACTTCGATACTATTTATGACAGGAAACTGTAACTTCGTTACTAATTATGACATGTAACTGTTATTTCGATACATATTAAGGCAGATAACTGTAACTTCGATACTAATTATGACAGGTAACAGTAACTTCGATACTAATTATGACAAGTAACAGTTAATTTGATACTAATTATGACAAGTAACAGTAACTTCGAAACTAATTATGACAGGTAACAGTAACATCGTTACTAATTATGACAAGTAACTGTAATTTCGATACAAATTATGGCAGGTAACTGTAACTTCGATACTAATTATGACAGGTAACAGTAACTTCGATACTAATTATGTCAAGTGACTGTAACTTCGATACTAATTATGACAGGTAACTGTAACTTCGATACTTATTATGACAAGTAACTCTAACTTCGTTACTAATTATGACAAGAAATTGTAATTTTGATAAAAATTATGGCAGGTAACTGTAACATCGATACTACTTATGACAGGTAACAGTAACTTCGATACTTATTATGACAGAAAACAGTAACAACGATAATAATTATGACAGGTTACAGTAACTTCGATACTAATTATGGCAGGTAACTGTAACTTCGATACTAATTATGACAGGTAACAGTAACTTCGATACTAAATACGACAGAAAACAGTAACATCGATACTAGTTATGACAGGTAACAGTAACTTCGATACTAATTATGACATGTAACTGTAATTTCGATACAAATTATGGCAGGTAATTGTAACTTCGATACTAATTATGACAGGTACAGTAACTTCGATACTAATTATGACAGAAAACAGTAACATCGATACTAGTTATGACAGGTAACAGTAACTTCGTTACTAATTATGACAAGTAACTGTAATTTCGATACAAATAATGGCAGGTAACTGTAACTTCGATAATAATTATGGCAGGTAACAGTAACTTCGATACTAATTATGACAGGTAACTGTAACTTCGCTACTAATTATGACAAGTAACTGTAATTTCGATACAAATTATGACAGGTAACAGTAACTTCGATACTAATTATGACAGGTAACTGTAACTTCGATACTAATTATGACAAGTAACTGTAATTTCGATACAAATTATGACAGGTAACTGTAACTTCGTTACTAAATATGGCAAGTAACTGTAATTTCGATACTAATTATGACAAGTAACTGTAATTTCGATACAAATGATGGCAGGTAAATGTAACTTCGATACTAATTATGACAGGTAACAGTAACTTCGATACTAATTATGACAAGTAACTGTAATTTCGATACAAATGATGGCAGGTAACTGTAACTTCGATACAAATTATGACAGGTAACTGTAACTTCGATACTAATTATGACAGGTTACTGTAACTTCGATACTAACTATGACAAGAAATTGTAATTTTGATAAAAATTATGGCAGGTAACTGTAACCTCGCAACTAATTATGACAGGTAACTGTAACATCGTTACTAATTATGACAAGTAACTGTAATTTCAATACGAAAGGTGGCAGGTAACTGCAACTTCGATACAAATTATGACAGGTAACTGTAACTTCGATACTATTTATGACAGATTACTGTAACTTCGATACTAATTATGACAGGAAACTGTAACTTCGATACTAATTATGACAAATAACTCTAACGTCGTTACTAATTATGACAAGAAACTGTAATTTTGATAAAAATTATGGCAGGTAACTGTAACTTCGATACTAATTATGACAGGTAACAGTAACTTCGATACTAATTATGACAGGCAACTGTAACATCGTTACTAATTATGACATGTAACTGTAATTTCGATACTAATTATGGCAGGTAACTGTAACTTCGTTACTAATTATGACAGGTAACAGTAACTTCGATACTAATTATGACGGAAAACTGTAACTTCGAAACTAATTATGACAGTTAACAGTAACTTCGATACTAATTATGACGGAAAACTGTAACTTCGAAACTAATTATGACAGGTAACAGTAACTTCGATACTAATTATAGCAGGTAACTGTAACTTCGATACTAATAATGTCAGTTAACTGTAACGTCGTTACTAATTATGACAAGTAACTGTAATTTCGATACTAATTACGGCAGGTAACTGTAACATCGTTACTAATTATGACATGTAACTGTAATTTCGATACTAACTATGGCAGGTAACTGTAACTTCGTTACTAATTATGACATGTTACTGTAATTTCGATACAAATTATGGCAGGTAACTGTAACTTCGTTGCTAATTATGACAAGGAACTGTAATTGCGATACAAGTGATGGCAGGTAACTGTAACTTCGATACTAATTATGACAGGAAACTGTAACTTCGTTACTAATTATGACATGTAACTGTTATTTCGATACATATTAAGGCAGATAACTGTAACTTCGATACTAATTATGACAGGTAACAGTAACTTCGATACTAATTATGACAAGTAACAGTTACTTCGATACTAATTATGACAAGTAACAGTAACTTCGAAACTAATTATGACAGGTAACAGTAACATCGTTACTAATTATCACAAGTAACTGTAATTTTGATACAAATTATGGCAGGTAACTGTAACTTCGATACTAATTATGACAGGTAAGAGTAACTTCGATACTAATTATATCAAGTGACTGTAACTTCGATACAAATTATGACAGGTAACAGTAACTTCGATAGTAATTATGGCAGGTAACTGTAACTTCGTTACTAATTATGACATGTAACTGTAATTTCGATACAAATTATGGCAGGTAACTGTAACTTCGATACTAATTATGTCAGGTAACAGTAACTTCGATACTAATTATGACTAGTAACTGTACCTTCGATACTAATTATGACAGGTAACTGTAACTTAGTTACTAATTATGACAAGTAACTGTAATTTCGATACAAATTATGGCAGGTAACTGTAATTTCGATACTCATTATGCCAGGTAACAGTAACTTCGATACTAATTATGACAAGTAACAGTAACTTCGATACCAATTATGACAAGTAACTGTAACTCCGAAACTACTTATGACAGGTAACTGTAACGTCGTTACTAATTATGACAAGTAACTGTAATTTCGTTACTAATTATGGCAAGTAACTACAATTTCAATACAAATTATGGCAGGTAACAGTTACTTCGATACTAATTATGACAGGTAACTGTAACTTCGATACTAATTATGACAGGTAACTGTAACTTCTTTACTAATTATGACATGTAACTGCAATTTCGATACAAATGATGGCAGGTAACTGTAACTTCGATACTAGTTATGACAGGTAACAGTAACTTCGATACTAATAATGACAGAAAACAGTAACTTCGATACTAATTATGACAGGTAACAGTAACTTCGATACTAATTATGGCAGGGAACTGTAACTTCGATACTAATTATTACAGTTAACTGTAACTTCGTTACTAATTATGGCAGGTAACAGTAACTTCGATACTAATTATGACAGAAAACAGTAACTTCGATACTAATTATGACAGGTAACAGTAACTTCGATACTAATTATCGCAGGTAACTGTAACTTAGATTCTAATTATGACATTTAACTGTAACTTTGTTACTAATTATGAAAATTAACTGTAATTTCGATACAAATTATGGCAGTTAAATGTAACTTTGATACTAATTATGACGGGTAACAGTAACTTCGATACTAATTATGACAAGTATCTGTAATTTCGATACATATGATGACAGGTAACTGTAACTTCGATACAAATTATGACAGGTAACTGTAACTTCGATACTAAATATGGCAAGTAACTGTAATTTCGATACTAATTAAGACAAGTAACTGTAATTTCGATACAAATGATGGCAGGTAACTGTAACTTCGATACTAATTATGACAGGTAACAGTAACTTCGATACTAATTATGACAAGTAACTGTAATTTCGATACAAAAGGTGGCAGGTAACTGTAACTTCGATACTAATTATGACAAGTAACTCTAACGTCGTTACTAATTATGACAAGAAACTGTAATTTTGATAAAAATTATGGCAGGTAACTGTAACTTCGATACTAATTATGACAGGTAACAGTAACTTCGATACTAATTATGACAGGCAACTGTAACATCGTTACTAATTATGACATGTAACTGTAATTTCGATACTAATCATGGCCGGTAACTGTATCTTCGTTACTAATTATGACATGTTACTGTAATTTCGATACAAATTATGGCAGGTAACTGTAACTTCGTTGCTAATTATGACAAGTAACTGTAATAGCGATACAAATGATGGCAGGTAACTGTAACTTCGATACCAATTATGACAGGTAACAGTAACTTCGATACTAATTATGACGGAAAACAGTAACTTCGAAACTAATTATGACAGGTAACAGTAACTTCGATACTAATTATGGCAGGTAACTGTAACTTCGATACTAATAATGACAGTTAACTGTAACGTCGTTACTAATTATGACAAGTAACTGTAATTTCGATACTAATTATGGCAGGTAACTGTAACATCGTTACTAATTATGACATGTAACTGTAATTTCGATACTAATTATGGCAGGTAACTGTAACTTCGTAACTAATTATGACATGTTACTTTAATTTCGATACAAATTATGGCAGGTAACTGTAACTTCGTTGCTAATTATGACAAGCAACTGTAATTGCGATACAAATGATGGCAGGTAACTGTAACTTCGATACCAATTATGACAGGTAACAGTTACTTTGATACTAATTATGACAAGTAACAGTAACTTCGAAACTAATTATGACAGGTAACAGTAACATCGTTACTAATTATGACAAGTAACTGTAATTTCGATACAAATTATGGCAGGTAACTGTAACTTCGATACTAATTATGACAGGTAACAGTAACTTCGATACTAATTATGTCAAGTGACTGTAACTTCGATACTAATTATGACAGGTAACTGTAACTTCGATACTTATTATGACAAGTAACTCTAACTTCGTTACTAATTATGACAAGAAATTGTAATTTTGATAAAAATTATGGCAGGTAACTGTAACATCGATACTACTTATGACAGGTAACAGTAACTTCGATACTTATTATGACAGAAAACAGTAACAACGATAATAATTATGACAGGTTACAGTAACTTCGATACTAATTATGGCAGGTAACTGTAACTTCGATACTAATTATGACAGGTAACAGTAACTTCGATACTAATTACGACAGAAAACAGTAACATCGATACTAGTTATGACAGGTAACAGTAACTTCGATACTAATTATGACAAGTAACTGTAATTTCGATACAAATTATGGCAGGTAACTGTAACTTCGATACTAATTATGACAGGT
Organism: Meconema thalassinum; assembly: GCA_946902985.2. Taxonomy (NCBI): domain Eukaryota; kingdom Metazoa; phylum Arthropoda; class Insecta; order Orthoptera; family Tettigoniidae; genus Meconema; species Meconema thalassinum. The sequence goes on from OX336388.2 coordinate 1,659,235,284, forward strand.
ACAGTAACTTCGATACTAATTATGACAGAAAACAGTAACATCGATACTAGTTATGACAGGTAACAGTAACTTCGTTACTAATTATGACAAGTAACTGTAATTTCGATACAAATAATGGCAGGTAACTGTAACTTCGATAATAATTATGGCAGGTAACAGTAACTTCGATACTAATTATGACAGGTAACTGTAACTTCGCTACTAATTATGACAAGTAACTGTAATTTCGATACAAATTATGACAGGTAACAGTAACTTCGATACTAATTATGACAGGTAACTGTAACTTCGATACTAATTATGACAAGTAACTGTAATTTCGATACAAATTATGACAGGTAACTGTAACTTCGTTACTAAATATGGCAAGTAACTGTAATTTCGATACTAATTATGACAAGTAACTGTAATTTCGATACAAATGATGGCAGGTAAATGTAACTTCGATACTAATTATGACAGGTAACAGTAACTTCGATACTAATTATGACAAGTAACTGTAATTTCGATACAAATGATGACAGGTAACAGTAACTTCGATACTAATTATGACAAGTAACTGTAATTTTGATAAAAATTATGGCAGGTAACTGTAACCTCGAAACTAATTATGACAGGTAACTATAACATCGTTACTAATTATGACAAGTAACTGTAATTTCGATACAAAAGGTGGCAGGTAACTGTAACTTCGATACAAATTATGACAGGTAACTGTAACTTCGATACTATTTATGACAGATTACTGTAACTTCGATACTAATTATGACAGGAAACTGTAACTTCGATACTAATTATGACAAATAACTCTAACGTCGTTACTAATTATGACAAGAAACTGTAATTTTGATAAAAATTATGGCAGGTAACTGTAACTTCGATACTAATTATTACAGGTAACAGTAACTTCGATACTAATTATGACAGGCAACTGTAACATCGTTACTAATTATGACATGTAACTGTAATTTCGATACTAATTATGGCAGGTAACTGTAACTTCGTTACTAATTATGACATGTTACTGTAATTTCGATACAAATTATGGCAGGTAACTGTAACTTCGTTGCTAATTATGACAAGTAAATGTAATAGCGATACAAATGATGGCAGGTAACTGTAACTTCGATACTAATTATGACAGGTAACAGTAACTTCGATACTAATTATGACGGAAAACAGTAACTTCGAAACTAATTATGACAGGTAACAGTAACTTCGATACTAATTATAGCAGGTAACTGTAACTTCGATACTAATAATGTCAGTTAACTGTAACGTCGTTACTAATTATGACAAGTAACTGTAATTTCGATACTAATTATGGCAGGTAACTGTAACATCGTTACCAATTATGACATGTAACTGTAATTTCGATACTAATTATGGCAGGTAACTGTAACTTCGTTACTAATTATGACATGTTACTGTAATTTCGATACAAATTATGGCAGGTAACTGTAACTTCGTTGCTAATTATGACAAGTAACTGTAATTGCGATACAAATGATGGCAGGTAACTGTAACTTCGATACTAATTATGACAGGAAACTGTAACTTCGTTACTAATTATGACATGTAACTGTTATTTCGATACATATTAAGGCAGATAACTGTAACTTCGATACTAATTATGACAGGTAACAGTAACTTCGATACTAATTATGACAAGTAACAGTTACTTCGATACTAATTATGACAAGTAACAGTAACTTCGAAACTAATTATGACAGGTAACAGTAACATCGTTACTAATTATCGCAAGTAACTGTAATTTTGATACAAATTATGGCAGGTAACTGTAACTTCGATACTAATTATGACAGGTAAGAGTAACTTCGATACTAATTATATCAAGTGACTGTAACTTCGATACAAATTATGACAGGTAACAGTAACTTCGATAATAATTATGGCAGGTAACTGTAACTTCGTTACTAATTATGACATGTAACTGTAATTTCGATACAAATTATGGCAGGTAACTGTAACTTCGATACTAATTATGTCAGGTAACAGTAACTTCGATACTAATTATGACTAGTAACTGTACCTTCGATACTAATTATGACAGGTAACTGTAACTTAGTTACTAATTATGACAAGTAACTGTAATTTCGATACAAATTATGGCAGGTAACTGTAATTTCGATACTCATTATGCCAGGTAACAGTAACTTCGATACTAATTATGACAAGTAACAGTAACTTCGATACCAATTATGACAAGTAACTGTAACTCCGAAACTACTTATGACAGGTAACTGTAACGTCGTTACTAATTATGACAAGTAACTGTAATTTTGATAAAAATTATGGCAGGTAACTGTAACTTCGATACTAATTATGACAGGTAACAGTAACTTCGATACTAATTATGACAGGCAACTGTAACATCGTTACTAATTATGACATGTAACTGTAATTTCGATACTAATTATGGCAGGTAACTGTATCTTCGTTACTAATTATGACAGGTAACAGTAACTTCGATACTAATTATGACGGAAAACTGTAACTTCGAAACTAATTATGACAGTTAACAGTAACTTCGATACTAATTATGACGGAAAACTGTAACTTCGAAACTAATTATGACAGGTAACAGTAACTTCGATACTAATTATAGCAGGTAACTGTAACTTCGATACTAATAATGTCAGTTAACTGTAACGTCGTTACTAATTATGACAAGTAACTGTAATTTCGATACTAATTACGGCAGGTAACTGTAACATCGTTACTAATTATGACATGTAACTGTAATTTCGATACTAACTATGGCAGGTAACTGTAACTTCGTTACTAATTATGACATGTTACTGTAATTTCGATACAAATTATGGCAGGTAACTGTAACTTCGTTGCTAATTATGACAAGGAACTGTAATTGCGATACAAATGATGGCAGGTAACTGTAACTTCGATACTAATTATGACAGGAAACTGTAACTTCGTTACTAATTATGACATGTAACTGTTATTTCGATACATATTAAGGCAGATAACTGTAACTTCGATACTAATTATGACAGGTAACAGTAACTTCGATACTAATTATGACAAGTAACAGTTACTTCGATACTAATTATGACAAGTAACAGTAACTTCGAAACTAATTATGACAGGTAACAGTAACATCGTTACTAATTATCACAAGTAACTGTAATTTTGATACAAATTATGGCAGGTAACTGTAACTTCGATACTAATTATGACAGGTAAGAGTAACTTCGATACTAATTATATCAAGTGACTGTAACTTCGATACAAATTATGACAGGTAACAGTAACTTCGATAATAATTATGGCAGGTAACTGTAACTTCGTTACTAATTATGACATGTAACTGTAATTTCGATACAAATTATGGCAGGTAACTGTAACTTCGATACTAATTATGTCAGGTAACAGTAACTTCGATACTAATTATGACTAGTAACTGTACCTTCGATACTAATTATGACAGGTAACTGTAACTTAGTTACTAATTATGACAAGTAACTGTAATTTCGATACAAATTATGGCAGGTAACTGTAATTTCGATACTCATTATGCCAGGTAACAGTAACTTCGATACTAATTATGACAAGTAACAGTAACTTCGATACCAATTATGACAAGTAACTGTAACTCCGAAACTACTTATGACAGGTAACTGTAACGTCGTTACTAATTATGACAAGTAACTGTAATTTCGTTACTAATTATGGCAAGTAACTACAATTTCAATACAAATTATGGCAGGTAACAGTTACTTCGATACTAATTATGGCAGGTAACTGTAACTTCGATACTAATTATGACAGGTAACTGTAACTTCTTTACTAATTATGACAAGTAACTGCAATTTCGATACAAATGATGGCAGGTAACTGTAACTTCGATACTAGTTATGACAGGTAACAGTAACTTCGATACTAATAATGACAGAAAACAGTAACTTCGATACTAATTATGACAGGTAACAGTAACTTCGATACTAATTATGGCAGGGAACTGTAACTTCGATACTAATTATTACAGTTAACTGTAACTTCGTTACTAATTATGGCAGGTAACAGTAACTTCGATACTAATTATGACAGAAAACAGTAACTTCGATACTAATTATGACAGGTAACAGTAACTTCGATACTAATTATCGCAGGTAACTGTAACTTAGATTCTAATTATGACATTTAACTGTAACTTTGTTACTAATTATGAAAATTAACTGTAATTTCGATACAAATTATGGCAGTTAAATGTAACTTTGATACTAATTATGACGGGTAACAGTAACTTCGATACTAATTATGACAAGTATCTGTAATTTCGATACATATGATGACAGGTAACTGTAACTTCGATACAAATTATGACAGGTAACTGTAGCTTCGATACTAAATATGGCAAGTAACTGTAATTTCGATACTAATTAAGACAAGTAACTGTAATTTCGATACAAATGATGGCAGGTAACTGTAACTTCGATACTAATTATGACAGGTAACAGTAACTTCGATACTAATTATGACAAGTAACTGTAATTTCGATACAAAAGGTGGCAGGTAACTGTAACTTCGATACTAATTATGACAAGTAACTCTAACGTCGTTACTAATTATGACAAGAAACTGTAATTTTGATAAAAATTATGGCAGGTAACTGTAACTTCGATACTAATTATGACAGGTAACAGTAACTTCGATACTAATTATGACAGGCAACTGTAACATCGTTACTAATTATGACATGTAACTGTAATTTCGATACTAATCATGGCCGGTAACTGTATCTTCGTTACTAATTATGACATGTTACTGTAATTTCGATACAAATTATGGCAGGTAACTGTAACTTCGTTGCTAATTATGACAAGTAACTGTAATAGCGATACAAATGATGGCAGGTAACCGTAACTTCGATACCAATTATGACAGGTAACAGTAACTTCGATACTAATTATGACGGAAAACAGTAACTTCGAAACTAATTATGACAGGTAACAGTAACTTCGATACTAATTATGGCAGGTAACTGTAACTTCGATACTAATAATGACAGTTAACTGTAACGTCGTTACTAATTATGACAAGTAACTGTAATTTCGATACTAATTATGGCAGGTAACTGTAACATCGTTACTAATTATGACATGTAACTGTAATTTCGATACTAATTATGGCAGGTAACTGTAACTTCGTAACTAATTATGACATGTTACTTTAATTTCGATACAAATTATGGCAGGTAACTGTAACTTCGTTGCTAATTATGACAAGCAACTGTAATTGCGATACAAATGATGGCAGGTAACTGTAACTTCGATACCAATTATGACAGGTAACAGTTACTTTGATACTAATTATGACAAGTAACAGTAACTTCGAAACTAATTATGACAGGTAACAGTAACATCGTTACTAATTATGACAAGTAACTGTAATTTCGATACAAATTATGGCAGGTAACTGTAACTTCGATACTAATTATGACAGGTAACAGTAACTTCGATACTAATTATGTCAAGTGACTGTAACTTCGATACTAATTATGACAGGTAACTGTAACTTCGATACTTATTATGACAAGTAACTCTAACTTCGTTACTAATTATGACAAGAAATTGTAATTTTGATAAAAATTATGGCAGGTAACTGTAACATCGATACTACTTATGACAGGTAACAGTAACTTCGATACTTATTATGACAGAAAACAGTAACAACGATAATAATTATGACAGGTTACAGTAACTTCGATACTAATTAGGGCAGGTAACTGTAACTTCGATACTAATTATGACAGGTAACAGTAACTTCGATACTAATTACGACAGAAAACAGTAACATCGATACTAGTTATGACAGGTAACAGTAACTTCGATACTAATTATGACAAGCAACTGTAATTTCGATACAAATTATGGCAGGTAACTGTAACTTCGATACTAATTATGACAGGTACAGTAACTTCGATACTAATTATGACAGAAAACAGTAACTTCGATACTAATTATGACGGGTAACAGTAACTTCGATACTAATTATGACAAGTAACTGTAATTTCGATACAAATGATGGCAGGTAACTGTAACTTCGATACAAATTATGACAGGTAACTGTAACTTCGATACTAAATATGGCAAGTAACTGTAATTTCGATACTAATTATGACAAGTAACTGTAATTTCGATACAAATGATGGCAGGTAACTGTAACTTCGATACTAATTATGACAGGTAACAGTAACTTCGATACTAATTATGACAAGTAACTGTAATTTCGATACAAAAGGTGGCAGGTAACTGTAACTTCGATACAAATTATGACAGGTAACTGTAACTTCGATACTAATTATGACAGATTACTGTAACGTCGATACTAATTATGACAGGAAACTGTAACTTCGATACTAATTATGACAAGTAACTCTAACGTCGTTACTAATTATGACAAGAAACTGTAATTTTGATAAAAATTATGGCAGGTAACTGTAACTTCGATACTAATTATGACAGGTAACAGTAACTTCGATACTTATTATGACAGGCAACTGTAACATCGTTACTAATTATGACATGTAACTGTAATTTCGATACTAATTATGGCAGGTAACTGTAACTTCGTTACTAATTATGACATGTTACTGTAATTTCGATACAAATTATGGCAGGTAACTGTAACTTCGTTGCTAATTATGACAAGTAACTGTAATAGCGATACAAATGATGGCAGGTAACTGTAACTTCGATACTAATTATGACAGGTAACAGTAACTTCGATACTAATTATGACGGAAAACAGTAACTTCGAAACTAATTATGACAGGTAACAGTAACTTCGATACTAATTATGGCAGGTAACTGTAACTTCGATACTAATAGTGACAGTTAACTGTAACGTCGTTACTAATTATGACAAGTAACTGTAATTTCGATACTAATTATGGCAGGTAACTTTAACATTGTTACTAATTATGACATGTAACTGTAATTTCGATACTAATTATGGCAGGTAACTGTAACTTCGTTACTAATTATGACATGTTACTTTAATTTCGATACAAATTATGGCAGGTAACTGTAACTTCGTTGCTAATTATGACAAGAAACTGTAATCGCGATACAAATGATGGCAGGTAACTGTAACTTCGATACTAATTATGACAGGAAACTGTAACTTCGTTACTAATTATGACATGTAACTGTTATTTCGATACATATTAAGGCAGATAACTGTAACTTCGATACTAATTATGACAGGTAACAGTAACTTCGATACTAATTATGACAAGTAACAGTTACTTCGATACTAATTATGACAAGTAACAGTAACTTCGAAACTAATTATGACAGGTAACAGTAACATCGTTACTAATTATGACAAGTAACTGTAATTTCGATACAAATTATGGCAGGTAACTGTAACTTCGATACTAATTATGACAGGTAACAGTAACTTCGATACTAATTATGTCAAGTGACTGTAACTTCGATACTAATTATGACAGGTAACTGTAACTTCGATACTTATTATGACAAGTAACTCTAACTTCGTTACTAATTATGACAAGAAATTGTAATTTTGATAAAAATTATGGCAGGTAACTGTAACATCGATACTACTTATGACAGGTAGCAGTAACTTCGATACTAATTATGACAGGTAACTGTAACTTCGTTACTAATTAAGACATGTAACTGTAATTTCGATACAAATTATGGCAGGTAACTGTAACTTCGATACTAATTATGACAGGTAACAGTAACTTCGATACTAATTATGACAGTTAACTGTAACTTCGTTACTAATTATGGCAGGTAACAGTAACTTCGATACTAATTATGACAGAAAACAGTATCTTCGATACTAATTATGACAGGTAACAGTAACTTCGATACTAATTATGGCAGGTAACTGTAACTTAGATTCTAATTATGACATTTAACTGTAACTTTGTTACTAATTATGAAAATTAACTGTAATTTCGATACAAATTATGGCAGTTAAATGTAACTTCGATATTAATTATGACGGGTAACAGTAACTTCGATACTAATTATGACAAGTAACTGTAATTTCGATACAAATGATGACAGGTAACTGTAACTTCGATACAAATTATGACAGGTAACTGTAACTTCGATACTAAATATGGCAAGTAACTGTAATTTCGATACTAATTATGACAAGTAACTGTAATTTCGATACAAATGATGGCAGGTAACTGTAACTTCGATACTAATTATGACAGGTAACAGTAACTTCGATACTAATTATGACAAGTAACTGTAATTTCGATACAAAGGTGGCAGGTAACTGTAACTTCGATACTAATTATGACAAGTAACTCTAACGTCATTACTAATTATGACAAGAAACTGTAATTTTGATAAAAATTATGGCAGGTAACTGTAACTTCGATACTAATTATGACAGGTAACAGTAACTTCGATACTAATTATGACAGGCAACTGTAACATCGTTACTAATTATGACATGTAACTGTAATTTCGATACTAATTATGGCAGGTAACTGTAACTTCGTTACTAATTATGACATGTTACTGTAATTTCGATACAAATTATGGCAGGTAACTGTAACTTCGTTGCTAATTATGACAAGTAACTGTAATTGCGATACAAATGATGGCAGGTAACTGTAACTTCGATACTAATTATGACAGGAAACTGTAACTTCGTTACTAATTATGACATGTAACTGTTATTTCGATACATATTAAGGCAGATAACTGTAACTTCGATACTAATTATGACAGGAAACAGTAACTTCGATACTAATTATGACAAGTAACAGTTACTTCGATACTAATTATGACAAGTAAGAGTAACTTCGAAACTAATTATGACAGATAACAGTAACTTCGATACTAATTATGACAAGTAACAGTTACTTCGATACTAATTATGACAAGTAAGAGTAACTTCGATAATAATTATGGCAGGTAACTGTAACTTCGTTACTAATTATGACATGTAACTGTAATTTCGATACAAATTATGGCAGGTAACTGTAACTTCGATACTAATTATGACAGGTAACAGTAACTTCGATACTAATTATGACTAGTAACTGTACCTTCGATACTAATTATGACAGGTAACTGTAACTTCGTTACTAATTATGACAAGTAACTGTAATTTCGATACAAATTATGGCAGGTAACTGTAATTTCGATACTAATTATACCATGTAACAGTAACTTCGATACTAATTATGACAAGTAACAGTAACTTCGATACCAATGATGACAAGTAACTGTAACTCCGAAACTACTTATGACAGGTAACTGTAACGTCGTTACTAATTATGACAAGTAACTGTAATTTCGATACAAATTATGGCAGGTTACTGTAACTTCGATACCAATTATGACAGGTAACAGTAACTTCGATACTAATTATGGCAGGTAACTGTAATTTCGATACTAATTATGACAAGTAACTGTAATTTCAATACAAATTATAGCAGGTAACAGTAACATCGATACTAATTATGGCAGGTAACTGTAACTTCGATACTAATTATGACAAGTCACTGTAATTTTGATACAAATTATGACAGGTAACTGTAATTTCGTTACTAATTATGGCAAGTAACTGCAATTTCAATACAATTTATGGCAGGTAACAGTAATTTCGATACTAATTATGACAGGTAACTGTAACTTCGATACTAATTATGACAGGTAACTGTAACTTCTTTACTAATTATGACAAGTAACTGCAATTTCGATACAAATGATGGCAGGTAACTGTAACTTCGATACTAATTATGACAGGTAACAGTAACTTCGATACTAATAATGACAGAAAACAGTAACTTCGATACTAATTATGACAGGTAACAGTAACTTCGATACTAAGTACGGCAGGTAACTGTAACTTCGGTACTTATTATGACAGGTAACAGTAACTTCGATGCTAATTATGACAGAAAACAGTAACAACGATAATAATTATGACAGGTAACAGTAACTTCGATACTAATTATGGCAGGTAACTGTAACTTCGATACTAATTATGACAGTTAACTGTAACTTCGTTACTAATTATGACAAATAACTGTAATTTCGATACAAATTATTGCAGGTAACTGTAAATTCGATAGTAATTATGACAGGTAACAGTAACTTCGATACTAATTATGACAGGTAACAGTAACATCGATACGAATTATGACAAGTAACTGTAACTTCGTTACTAATTATGGCAAGTAACTACAATTTCAATACAAATTATGGCAGGTAACAGTTACTTCGATACTAATTATGACAGGTAACTGTATCTTCGATACTAATTATGACAAGTAACTGCAATTTCGATACAAATGATGTCAGGTAACTGTAACTTCGATACTAGTTATGACAGGTAACAGTAACTTCGATACTAATAATGACAGAAAACAGTAACTTCGATACTAATTATGACAGGTAACAGTAACTTCGATACTAATTATGGCAGGGAACTGTAACTTCGATACTAATTATTACAGTTAACTGTAACTTCGTTACTAATTATGGCAGGTTACAGTAACTTCGATACTAATTATGACAGAAAACAGTAACTTCGATACTAATTATGACAGGTAACAGTAACTTCGATACTAATTATGGCAGGTAACTGTAACTTAGATTCTAATTATGACATTTAACTGTAACTTCGATACTAATTATGACGGGTAACAGTAACTTCGATACTAATTATGACAAGTAACTGTAATTTCGATACAAATGATGGCAGGTAACTGTAACTTCGATACAAATTATGACAGGTAACTGTAACTTCGATACTAAATATGGCAAGTAACTGTAATTTCGATACTAATTATGACAAGTAACTGTAATTTCGATACAAATGATGGCAGGTAACTGTTCGATACAAAAGGTGGCAGGTAACTGTAACTTCGATACAAATTATGACAGGTAACTGTAACTTCGATACTAATTATGACAGATTACTGTAACTTCGATACTAATTATGACAGGAAACTGTAACTTCGATACTAATTATGACAAGTAACTCTAACGTCGTTACTAATTATGACAAGAAACTGTAATTTTGATAAAAATTATGGCAGGTAACTGTAACTTCGATACTAATTATGACAGGTAACAGTAACTTCGATACTTATTATGACAGGCAACTGTAACATCGTTACTAATTATGACATGTAACTGTAATTTCGATACTAATTATGGCAGGTAACTGTAACTTCGTTACTAATTATGACATGTTACTGTAATTTCGATACAAATTATGGCAGGTAACTGTAACTTCGTTGCTAATTATGACAAGTAACTGTAATTTCGATACAAAGGTGGCAGGTAACTGTAACTTCGATACTAATTATGACAAGTAACTCTAACGTCATTACTAATTATGACAAGAAACTGTAATTTTGATAAAAATTATGGCAGGTAACTGTAACTTCGATACTAATTATGACAGGTAACAGTAACTTCGATACTAATTATGACAGGCAACTGTAACATCGTTACTAATTATGACATGTAACTGTAATTTCGATACTAATTATGGCAGGTAACTGTAACTTCGTTACTAATTATGACATGTTACTGTAATTTCGATACAAATTATGGCAGGTAACTGTAACTTCGTTGCTAATTATGACAAGTAACTGTAATTGCGATACAAATGATGGCAGGTAACTGTAACTTCGATACTAATTATGACAGGAAACTGTAACTTCGTTACTAATTATGACATGTAACTGTTATTTCGATACATATTAAGGCAGATAACTGTAACTTCGATACTAATTATGACAGGAAACAGTAACTTCGATACTAATTATGACAAGTAACAGTTACTTCGATACTAATTATGACAAGTAAGAGTAACTTCGAAACTAATTATGACAGATAACAGTAACTTCGATACTAATTATGACAAGTAACAGTTACTTCGATACTAATTATGACAAGTAAGAGTAACTTCGATAATAATTATGGCAGGTAACTGTAACTTCGTTACTAATTATGACATGTAACTGTAATTTCGATACAAATTATGGCAGGTAACTGTAACTTCGATACTAATTATGACAGGTAACAGTAACTTCGATACTAATTATGACTAGTAACTGTACCTTCGATACTAATTATGACAGGTAACTGTAACTTCGTTACTAATTATGACAAGTAACTGTAATTTCGATACAAATTATGGCAGGTAACTGTAATTTCGATACTAATTATACCATGTAACAGTAACTTCGATACTAATTATGACAAGTAACAGTAACTTCGATACCAATGATGACAAGTAACTGTAACTCCGAAACTACTTATGACAGGTAACTGTAACGTCGTTACTAATTATGACAAGTAACTGTAATTTCGATACAAATTATGGCAGGTTACTGTAACTTCGATACCAATTATGACAGGTAACAGTAACTTCGATACTAATTATGGCAGGTAACTGTAATTTCGATACTAATTATGACAAGTAACTGTAATTTCAATACAAATTATAGCAGGTAACAGTAACATCGATACTAATTATGGCAGGTAACTGTAACTTCGATACTAATTATGACAAGTCACTGTAATTTTGATACAAATTATGACAGGTAACTGTAATTTCGTTACTAATTATGGCAAGTAACTGCAATTTCAATACAATTTATGGCAGGTAACAGTAATTTCGATACTAATTATGACAGGTAACTGTAACTTCGATACTAATTATGACAGGTAACTGTAACTTCTTTACTAATTATGACAAGTAACTGCAATTTCGATACAAATGATGGCAGGTAACTGTAACTTCGATACTAATTATGACAGGTAACAGTAACTTCGATACTAATAATGACAGAAAACAGTAACTTCGATACTAATTATGACAGGTAACAGTAACTTCGATACTAAGTACGGCAGGTAACTGTAACTTCGGTACTTATTATGACAGGTAACAGTAACTTCGATGCTAATTATGACAGAAAACAGTAACAACGATAATAATTATGACAGGTAACAGTAACTTCGATACTAATTATGGCAGGTAACTGTAACTTCGATACTAATTATGACAGTTAACTGTAACTTCGTTACTAATTATGACAAATAACTGTAATTTCGATACAAATTATTGCAGGTAACTGTAAATTCGATAGTAATTATGACAGGTAACAGTAACTTCGATACTAATTATGACAGGTAACAGTAACATCGATACTAATTATGACAAGTAACTGTAACTTCGTTACTAATTATGGCAAGTAACTACAATTTCAATACAAATTATGGCAGGTAACAGTTACTTCGATACTAATTATGACAGGTAACTGTATCTTCGATACTAATTATGACAAGTAACTGCAATTTCGATACAAATGATGTCAGGTAACTGTAACTTCGATACTAGTTATGACAGGTAACAGTAACTTCGATACTAATAATGACAGAAAACAGTAACTTCGATACTAATTATGACAGGTAACAGTAACTTCGATACTAATTATGGCAGGGAACTGTAACTTCGATACTAATTATTACAGTTAACTGTAACTTCGTTACTAATTATGGCAGGTTACAGTAACTTCGATACTAATTATGACAGAAAACAGTAACTTCGATACTAATTATGACAGGTAACAGTAACTTCGATACTAATTATGGCAGGTAACTGTAACTTAGATTCTAATTATGACATTTAACTGTAACTTCGATACTAATTATGACGGGTAACAGTAACTTCGATACTAATTATGACAAGTAACTGTAATTTCGATACAAATGATGGCAGGTAACTGTAACTTCGATACAAATTATGACAGGTAACTGTAACTTCGATACTAAATATGGCAAGTAACTGTAATTTCGATACTAATTATGACAAGTAACTGTAATTTCGATACAAATGATGGCAGGTAACTGTTCGATACAAAAGGTGGCAGGTAACTGTAACTTCGATACAAATTATGACAGGTAACTGTAACTTCGATACTAATTATGACAGATTACTGTAACTTCGATACTAATTATGACAGGAAACTGTAACTTCGATACTAATTATGACAAGTAACTCTAACGTCGTTACTAATTATGACAAGAAACTGTAATTTTGATAAAAATTATGGCAGGTAACTGTAACTTCGATACTAATTATGACAGGTAACAGTAACTTCGATACTTATTATGACAGGCAACTGTAACATCGTTACTAATTATGACATGTAACTGTAATTTCGATACTAATTATGGCAGGTAACTGTAACTTCGTTACTAATTATGACATGTTACTGTAATTTCGATACAAATTATGGCAGGTAACTGTAACTTCGTTGCTAATTATGACAAGTAACTGTAATAGCGATACAAATGATGGCAGGTAACTGTAACTTCGATACTAATTATGACAGGTAACAGTAACTTCGATACTAATTATGACGGAAAACAGTAACTTCGAAACTAATTATGACAGGTAACAGTAACTTCGATACTAATTATGGCAGGTAACTGTAACTTCGATACTAATAATGACAGTTAACTGTAACATCGTTACTAATTATGACAAGTAACTGTAATTTCGATACTAATTATGGCAGGTAACTGTAACTTCGTTACTAATTATGACATGTTACTTTAATTTCGATACAAATTATGGCAGGTAACTGTAACTTCGTTGCTAATTATGACAAGAAACTGTAATTGCGATACAAATGATGGCAGGTAACTGTAACTTCGATACTAATTATGACAGGAAACTGTAACTTCGTTACTAATTATGACATGTAACTGTTATTTCGATACATATTAAGGCAGATAACTGTAACTTCGATACTAATTATGACAGGTAACAGTAACTTCGATACTAATTATGACAAGTAACAGTTACTTCGATACTAATTATGACAAGTAACAGTAACTTCGAAACTAATTATGACAGGTAACAGTAACATCGTTACTAATTATGACAAGTAACTGTAATTTCGATACAAATTATGGCAGGTAACTGTAACTTCGATACTAATTATGACAGGTAACAGTAACTTCGATACTAATTATGTCAAGTGACTGTAACTTCGATACTAATTATGACAGGTAACTGTAACTTCGATACTTATTATGACAAGTAACTCTAACTTCGTTACTAATTATGACAAGAAATTGTAATTTTGATAAAAATTATGGCAGGTAACTGTAACATCGATACTACTTATGACAGGTAACAGTAACTTCGATACTAATTATGACAGGTAACTGTAACTTCGTTACTAATTACGACATGTAACTGTAATTTCGATACAAATTATGGCAGGTAACTGTAACTTCGATACTAATTATGACAGGTAACAGTAACTTCGATACTAATTATGACAGTTATCTGTAACTTCGTTACTAATTATGGCAGGTAACAGTAACTTCGATACTAATTATGACAGAAAACAGTAACTTCGATACTAATTATGACAGGTAACAGTAACTTCGATACTAATTATGGCAGGTAACTGTAACTTAGATTCTAATTATGACATTTAACTGTAACTTTGTTACTAATTATGAAAATTAACTGTAATTTCGATACAAATTATGGCAGTTAAATGTAACTTCGATATTAATTATGACGGGTAACAGTAACTTCGATACTAATTATGACAAGTAACTGTAATTTCGATACAAATGATGACAGGTAACTGTAACTTCGATACAAATTATGACAGGTAACTGTAACTTCGATACTAAATATGGCAAGTAACTGTAATTTCGATACTAATTATGACAAGTAACTGTAATTTCGATACAAATGATGGCAGGTAACTGTAACTTCGATACTAATTATGACAGGTAACAGTAACTTCGATACTAATTATGACAAGTAACTGTAATTTCGATACAAAGGTGGCAGGTAACTGTAACTTCGATACTAATTATGACAAGTAACTCTAACGTCATTACTAATTATGACAAGAAACTGTAATTTTGATAAAAATTATGGCAGGTAACTGTAACTTCGATACTAATTATGACAGGTAACAGTAACTTCGATACTAATTATGACAGGCAACTGTAACATCGTTACTAATTATGACATGTAACTGTAATTTCGATACTAATTATGGCAGGTAACTGTAACTTCGTTACTAATTATGACATGTTACTGTAATTTCGATACAAATTATGGCAGGTAACTGTAACTTCGTTGCTAATTATGACAAGTAACTGTAATAGCGATACAAATGATGGCAGGTAACTGTAACTTCGATACCAATTATGACAGGTAACAGTAACTTCGATACTAATTATGACAAGTAACAGTTACTTCGATACTAATTATGACAAGTAACAGTAACTTCGAAACTAATTATGACAGGTAACAGTAACTTCGATACTAATTATGGCAGGTAACTGTAACTTCGATACTAATAATGACAGTTAACTGTAACGTCGTTACTAATTATGACAAGTAACTGTAATTTCGATACTAATTATGGCAGGTAACTGTAACATCGTTACTAATTATGACATGTAACTGTAATTTCGATACTAATTATGGCAGGTAACTGTAACTTCGTAACTAATTATGACATGTTACTTTAATTTCGATACAAATTATGGCAGGTAACTGTAACTTCGTTGCTAATTATGACAAGCAACTGTAATTGCGATACGAATGATGGCAGGTAACTGTAACTTCGATACTATTTATGACAGGAAACTGTAACTTCGTTACTAATTATGACATGTAACTGTTATTTCGATACATATTAAGGCAGATAACTGTAACTTCGATACTAATTATGACAAGTAACAGTTACTTCGATACTAATTATGACAAGTAACAGTAACTTCGAAACTAATTATGACAGGTAACAGTAACTTCGATACTAATTATGACAGGCAACTGTAACATCGTTACTAATTATGACATGTAACTGTAATTTCGATACTAATTATGGCAGGTAACTGTAACTTCGTTACTAATTATGACAAGTAACTCTAACGTCGTTACTAATTATGACAAGAAATTGTAATTTTGATAAAAATTATGGCAGGCAACTGTAACTTCGATACTACTTATGACAGGTAACAGTAACTTCGATACTAATTATGACAGGTAACTGTAACTTCGTTACTAATTACGACATGTAACTGTAATTTCGATACTAATTATGGCAGGTAACTGTAACTTCGTTACTAATTATGACATGTAACTAATTTCGATACAAATTAAGGCAGGTAACTGTAACTTCGATACCAATTATGACAGGTAACAGTAACTTCGTTACTAATTATGACAAGTAACTGTAATTTCGATACAAATTATGGCAGGTAACTGTAACTTCGATACTAATTATGGCAGGTAACAGTAACTTCGATACTAATTATGAAAAGTAACTGTAACTTCGCTACTAATTATGACAAGTAACTGTAATTTCGATACAAATTATGACAGGTAACAGTAACTTCGATACTAATTATGACAGGTAACTGTAACTTCGATACTAATTATGACAAGTAACTGTAATTTCGATACAAATTATGACAGGTAACTGTAACTTCGTTACTAAATATGGCAAGTAACTGTAATTTCGATACTAATTATGACAAGTAACTGTAATTTCGATACAAATGATGGCAGGTAAATGTAACTTCGATACTAATTATGACAGGTAACAGTAACTTCGATACTAATTATGACAAGTAACTGTAATTTCGATACAAATGATGGCAGGTAACTGTAACTTCGATACAAATTATGACAGGTAACTGTAACTTCGATACTAATTATGACAGGTTACTGTAACTTCGATACTAACTATGACAAGAAATTGTAATTTTGATAAAAATTATCGCAGGTAACTGTAACCTCGAAACTAATTATGACAGGTAACTGTAACATCGTTACTAATTATGACAAGTAACTGTAATTTCGATACAAATGGTGGCAGGTAACTGTAACTTCGATACAAATTATGACAGGTAACTGTAACTTCGATACTATTTATGACAGATTACTGTAACTTCGATACTAATTATGACAGGAAACTGTAACTTCGATACTAATTATGACATGTAACTGTAATTTCGATACTAATTATGGCAGGTAACTGTAACTTCGTTACTAATTATGACATGTTACTGTAATTTCGATACAAATTATGGCAGGTAACTGTAACTTCGTTGCTAATTATGACAAGTAACTGTAATAGCGATACAAATGATGGCAGGTAACTGTAACTTCGATACTAATTATGACAGGTAACAGTAACTTCGATACTAATTATGACGGAAAACAGTAACTTCGAAACTAATTATGACAGGTAACAGTAACTTCGTTACTAATTATTGCAGGTAACTGTAACTTCGATACTAATAATGACAGTTAACTGTAACGTCGTTACTAATTATGACAAGTAACTGTAATTTCGATACTAATTATGGCAGGTAACTGTAACATTGTTACTAATTATGACATGTAACTGTAATTTCGATACTAATTATGGCAGGTAACTGTAACTTCGTTACTAATTATGACATGTACTTTAATTTCGATACAAATTATGGCAGGTAACTGTAACTTCGTTGCTAATTATGACAAGAAACTGTAATTGCGATACAAATGATGGCAGGAAACTGTAACTTCGATACTAATTATGACAGGAAACTGTAACTTCGTTACTAATTATGACATGTAACTGTTATTTCGATACATATTAAGGCAGATAACTGTAACTTCGATACTAATTATGACAGGTAACAGTAACGTCGATACTAATTATGACAAGTAACAGTTACTTCGATACTAATTATGACAAGTAACAGTAACTTCGAAACTAATTATGACAGGTAACAGTAACATCGTTACTAATTATGACAAGTAACTGTAATTTCGATACAAATTATGGCAGGTAACTGTAACTTCAATACTAATTATGACAGGTAACAGTAACTTCGATACTAATTATTTCAAGTGACTGTAACTTCGATACTAATTATGACAGGTAACTGTAACTTCGATACTTATTATGACAAGTAACTCTAACTTCGTTACTAATTATGACAAGAAATTGTAATTTTGATAAAAATTATGGCAGGTAACTGTAACATCGATACTACTTATGACAGGTGACAGTAACTTCGATACTTATTATGACAGGTAACTGTAACTTCGTTACTAATTACGACATGTAACTGTAATTTCGATACAAATTATGGCAGGTAACTGTAACTTCGATACTAATTATGACAGGTAACAGTAACTTCGATACTAATTATGACAGTTAACTGTAACTTCGTTACTAATTATGGCAGGTAACAGTAACTTCGATACTAATTATGACAGAAAACAGTAACTTCGATACTAATTATGACATGTAACAGTAACTTCGATACTAATTTTGGCAGGTAACTGTAACTTAGATTCTAATTATGACATTTAACTGTAACTTTGTTACTAATTATGAAAATTAACTGTAATTTCGATACAAATTATGGCAGTTAAATGTAACTTCGATACTAATTATGACGGGTAACAGTAACTTCGATACTAATTATGACAAGTAACTGTAATTTCGATACAAATGATGACAGGTAACTGTAACTTCGATACAAATTATGACAGGTAACTGTAACTTCGATACTAAATATGGCAAGTAACTGTAATTTCGATACTAATTATGACAAGTAACTGTAATTTCAATACAAATGATGGCAGGTAACTGTAACTTCGATACTAATTATGACAGGTAACAGTAACTTCGATACTAATTATGACAAGTAACTGTAATTTCGATCCAAAAGGTGGCAGGTAACTGTAACTTCGATACTAATTATGACAAGTAACTCTAACGTCGTTACTAATTATGACAAGGAACTGTAATTTTGATAAAAATTATGGCAGGTAACTGTAACTTCGATACTAATTATGACAGGTAACAGTAACTTCGATACTAATTATGACAGGCGACTGTAACATCGTTACTAATTATGACATGTAACTGTAATTTCGATACTAATTATGGCAGGTAACTGTAACTTCGTTACTAATTATGACATGTTACTGTAATTTCGATACAAATTATGGCAGGTAACTGTAACTTAGTTGCTAATTATGACAAGTAACTGTAATAGCGATACAAATGATGGCAGGTAACTGTAACTTCGATACCAATTATGACAGGTAACAGTAACTTCGATACTAATTATGACAAGTAACAGTTACTTCGATACTAATTATGACAAGTAACAGTAACTTCGAAACTAATTATGACAGGTAACAGTAACTTCGATACTAATTATGGCAGGTAACTGTAACTTCGATACTAATAATGACAGTTAACTGTAACGTCGTTACTAATTATGACAAGTAACTGTAATTTCGATACTATTTATGGCAGGTAACTGTAACATCGTTACTAATTATGACATGTAACTGTAATTTCGATACTAATTATGGCAGGTAACTGTAACTTCGTAACTAATTATGACATGTTACTTTAATTTCGATACAAATTATGGCAGGTAACTGTAACTTCGTTGCTAATTATGACAAGCAACTGTAATTGCGATACAAATGATGGCAGGTAACTGTAACTTCGATACCAATTATGACAGGTAACAGTAACTTCGATACTAATTATGACAAGTAACAGTTACTTCGATACTAATTATGACAAGTAACAGTAACTTCGAAACTAATTATGACAGGTAACAGTAACTTCGATACTAATTATGACAGGCAACTGTAACATCGTTACTAATTATGACATGTAACTGTAATTTCGATACTAATTATGGCAGGTAACTGTAACTTCGTTACTAATTATGACAAGTTACTCTAACTTCGTTACTAATTATGACAAGAAATTGTAATTTTGATAAAAATTATGGCTGGAAACTGTAACTTCGATACTACTTATGACAGGTAACAGTAACTTCGATACTAATTATGACAGGTAACTGTAACTTCGTTACTAATTACGACATGTAACTGTAATTTCGATACTAATTATGGCAGGTAACTGTAACTTCGTTACTAATTATGACATGTAACTAATTTCGATACAAATTAAGGCAGGTAACTGTAACTTCGATACCAATTATGACAGGTAACAGTAACTTCGTTACTAATTATGACAAGTAACTGTAATTTCGATACAAATTATGGCAGGTAACTGTAACTTCGATACTAATTATGGCAGGTAACAGTAACTTCGATACTAATTATGAAAGGTAACTGTAACTTCGCTACTAATTATGACAAGTAACTGTAATTTCGATACAAATTATGACAGGTAACAGTAACTTCGATACTAATTATGACAGGTAACTGTAACTTCGATACTAATTATTACAAGTAACTGTAATTTCGATACAAATTATGACAGGTAACTGTAACTTCGTTACTAAATATGGCAATTAACTGTAATTTCGATACTAATTATGACAAGTAACTGTAATTTCGATACAAATGATGGCAGGTAAATGTAACTTCGATACTAATTATGACAAGTAACTGTAATTTCGATACAAATGATGGCAGGTAACTGTAACTTCGATACAAATTATGACAGGTAACTGTAACTTCGATACTAATTATGACAGGTTACTGTAACTTCGATACTAACTATGACAAGAAATTGTAATTTTGATAAAAATTATGGCAGGTAACTGTAACCTCGAAACTAATTATGACAGGTAACTGTAACATCGTTACTAATTATGACAAGTAACTGTAATTTCGATACAAAAGGTGGCAGGTAACTGTAACTTCGATACAAATTATGACAGGTAACTGTAACTTCGATACAATTTATGACAGATTACTGTAACTTCGATACTAATTATGACAGGAAACTGTAACTTCGATACTAATTATGACAAATAACTCTAACGTCGTTACTAATTATGACAAGAAACAGTAATTTTGATAAAAATTATGGCAGGTAACTGTAAATTCGATACTTATTATGACAGGTAACAGTAACTTCGATACTAATTATGACAGGCAACTGTAACATCGTTACTAATTATGACATGTAACTGTAATTTCGATACTAATTATGGCAGGTAACTGTAACTTCGTTACTAATTATGACATGTTACTGTAATTTCGATACAAATTATGGCAGATAACTTCAACTTCGTTGCTAATTATGACAAGTAACTGTAATAGCGATACAAATGATGGCAGGTAACTGTAACTTCGATACTAATTATGACAAGTAACAGTAACTTCGATACTAATTATGACGGAAAACAGTAACTTCGATACTAATTATGACAGGTAACAGTAACTTCGATACTAATTATAGCAGGTAACTGTAACTTCGATACTAATAATGTCAGTTAACTGTAACGTCGTTACTAATTATGACAAGTAACTGTAATTTCGATACTAACTAATTATGACATGTTACTGTAATTTCGATACAAATTTTGGCAGGTAACTGTAACTTCGTTGCTAATTATGACAAGTAACTGTAATTGCGATACAAATGATGGCAGGTAACTGTAACTTCGATACTAATTATGACAGGAAACTGTAACTTCGTTACTAATTATGACATGTAACTGTTATTTCGATACATATTAAGGCAGATAACTGTAACTTCGATACAAATTATGGCAGGTAACTGTAACTTCGATACTAATTATGACAGGTAACAGTAACTTCGATACTAATTATGTCAAGTGACTGTAACTTCGATACTAATTATGACAGGTAACTGTAACTTCGATACTTATTATGACAAGTAACTCTAACTTCGTTACTAATTATGACAAGAAATTGTAATTTTGATAAAAATTATGGCAGGTAACTGTAACATCGATACTACTTATGACAGGTAACAGTAACTTCGATACTAATTATGACAGGTAACTGTAACTTCGTTACTAATTACGACATGTAACTGTAATTTCGATACAAATTATGGCAGGTAACTGTAACTTCGATACTAATTATGACAGGTAACAGTAACTTCGATACTAATTATGACAGTTATCTGTAACTTCGTTACTAATTATGGCAGGTAACAGTAACTTCGATACTAATTATGACAGAAAACAGTAACTTCGATACTAATTATGACAGGTAACAGTAACTTCGATACTAATTATGGCAGGTAACTGTAACTTAGATTCTAATTATGACATTTAACTGTAACTTTGTTACTAATTATGAAAATTAACTGTAATTTCGATACAAATTATGGCAGTTAAATGTAACTTCGATATTAATTATGACGGGTAACAGTAACTTCGATACTAATTATGACAAGTAACTGTAATTTCGATACAAATGATGACAGGTAACTGTAACTTCGATACAAATTATGACAGGTAACTGTAACTTCGATACTAAATATGGCAAGTAACTGTAATTTCGATACTAATTATGACAAGTAACTGTAATTTCGATACAAATGATGGCAGGTAACTGTAACTTCGATACTAATTATGACAGGTAACAGTAACTTCGATACTAATTATGACAAGTAACTGTAATTTCGATACAAAGGTGGCAGGTAACTGTAACTTCGATACTAATTATGACAAGTAACTCTAACGTCATTACTAATTATGACAAGAAACTGTAATTTTGATAAAAATTATGGCAGGTAACTGTAACTTCGATACTAATTATGACAGGTAACAGTAACTTCGATACTAATTATGACAGGCAACTGTAACATCGTTACTAATTATGACATGTAACTGTAATTTCGATACTAATTATGGCAGGTAACTGTAACTTCGTTACTAATTATGACATGTTACTGTAATTTCGATACAAATTATGGCAGGTAACTGTAACTTCGTTGCTAATTATGACAAGTAACTGTAATAGCGATACAAATGATGGCAGGTAACTGTAACTTCGATACCAATTATGACAGGTAACAGTAACTTCGATACTAATTATGACAAGTAACAGTTACTTCGATACTAATTATGAAAAGTAACAGTAACTTCGAAACTAATTATGACAGGTAACAGTAACTTCGATACTAATTATGGCAGGTAACTGTAACTTCGATACTAATAATGACAGTTAACTGTAACGTCGTTACTAATTATGACAAGTAACTGTAATTTCGATACTAATTATGGCAGGTAACTGTAACATCGTTACTAATTATGACATGTAACTGTAATTTCGATACTAATTATGGCAGGTAACTGTAACTTCGTAACTAATTATGACATGTTACTTTAATTTCGATACAAATTATGGCAGGTAACTGTAACTTCGTTGCTAATTATGACAAGCAACTGTAATTGCGATACGAATGATGGCAGGTAACTGTAACTTCGATACTATTTATGACAGGAAACTGTAACTTCGTTACTAATTATGACATGTAACTGTTATTTCGATACATATTAAGGCAGATAACTGTAACTTCGATACTAATTATGACAAGTAACAGTTACTTCGATACTAATTATGACAAGTAACAGTAACTTCGAAACTAATTATGACAGGTAACAGTAACTTCGATACTAATTATGACAGGCAACTGTAACATCGTTACTAATTATGACATGTAACTGTAATTTCGATACTAATTATGGCAGGTAACTGTAACTTCGTTACTAATTATGACAAGTAACTCTAACGTCGTTACTAATTATGACAAGAAATTGTAATTTTGATAAAAATTATGGCAGGCAACTGTAACTTCGATACTACTTATGACAGGTAACAGTAACTTCGATACTAATTATGACAGGTAACTGTAACTTCGTTACTAATTACGACATGTAACTGTAATTTCGATACTAATTATGGCAGGTAACTGTAACTTCGTTACTAATTATGACATGTAACTAATTTCGATACAAATTAAGGCAGGTAACTGTAACTTCGATACCAATTATGACAGGTAACAGTAACTTCGTTACTAATTATGACAAGTAACTGTAATTTCGATACAAATTATGGCAGGTAACTGTAACTTCGATACTAATTATGGCAGGTAACAGTAACTTCGATACTAATTATGAAAAGTAACTGTAACTTCGCTACTAATTATGACAAGTAACTGTAATTTCGATACAAATTATGACAGGTAACAGTAACTTCGATACTAATTATGACAGGTAACTGTAACTTCGATACTAATTATGACAAGTAACTGTAATTTCGATACAAATTATGACAGGTAACTGTAACTTCGTTACTAAATATGGCAAGTAACTGTAATTTCGATACTAATTATGACAAGTAACTGTAATTTCGATACAAATGATGGCAGGTAAATGTAACTTCGATACTAATTATGACAGGTAACAGTAACTTCGATACTAATTATGACAAGTAACTGTAATTTCGATACAAATGATGGCAGGTAACTGTAACTTCGATACAAATTATGACAGGTAACTGTAACTTCGATACTAATTATGACAGGTTACTGTAACTTCGATACTAACTATGACAAGAAATTGTAATTTTGATAAAAATTATCGCAGGTAACTGTAACCTCGAAACTAATTATGACAGGTAACTGTAACATCGTTACTAATTATGACAAGTAACTGTAATTTCGATACAAATGGTGGCAGGTAACTGTAACTTCGATACAAATTATGACAGGTAACTGTAACTTCGATACTATTTATGACAGATTACTGTAACTTCGATACTAATTATGACAGGAAACTGTAACTTCGATACTAATTATGACATGTAACTGTAATTTCGATACTAATTATGGCAGGTAACTGTAACTTCGTTACTAATTATGACATGTTACTGTAATTTCGATACAAATTATGGCAGGTAACTGTAACTTCGTTGCTAATTATGACAAGTAACTGTAATAGCGATACAAATGATGGCAGGTAACTGTAACTTCGATACTAATTATGACAGGTAACAGTAACTTCGATACTAATTATGACGGAAAACAGTAACTTCGAAACTAATTATGACAGGTAACAGTAACTTCGTTACTAATTATTGCAGGTAACTGTAACTTCGATACTAATAATGACAGTTAACTGTAACGTCGTTACTAATTATGACAAGTAACTGTAATTACGATACTAATTATGGCAGGTAACTGTAACATTGTTACTAATTATGACATGTAACTGTAATTTCGATACTAATTATGGCAGGTAACTGTAACTTCGTTACTAATTATGACATGTACTTTAATTTCGATACAAATTATGGCAGGTAACTGTAACTTCGTTGCTAATTATGACAAGAAACTGTAATTGCGATACAAATGATGGCAGGAAACTGTAACTTCGATACTAATTATGACAGGAAACTGTAACTTCGTTACTAATTATGACATGTAACTGTTATTTCGATACATATTAAGGCAGATAACTGTAACTTCGATACTAATTATGACAGGTAACAGTAACGTCGATACTAATTATGACAAGTAACAGTTACTTCGATACTAATTATGACAAGTAACAGTAACTTCGAAACTAATTATGACAGGTAACAGTAACATCGTTACTAATTATGACAAGTAACTGTAATTTCGATACAAATTATGGCAGGTAACTGTAACTTCAATACTAATTATGACAGGTAACAGTAACTTCGATACTAATTATTTCAAGTGACTGTAACTTCGATACTAATTATGACAGGTAACTGTAACTTCGATACTTATTATGACAAGTAACTCTAACTTCGTTACTAATTATGACAAGAAATTGTAATTTTGATAAAAATTATGGCAGGTAACTGTAACATCGATACTACTTATGACAGGTGACAGTAACTTCGATACTTATTATGACAGGTAACTGTAACTTCGTTACTAATTACGACATGTAACTGTAATTTCGATACAAATTATGGCAGGTAACTGTAACTTCGATACTAATTATGACAGGTAACAGTAACTTCGATACTAATTATGACAGTTAACTGTAACTTCGTTACTAATTATGGCAGGTAACAGTAACTTCGATACTAATTATGACAGAAAACAGTAACTTCGATACTAATTATGACAGGTAACAGTAACTTCGATACTAATTATGGCAGGTAACTGTAACTTAGATTCTAATTATGACATTTAACTGTAACTTTGTTACTAATTATGAAAATTAACTGTAATTTCGATACAAATTATGGCAGTTAAATGTAACTTCGATACTAATTATGACGGGTAACAGTAACTTCGATACTAATTATGACAAGTAACTGTAATTTCGATACAAATGATGACAGGTAACTGTAACTTCGATACAAATTATGACAGGTAACTGTAACTTCGATACTAAATATGGCAAGTAACTGTAATTTCGATACTAATTATGACAAGTAACTGTAATTTCGATACAAATGATGGCAGGTAACTGTAACTTCGATACTAATTATGACAGGTAACAGTAACTTCGATACTAATTATGACAAGTAACTGTAATTTCGATCCAAAAGGTGGCAGGTAACTGTAACTTCGATACTAATTATGACAAGTAACTCTAACGTCGTTACTAATTATGACAAGGAACTGTAATTTTGATAAAAATTATGGCAGGTAACTGTAACTTCGATACTAATTATGACAGGTAACAGTAACTTCGATACTAATTATGACAGGCGACTGTAACATCGTTACTAATTATGACATGTAACTGTAATTTCGATACTAATTATGGCAGGTAACTGTAACTTCGTTACTAATTATGACATGTTACTGTAATTTCGATACAAATTATGGCAGGTAACTGTAACTTAGTTGCTAATTATGACAAGTAACTGTAATAGCGATACAAATGATGGCAGGTAACTGTAACTTCGATACCAATTATGACAGGTAACAGTAACTTCGATACTAATTATGACAAGTAACAGTTACTTCGATACTAATTATGACAAGTAACAGTAACTTCGAAACTAATTATGACAGGTAACAGTAACTTCGATACTAATTATGGCAGGTAACTGTAACTTCGATACTAATAATGACAGTTAACTGTAACGTCGTTACTAATTATGACAAGTAACTGTAATTTCGATACTATTTATGGCAGGTAACTGTAACATCGTTACTAATTAGGACATGTAACTGTAATTTCGATACTAATTATGGCAGGTAACTGTAACTTCGTAACTAATTATGACATGTTACTTTAATTTCGATACAAATTATGGCAGGTAACTGTAACTTCGTTGCTAATTATGACAAGCAACTGTAATTGCGATACAAATGATGGCAGGTAACTGTAACTTCGATACCAATTATGACAGGTAACAGTAACTTCGATACTAATTATGACAAGTAACAGTTACTTCGATACTAATTATGACAAGTAACAGTAACTTCGAAACTAATTATGACAGGTAACAGTAACTTCGATACTAATTATGACAGGCAACTGTAACATCGTTACTAATTATGACATGTAACTGTAATTTCGATACTAATTATGGCAGGTAACTGTAACTTCGTTACTAATTATGACAAGTTACTCTAACTTCGTTACTAATTATGACAAGAAATTGTAATTTTGATAAAAATTATGGCAGGAAACTGTAACTTCGATACTACTTATGACAGGTAACAGTAACTTCGATACTAATTATGACAGGTAACTGTAACTTCGTTACTAATTACGACATGTAACTGTAATTTCGATACTAATTATGGCAGGTAACTGTAACTTCGTTACTAATTATGACATGTAACTAATTTCGATACAAATTAAGGCAGGTAACTGTAACTTCGATACCAATTATGACAGGTAACAGTAACTTCGTTACTAATTATGACAAGTAACTGTAATTTCGATACAAATTATGGCAGGTAACTGTAACTTCGATACTAATTATGGCAGGTAACAGTAACTTCGATACTAATTATGAAAGGTAACTGTAACTTCGCTACTAATTATGACAAGTAACTGTAATTTCGATACAAATTATGACAGGTAACAGTAACTTCGATACTAATTATGACAGGTAACTGTAACTTCGATACTAATTATTACAAGTAACTGTAATTTCGATACAAATTATGACAGGTAACTGTAACTTCGTTACTAAATATGGCAATTAACTGTAATTTCGATACTAATTATGACAAGTAACTGTAATTTCGATACAAATGATGGCAGGTAAATGTAACTTCGATACTAATTATGACAAGTAACTGTAATTTCGATACAAATGATGGCAGGTAACTGTAACTTCGATACAAATTATGACAGGTAACTGTAACTTCGATACTAATTATGACAGGTTACTGTAACTTCGATACTAACTATGACAAGAAATTGTAATTTTGATAAAAATTATGGCAGGTAACTGTAACCTCGAAACTAATTATGACAGGTAACTGTAACATCGTTACTAATTATGACAAGTAACTGTAATTTCGATACAAAAGGTGGCAGGTAACTGTAACTTCGATACAAATTATGACAGGTAACTGTAACTTCGATACAATTTATGACAGATTACTGTAACTTCGATACTAATTATGACAGGAAACTGTAACTTCGATACTAATTATGACAAATAACTCTAACGTCGTTACTAATTATGACAAGAAACTGTAATTTTGATAAAAATTATGGCAGGTAACTGTAAATTCGATACTAATTATGACAGGTAACAGTAACTTCGATACTAATTATGACAGGCAACTGTAACATCGTTACTAATTATGACATGTAACTGTAATTTCGATACTAATTATGGCAGGTAACTGTAACTTCGTTACTAATTATGACATGTTACTGTAATTTCGATACAAATTATGGCAGATAACTTCAACTTCGTTGCTAATTATGACAAGTAACTGTAATAGCGATACAAATGATGGCAGGTAACTGTAACTTCGATACTAATTATGACAAGTAACAGTAACTTCGATACTAATTATGACGGAAAACAGTAACTTCGAAACTAATTATGACAGGTAACAGTAACTTCGATACTAATTATAGCAGGTAACTGTAACTTCGATACTAATAATGTCAGTTAACTGTAACGTCGTTACTAATTATGACAAGTAACTGTAATTTCGATACTAACTAATTATGACATGTTACTGTAATTTCGATACAAATTTTGGCAGGTAACTGTAACTTCGTTGCTAATTATGACAAGTAACTGTAATTGCGATACAAATGATGGCAGGTAACTGTAACTTCGATACTAATTATGACAGGAAACTGTAACTTCGTTACTAATTATGACATGTAACTGTTATTTCGATACATATTAAGGCAGATAACTGTAACTTCGATACTAATTATGACAGGTAACAGTAACTTCGATACTAATTATGACAAGTAACAGTTACTTCGATACTAATTATGACAAGTAACAGTAACTTCGAAACTAATTATGACACGTAACAGTAACATCGTTACTAATTATGACAAGTAACTGTAATTTCGATACAAATTATGGCAGGTAACTGTAACTTCGATACTAATTATGACAGGTAACAGTAACTTCGATACTAATTATATCAAGTGACTGTAACTTCGATACAAATTATGACAGGTAACAGTAACTTCGATAATAATTATGGCAGGTAACTGTAACTTCGTTACTAATTATGACATGTAACTGTAATTTCGATACAAATTATGGCAGGTAACTGTAACTTCGATACTAATTATGACAGGTAACAGTAACTTCGATACTAATTATGACTAGTAACTGTACCTTCGATACTAATTATGACAGGTAACTGTAACTTCGTTACTAATTATGACAAGTAACTGTAATTTCGATACAAATTATGGCAGGTAACTGTAATTTCGATACTAATTATGCCAGGTAACAGTAACTTCGATACTAATTATGACAAGTAACAGTAACTTCGATACCAATTATGACAAGTAACTGTAACTCCGAAACTACTTATGACAGGTAACTGTAACGTCGTTACTAATAATGACAAGTAACTGTAATTTCGATACAAATTATGGCAGGTAACTGTAACTTCGATACCAATTATGACAGGTAACAGTAACTTCGATACTAATTATGGCAGGTAACTGTAATTTCGATACTAATTATGACCAGTAACTGTAATTTCAATACAAATTATAGCAGGTAACAGTAACTTCGATACTATTTATGACAGGTAACTGTAACTTCGATACTAATTATGACAGGTCACTGTAATTTCGATACAAATTATGACAGGTAACTGTAATTTCGTTACTAATTATGGCAAGTAACTGCAATTTCAATACAATTTATGGCAGGTAACAGTAATTTCGATACTAATTATGACAGGTAACTGTAACTTCGATACTAATTATGACAGGTAAAGGTAACTTCTTTACTAATTATGACAAGTAACTGCAATTTCGATACAAATGATGGCAGGTAACTGTAACTTCGATACTAATTATGACAGGTAACAGTAACTTCGATACTAATTATGACAGGTAACTGTAACTTCGTTACTAATTACGACATGTAACTGTAATTTCGATACTAATTATGGCAGGTTACTGTAACTTCGTTACTAATTATGACATGTAACTAATTTCGATACAAATTAAGGCAGGTAACTGTAACTTCGATACCAATTATGACAGGTAACAGTAACTTAGTTACTAATTATGACAAGTAACTGTAATTTCGATACAAATTATGGCAGGTAACTGTAACTTCGATACTAATTATGGCAGGTAACAGTAACTTCGATACTAATTATGAAAGGTAACTGTAACTTCGCTACTAATTATGACAAGTAACTGTAATTTCGATACAAATTATGACAGGTAACAGTAACTTCGATACTAATTATGACAGGTAACTGTAACTTCGATACTAATTATGACAAGTAACTGTATTTTCGATACAAATTATGACAGGTAACTGTAACTTCGTTACTAAATATGGCAAGTAACTGTAATTTCGATACTAATTATGACAAGTAACTGTAATTTCGATACAAATGATGGCAGGTAAATGTAACTTCGATACTAATTATGACAGGTAACAGTAACTTCGATACTAATTATGACAAGTAACTGTAATTTCGATACAAATGATGGCAGGTAACTGTAACTTCGATACAAATTATGACAGGTAACTGTAACTTCGATACTAATTATGACAGGTTACTGTAACTTCGATACTAACTATGACAAGAAATTGTAATTTTGATAAAAATTATGGCAGGTAACTGTAACCTCGAAACTAATTATGACAGGTAACTGTAACATCGTTACTAATTATGACAAGTAACTGTAATTTCGATACAAAAGGTGGCAGGTAACTGTAACTTCGATACAAATTATGACAGGTAACTGTAACTTCGATACTATTTATGACCGATTACTGTAACTTCGATACTAATTATGACAGGAAACTGTAACTTCGATACTAATTATGACAAATAACTCTAACGTCGTTACTAATTATGACAAGAAACTGTAATTTTGATAAAAATTATGGCAGGTAACTGTAACTTCGATACTAATTATGACAGGTAACAGTAACTTCGATACTAATTATGACAGGCAACTGTAACATCGTTACTAATTATGACATGTAACTGTAATTTCGATACTAATTATGGCAGGTAACTGTAACTTCGTTACTAATTATGACATGTTACTGTAATTTCGATACAAATTATGGCAGGTAACTGTAACTTCGTTGCTAATTATGACAAGTAACTGTAATAGCGATACAAATGATGGCAGGTAACTGTAACTTCGATACTAATTATGACAGGTAACAGTAACTTCGATACTAATTATGACGGAAAACAGTAACTTCGAAACTAATTATGACAGGTAACAGTAACTTCGATACTAATTATAGCAGGTAACTGTAACTTCGATACTAATAATGTCAGTTAACTGTAACGTCGTTACTAATTATGACAAGTAACTGTAATTTCGATACTAATTATGGCAGGTAACTATAACATCGTTACTAATTATGACATGTAACTGTAATTTCGATACTAATTATGGCAGGTAACTGTAACTTCGTTACTAATTATGACATGTTACTGTAATTTCGATACAAATTTTGGCAGGTAACTGTAACTTCGTTGCTAATTATGACAAGTAACTGTAATTGCGATACAAATGATGACAGGTAACTGTAACTTCGATACTAATTATGACAGGAAACTGTAACTTCGTTACTAATTATGACATGTAACTGTTATTTCGATACATATTAAGGCAGATAACTGTAACTTCGATACTAATTATGACAGGTAACAGTAACTTCGATACTAATTATGACAAGTAACAGTTACTTCGATACTAATTATGACAAGTAACAGTAACTTCGAAACTAATTATGACACGTAACAGTAACATCGTTACTAATTATGACAAGTAACTGTAATTTCGATACAAAGTATGGCAGGTAACTGTAACTTCGATACTAATTATGACAGGTAACAGTAACTTCGATACTAATTATATCAAGTGACTGTAACTTCGATACAAATTATGACAGGTAACAGTAACTTCGATAATAATTATGGCAGGTAACTGTAACTTCGTAACTAATTATGACATGTAACTGTAATTTCGATACAAATTATGGCAGGTAACTGTAACTTCGATACTAATTATGACAGGTAAAGGTAACTTCTTTACTAATTATGACAAGTAACTGCAATTTCGATACAAATGATGGCAGGTAACTGTAACCTCGATACTAATTATGACAAGTAACAGTAACTTCGATACCAATTATGACAAGTAACTGTAACTCCGGAACTACTTATGACAGGTAACTGTAACGTCGTTACTAATTATGACAAGTAACTGTAATTTCGATACAAATTATGGCAGGTAACTGTAACTTCGATACCAATTATGACAGGTAACAGTAACTTCGATACTAATTATGGCAGGTAACTGTAATTTCGATACTAATTATGACAAGTAACTGTAATTTCAAAACAAATTATAGCAGGTAACAGTAACTTCGATACTATTTATGACAGGTAACTGTAACTTCGATACTAATTATGACAAGTCACTGTAATTTCGATACAAATTATGACAGGTAACTGTAATTTCGTTACTAATTATGGCAAGTAACTGCAATTTCAATACAATTTATGGCAGGTAACAGTAATTTCGATACTAATTATGACAGGTAACTGTAACTTCGATACTAATTATGACAGGTAACTGTAACTTCGTTACTAATTACGACATGTAACTGTAATTTCGATACAAATTATGGCAGGTAACTGTAACTTCGATACTAATTATGACAGGTAACAGT
The DNA here is from genome assembly GCA_946902985.2 of Meconema thalassinum. Classification (NCBI taxonomy): domain Eukaryota; kingdom Metazoa; phylum Arthropoda; class Insecta; order Orthoptera; family Tettigoniidae; genus Meconema; species Meconema thalassinum. The sequence continues at coordinate 1,659,269,496 of OX336388.2, forward strand.
AACTTCGATACTAATTATGACAGGTAACTGTAACTTCGCTACTAATTATGACAAGTAACTGTAATTTCGATACAAATTATGACAGGTAACAGTAACTTCGATACTAATTATGACAGGTAACTGTAACTTCGATACAAATTATGACAAGTCACTGTAATTTCGATACAAATTATGACAGGTAACTGTAATTTCGTTACTAATTATGGCAAGTAACTGCAATTTCAATACAATTTATGGCAGGTAACAGTAATTTCGATACTAATTATGACAGGTAACTGTAACTTCGACACTAATTATGACAGGTAAAGGTAACTTCTTTACTAATTATGACAAGTAACTGCAATTTCGATACAAATGATGGCAGGTAACTGTAACTTCGATACTAATTATGACAGGTAACAGTAACTTCGATACTAATAATGACAGAAAACAGTAACTTCGATACTAATTATGACAGGTAACAGTAACTTCGATACTAAGTACGGCAGGTAACTGTAACTTAGGTACTTATTATGACAGGTAACAGTAACTTCGATGCTAATTATGACAGAAAACAGTAACAACGATAATAATTATGACAGGTAACAGTAACTTCGATACTAATTATGGCAGGTAACTGTAACTTCGATACTAATTATGACAGTTAACTGTAACTTCGTTACTAATTATGACAAGTAACTGTAATTTCGATACAAATTATTGCAGGTAACTGTAAATTCGATAGTAATTATGACAGGTAACAGTAACTTCGATACTAATTATGACAGGTAACAGTAACTTCGATACTAATTATGACAAGTAACTGTAACTTCGTTACTAATTATGGCAAGTAACTACAATTTCAATACAAATTATGGCAGGTAACAGTTACTTCGATACTAATTATGACAGGTAACTGTAACTTCGATACTAATTATGACAGGTAACTATAACTTCTTTACTAATTATGACAAGTACCTGCAATTTCGATACAAATGATGGCAGGTAACTGTAACTTCGATACTAGTTATGACAGGTAACAGTAACTTCGATACTAATAATGACAGAAAACAGTAACTTCGATACTAATTATGACAGGTAACAGTAACTTCGATACTAATTATGGCAGGGAACTGTAACTTCGATACTAATTATTACAGTTAACTGTAACTTCGTTACTAATTATGGCAGGTTACAGTAACTTCGATACTAATTATGACAGAAAACAGTAACTTCGATACTAATTATGACAGGTAACAGTAACTTCGATACTAATTATGGCAGGTAACTGTAACTTAGATTCTAATTATGACATTTAACTGTAACTTTGTTACTAATTATGACAATTAACTGTAATTTCGATACAAATTATGGCAGTTAAATGTAACTTCGATACTAATTATGACGGGTAACAGTAACTTCGACACTAATTATGACAAGTAACTGTAATTTCGATACAAATGATGGCAGGTAACTGTAACTTCGATGCAAATTATGACAGGTAACTGTAACTTCGATACTAAATATGGCAAGTAACTGTAATTTCGATACTAATTATGACAAGTAACTGTAATTTCGATACAAATGATGGCAGGTAACTGTAACTTCGATACTAATTATTTCAGGTAACAGTAACTTCGATACTAATTATGACAAGTAACTGTAATTTCGATACAAAAGGTGGCAGGTAACTGTAACTTCGATACAAATTATGACAGGTAACTGTAACTTCGATAGTAATTATGACAGATTACTGTAACTTCGATACTAATTATGACAGGAAACTGTAACTTCGATACTAATTATGACAAGTAACTCTTACGTCGTTACTAATTATGACAAGAAACTGTAATTTTGATAAAAATTATGGCAGGTAACTGTAACTTCGATACTAATTATGACAGGTAACAGTAACTTCGATACTAATTATGACAGGCAACTGTAACATCGTTACTAATTATGACATGTAACTGTAATTTCGATACTAATTATGGCAGGTAACTGTAACTTCGTTACTAATTATGACATGTTACTGTAATTTCGATACAAATTATGGCAGGTAACTGTAACTTCGTTGCTAATTATGACAAGTAACTGTAATAGCGATACAAATGATGGCAGGTAACTGTAACTTCGATACTAATTATGACAGGTAACAGTAACTTCGATACTAATTATGACTGAAAACAGTAACTTCGAAACTAATTATGACAGGTAACAGTAACTTCGATACTAATTATGGCAGGTAACTGTAACTTCGATACTAATAATGACAGTTAACTGTAACGTCGTTACTAATTATGACAAGTAACTGTAATTTCGATACTAATTATGGCAGGTAACTGTAACATTGTTACTAATTATGACATGTAACTGTAATTTCGATACTAATTATGGCAGGTAACTGTAACTTCGTTACTAATTAAGACATGTTACTTTAATTTCGATACAAATTATGGCAGGTAACTGTAACTTCGTTGCTAATTATGACAAGAAACTGTAATTGCGATACAAATGATGGCAGGTAACTGTAACTTCGATACTAATTATGACAGGAAACTGTAACTTCGTTACTAATTATGACATGTAACTGTTATTTCGATACATATTAAGGCAGATAACTGTAACTTCGATACTAATTATGACAGGTAACAGTAACTTCGATACTAATTATGACAAGTAACAGTTACTTCGATACTAATTATGACAAGTAACAGTAACTTCGAAACTAATTATGACAGGTAACAGTAACATCGTTACTAATTATGACAAGTAACTGTAATTTCGATACAAATTATGGCAGGTAACTGTAACTTCGATACTAATTCTGACAGGTAACAGTAACTTCGATACTAATTTTGTCAAGTGACTGTAACTTCGATACTAATTATGACAGGTAACTGTAACTTCGATACTTATTATGACAAGTAACTCTAACTTCGTTACTAATTATGACAAGAAATTGTAATTTTGATAAAAATTATGGCAGGTAACTGTAACATCGATACTACTTATGACAGGTAACAGTAACTTCGATACTAATTATGACAGGTAACTGTAACTTCGTTACTAATTACGACATGTAACTGTAATTTCGATACAAATTATGGCAGGTAACTGTAACTTCGATACTAATTATGACAGGTAACAGTAACTTCGATACTAATTATGACAGGTAACTGTAACTTCGCTACTAATTATGACAAGTAACTGTAATTTCGATACAAATTATGACAGGTAACAGTAACTTCGATACTAATTATGACAGGTAACTGTAACTTCGATACAAATTATGACAAGTAACTGTAATTTCGATACAAATGAAGGCAGGTAACTGTAACTTCGATACTAATTATGACAGGCAACAGTAACTTCGATACTTATTATGACAGAAAACAGTAACAACGATACTAATTATGACAGGTTACAGTAACTTCGATACTAATTATGGCAGGTAACTGTAACTTCGATACTAATTATGACAGGTAACAGTAACTTCGATACTAATTATGACAGAAAACAGTAACATCGATACTAGTTATGACAGGTAACAGTATCTTCGATACTAATTATGACAAGTAACTGTAACTTCGATACTAATTATGACAGGTTACTGTAACTTCGATACTAAATATGACAAGAAATTGTAATTTTGATAAAAATTATGGCAGGTAACTGTAACTTCGAAACTAATTATGACAGGTAACAGTAACTTCGATACTAATTATGACAGGTAACTGTAACTTCGCTACTAATTATGACAAGTAACTGTTATTTTGATACAAATTATGACAGGTAACAGTAACTTCGATACTAATTATGACAGGGAACTGTAACTTCGATACTAATTATGACAAGTAACTGTAATTTCGATACAAATTATGAAAGGTAACTGTAACTTCGTTACTAAATATGGCAAGTAACTGTAATTTCGATACTAATTATGACAAGTAACTGTAATTTCGATACAAATGATGGCAGGTAACTCTAACTTCGATACTAATTATGACAGGTAACAGTAACTTCGATACTAATTATGACAGGAAACTGTAACTTCGTTACTAATTATGACATGTAACTGTTATTTCGATACATATTAAGGCAGATAACTGTAACTTCGATACTAATTATGACAGGTAACAGTAACTTCGATACTAATTATGACAAGTAACAGTTACTTCGATACTAATTATGACAAGTAACAGTAACTTCGAAACTAATTATGACACGTAACAGTAACATCGTTACTAATTATGACAAGTAACTGTAATTTCGATACAAAGTATGGCAGGTAACTGTAACTTCGATACTAATTATGACAGGTAACAGTAACTTCGATACTAATTATATCAAGTGACTGTAACTTCGATACAAATTATGACAGGTAACAGTAACTTCGATAATAATTATGGCAGGTAACTGTAACTTCGTAACTAATTATGACATGTAACTGTAATTTCGATACAAATTATGGCAGGTAACTGTAACTTCGATACTAATTATGACAGGTAAAGGTAACTTCTTTACTAATTATGACAAGTAACTGCAATTTCGATACAAATGATGGCAGGTAACTGTAACCTCGATACTAATTATGACAAGTAACAGTAACTTCGATACCAATTATGACAAGTAACTGTAACTCCGGAACTACTTATGACAGGTAACTGTAACGTCGTTACTAATTATGACAAGTAACTGTAATTTCGATACAAATTATGGCAGGTAACTGTAACTTCGATACCAATTATGACAGGTAACAGTAACTTCGATACTAATTATGGCAGGTAACTGTAATTTCGATACTAATTATGACAAGTAACTGTAATTTCAAAACAAATTATAGCAGGTAACAGTAACTTCGATACTATTTATGACAGGTAACTGTAACTTCGATACTAATTATGACAAGTCACTGTAATTTCGATACAAATTATGACAGGTAACTGTAATTTCGTTACTAATTATGGCAAGTAACTGCAATTTCAATACAATTTATGGCAGGTAACAGTAATTTCGATACTAATTATGACAGGTAACTGTAACTTCGATACTAATTATGACAGGTAACTGTAACTTCGTTACTAATTACGACATGTAACTGTAATTTCGATACAAATTATGGCAGGTAACTGTAACTTCGATACTAATTATGACAGGTAACAGTAACTTCGATACTAATTATGACAGGTAACTGTAACTTCGCTACTAATTATGACAAGTAACTGTAATTTCGATACAAATTATGACAGGTAACAGTAACTTCGATACTAATTATGACAGGTAACTGTAACTTCGATACAAATTATGACAAGTCACTGTAATTTCGATACAAATTATGACAGGTAACTGTAATTTCGTTACTAATTATGGCAAGTAACTGCAATTTCAATACAATTTATGGCAGGTAACAGTAATTTCGATACTAATTATGACAGGTAACTGTAACTTCGACACTAATTATGACAGGTAAAGGTAACTTCTTTACTAATTATGACAAGTAACTGCAATTTCGATACAAATGATGGCAGGTAACTGTAACTTCGATACTAATTATGACAGGTAACAGTAACTTCGATACTAATAATGACAGAAAACAGTAACTTCGATACTAATTATGACAGGTAACAGTAACTTCGATACTAAGTACGGCAGGTAACTGTAACTTAGGTACTTATTATGACAGGTAACAGTAACTTCGATGCTAATTATGACAGAAAACAGTAACAACGATAATAATTATGACAGGTAACAGTAACTTCGATACTAATTATGGCAGGTAACTGTAACTTCGATACTAATTATGACAGTTAACTGTAACTTCGTTACTAATTATGACAAGTAACTGTAATTTCGATACAAATTATTGCAGGTAACTGTAAATTCGATAGTAATTATGACAGGTAACAGTAACTTCGATACTAATTATGACAGGTAACAGTAACTTCGATACTAATTATGACAAGTAACTGTAACTTCGTTACTAATTATGGCAAGTAACTACAATTTCAATACAAATTATGGCAGGTAACAGTTACTTCGATACTAATTATGACAGGTAACTGTAACTTCGATACTAATTATGACAGGTAACTATAACTTCTTTACTAATTATGACAAGTACCTGCAATTTCGATACAAATGATGGCAGGTAACTGTAACTTCGATACTAGTTATGACAGGTAACAGTAACTTCGATACTAATAATGACAGAAAACAGTAACTTCGATACTAATTATGACAGGTAACAGTAACTTCGATACTAATTATGGCAGGGAACTGTAACTTCGATACTAATTATTACAGTTAACTGTAACTTCGTTACTAATTATGGCAGGTTACAGTAACTTCGATACTAATTATGACAGAAAACAGTAACTTCGATACTAATTATGACAGGTAACAGTAACTTCGATACTAATTATGGCAGGTAACTGTAACTTAGATTCTAATTATGACATTTAACTGTAACTTTGTTACTAATTATGACAATTAACTGTAATTTCGATACAAATTATGGCAGTTAAATGTAACTTCGATACTAATTATGACGGGTAACAGTAACTTCGACACTAATTATGACAAGTAACTGTAATTTCGATACAAATGATGGCAGGTAACTGTAACTTCGATGCAAATTATGACAGGTAACTGTAACTTCGATACTAAATATGGCAAGTAACTGTAATTTCGATACTAATTATGACAAGTAACTGTAATTTCGATACAAATGATGGCAGGTAACTGTAACTTCGATACTAATTATGTCAGGTAACAGTAACTTCGATACTAATTATGACAAGTAACTGTAATTTCGATACAAAAGGTGGCAGGTAACTGTAACTTCGATACAAATTATGACAGGTAACTGTAACTTCGATAGTAATTATGACAGATTACTGTAACTTCGATACTAATTATGACAGGAAACTGTAACTTCGATACTAATTATGACAAGTAACTCTTACGTCGTTACTAATTATGACAAGAAACTGTAATTTTGATAAAAATTATGGCAGGTAACTGTAACTTCGATACTAATTATGACAGGTAACAGTAACTTCGATACTAATTATGACAGGCAACTGTAACATCGTTACTAATTATGACATGTAACTGTAATTTCGATACTAATTATGGCAGGTAACTGTAACTTCGTTACTAATTATGACATGTTACTGTAATTTCGATACAAATTATGGCAGGTAACTGTAACTTCGTTGCTAATTATGACAAGTAACTGTAATAGCGATACAAATGATGGCAGGTAACTGTAACTTCGATACTAATTATGACAGGTAACAGTAACTTCGATACTAATTATGACTGAAAACAGTAACTTCGAAACTAATTATGACAGGTAACAGTAACTTCGATACTAATTATGGCAGGTAACTGTAACTTCGATACTAATAATGACAGTTAACTGTAACGTCGTTACTAATTATGACAAGTAACTGTAATTTCGATACTAATTATGGCAGGTAACTGTAACATTGTTACTAATTATGACATGTAACTGTAATTTCGATACTAATTATGGCAGGTAACTGTAACTTCGTTACTAATTAAGACATGTTACTTTAATTTCGATACAAATTATGGCAGGTAACTGTAACTTCGTTGCTAATTATGACAAGAAACTGTAATTGCGATACAAATGATGGCAGGTAACTGTAACTTCGATACTAATTATGACAGGAAACTGTAACTTCGTTACTAATTATGACATGTAACTGTTATTTCGATACATATTAAGGCAGATAACTGTAACTTCGATACTAATTATGACAGGTAACAGTAACTTCGATACTAATTATGACAAGTAACAGTTACTTCGATACTAATTATGACAAGTAACAGTAACTTCGAAACTAATTATGACAGGTAACAGTAACATCGTTACTAATTATGACAAGTAACTGTAATTTCGATACAAATTATGGCAGGTAACTGTAACTTCGATACTAATTCTGACAGGTAACAGTAACTTCGATACTAATTTTGTCAAGTGACTGTAACTTCGATACTAATTATGACAGGTAACTGTAACTTCGATACTTATTATGACAAGTAACTCTAACTTCGTTACTAATTATGACAAGAAATTGTAATTTTGATAAAAATTATGGCAGGTAACTGTAACATCGATACTACTTATGACAGGTAACAGTAACTTCGATACTAATTATGACAGGTAACTGTAACTTCGTTACTAATTACGACATGTAACTGTAATTTCGATACAAATTATGGCAGGTAACTGTAACTTCGATACTAATTATGACAGGTAACAGTAACTTCGATACTAATTATGACAGGTAACTGTAACTTCGCTACTAATTATGACAAGTAACTGTAATTTCGATACAAATTATGACAGGTAACAGTAACTTCGATACTAATTATGACAGGTAACTGTAACTTCGATACAAATTATGACAAGTAACTGTAATTTCGATACAAATGAAGGCAGGTAACTGTAACTTCGATACTAATTATGACAGGCAACAGTAACTTCGATACTTATTATGACAGAAAACAGTAACAACGATACTAATTATGACAGGTTACAGTAACTTCGATACTAATTATGGCAGGTAACTGTAACTTCGATACTAATTATGACAGGTAACAGTAACTTCGATACTAATTATGACAGAAAACAGTAACATCGATACTAGTTATGACAGGTAACAGTATCTTCGATACTAATTATGACAAGTAACTGTAACTTCGATACTAATTATGACAGGTTACTGTAACTTCGATACTAATTATGACAAGAAATTGTAATTTTGATAAAAATTATGGCAGGTAACTGTAACTTCGAAACTAATTATGACAGGTAACAGTAACTTCGATACTAATTATGACAGGTAACTGTAACTTCGCTACTAATTATGACAAGTAACTGTTATTTTGATACAAATTATGACAGGTAACAGTAACTTCGATACTAATTATGACAGGGAACTGTAACTTCGATACTAATTATGACAAGTAACTGTAATTTCGATACAAATTATGAAAGGTAACTGTAACTTCGTTACTAAATATGGCAAGTAACTGTAATTTCGATACTAATTATGACAAGTAACTGTAATTTCGATACAAATGATGGCAGGTAACTCTAACTTCGATACTAATTATGACAGGTAACAGTAACTTCGATACTAATTATGACAGGTTACTGTAACTTCGATACTAATTATGACAAGAAATTGTAATTTTGATAAAAATTATGGCAGGTAACTGTAACTTCGAAACTAATTATGACAGGTATCTGTAACATCGTTACTAATTATGACAAGTAACTGTAATTTCGATACAAATTATGACAGGTAACAGTAACTTCGATACTAATTATGACAGGTAACTGTAACTTCGATACTAATTATGACAAGTAACTGTAATTTCGATACAAATTATGACAGGTAACTGTAACTTCGTTACTAAATATGGCAAGTAACTGTAATTTCGATACTAATTATGACGAGTAACTGTAATTTCGATACAAATGATGGCAGGTAAATGTAACTTCGATACTTATTATGACAGGTAACAGTAACTTCGATACTAATTATGACAAGTAACTGTAATTTCGATACAAATGATGGCAGGTAACTGTAACTTCGATACAAATTATGACAGGTAACTGTAACTTCGGTACTAATTATGACAGGTTACTGTAACTTCGATACTAACTATGACAAGAAATTGTAATTTTGATAAAAATTATGGCAGGTAACTGTAACCTCGAAACTAATTATGACAGGTAACTGTAACATCGTTACTAATTATGACAAGTAACTGTAATTTCGATACAAAAGGTGGCAGGTAACTGTAACTTCGATACAAATTATGACAGGAAACTGTAACTTCGATACTAATTATGACAAATAACTCTAACGTCGTTACTAATTATGACAAGAAACTGTAATTTTGATAAAAATTATGGCAGGTAACTGTAACTTCGATACTAATTATGACAGGTAACAGTAACTTCGATACTAATAATGACAGGCAACTGTAACATCGTTACTAATTATGACATGTAACTGTAATTTCGATACTAATTATGGCAGGTAACTGTAACTTCGTTACTAATTATGACATGTTACTGTAATTTCGATACAAATTATGGCAGGTAACTGTAACTTCGTTGCTAATTATGACAAGTAACTGTAATAGCGATACAAATGATGGCAGGTAACTGTAACTTCGATACTAATTATGACAGGTAACAGTAACTTCGATACTAATTATGACGGAAAACAGTAACTTCGAAACTAATTATGACAGGTAACAGTAACTTCGATACTAATTATAGCAGGTAACTGTAACTTCGATACTAATAATGTCAGTTAACTGTAACGTCGTTACTAATTATGACATGTAACTGTAATTTCGATACTAATTATGGCAGGTAACTGTAACATCGTTACTAATTATGACATGTAACTGTAATTTCGATACTAATTATGGCAGGTAACTGTAACTTCGTTACTAATTATGACATGTTACTGTAATTTCGATACAAATTTTGGCAGGTAACTGTAACTTCGATACTACTTATGACAGGTAACAGTAACTTCGATACTAATTATGACAGGTAACTGTAACTTCGTTACTAATTACGACATGTAACTGTAATTTCGATACAAATTATGGCAGGTAACTGTAACTTCGATACTAATTATGACAGGTAACAGTAACTTCGATACTAATTATGACAGGTAACTGTAACTTCGCTACTAATTATGACAAGTAACTGTAATTTCGATACAAATTATGACAGGTAACAGTAACTTCGATACTAATTATGACAGGTAACTGTAACTTCGATACAAATTATGACAAGTAACTGTAATTTCGATACAAATGAAGGCAGGTAACTGTAACTTCGATACTAATTATGACAGGCAACAGTAACTTCGATACTTATTATGACAGAAAACAGTAACAACGATACTAATTATGACAGGTTACAGTAACTTCGATACTAATTATGGCAGGTAACTGTAACTTCGATACTAATTATGACAGGTAACAGTAACTTCGTTACTAATTATGACAGAAAACAGTAACATCGATACTAGTTATGACAGGTAACAGTAACTTCGATACTAATTATGACAAGTAACTGTAACTTCGATACTAATTATGACAGGTTACTGTAACTTCGATACTAATTATGACAAGAAATTGTAATTTTGATAAAAATTATGGCAGGTAACTGTAACTTCGAAACTAATTATGACAGGTAACAGTAACTTCGATACTAATTATGACAGGTAACTGTAACTTCGCTACTAATTATGACAAGTAACTGTTATTTTGATACAAATTATGACAGGTAACAGTAACTTCGATACTAATTATGACAGGGAACTGTAACTTCGATACTAATTATGACAAGTAACTGTAATTTCGATACAAATTATGAAAGGTAACTGTAACTTCGTTACTAAATATGGCAAGTAACTGTAATTTCGATACTAATTATGACAAGTAACTGTAATTTCGATACAAATGATGGCAGGTAACTCTAACTTCGATACTAATTATGACAGGTAACAGTAACTTCGATACTAATTATGACAAGTAACTGTAATTTCGATACAAATGATGGCAGGTAACTGTAACTTGGATACAAATTATGACAGGTAACTGTAACTTCGATACTAATTATGACAGGTTACTGTAACTTCGATACTAATTATGACAAGAAATTGTAATTTTGATAAAAATTATGGCAGGTAACTGTAACTTCGAAACTAATTATGACAGGTATCTGTAACATCGTTACTAATTATGACAAGTAACTGTAATTTCGATACAAATTATGACAGGTAACAGTAACTTCGATACTAATTATGACAGGTAACTGTAACTTCGATACTAATTATGACAAGTAACTGTAATTTCGATACAAATTATGACAGGTAACTGTAACTTCGTTACTAAATATGGCAAGTAACTGTAATTTCGATACTAATTATGACGAGTAACTGTAATTTCGATACAAATGATGGCAGGTAAATGTAAATTCGATACTAATTATGACAGGTAACAGTAACTTCGATACTAATTATGACAAGTAACTGTAATTTCGATACAAATGATGGCAGGTAACTGTAACTTCGATACAAATTATGACAGGTAACTGTAACTTCGGTACTAATTATGACAGGTTACTGTAACTTCGATACTAACTATGACAAGAAATTGTAATTTTGATAAAAATTATGGCAGGTAACTGTAACCTCGAAACTAATTATGACAAGTAACTGTAACATCGTTACTAATTATGACAAGTAACTGTAATTTCGATACAAAAGGTGGCAGGTAACTGTAACTTCGATACAAATTATGACAGGTAACTGTAACTTCGATACTATTTATGACAGATTACTGTAACTTCGATACTAATTATGACAGGAAACTGTAACTTCGATACTAATTATGACAAATAACTCTAACGTCGTTACTAATTATGACAAGAAACTGTAATTTTGATGAAAATTATGGCAGGTAACTGTAACTTCGATACTAATTATGACAGGTAACAGTAACTTCGATACTAATAATGACAGGCAACTGTAACATCGTTACTAATTATGACATGTAACTGTAATTTCGATACTAATTATGGCAGGTAACTGTAACTTCGTTACTAATTATGACATGTTACTGTAATTTCGATACAAATTATGGCAGGTAACTGTAACTTCGTTGCTAATTATGACAAGTAACTGTAATAGCGATACAAATGATGGCAGGTAACTGTAACTTCGATACTAATTATGACAGGTAACAGTAACTTCGATACTAATTATGACGGAAAACAGTAACTTCGAAACTAATTATGACAGGTAACAGTAACTTCGATACTAATTATAGCAGGTAACTGTAACTTCGATACTAATAATGTCAGTTAACTGTAACGTCGTTACTAATTATGACAAGTAACTGTAATTTCGATACTAATTATGGCAGGTAACTGTAACATCGTTACTAATTATGACATGTAACTGTAATTTCGATACTAATTATGGCAGGTAACTGTAACTTCGTTACTAATTATGACATGTTACTGTAATTTCGATACAAATTTTGGCAGGTAACTGTAACTTCGTTGCTAATTATGACAAGTAACTGTAATTGCGATACAAATGATGGCAGGTAACTGTAACTTCGATACTAATTATGACAGGAAACTGTAACTTCGTTACTAATTATGACATGTAACTGTTATTTCAATACATATTAAGGCAGATAACCGTAACTTCGATACTAATTATGACAGGTAACAGTAACTTCGATACTAATTATGACAAGTAACAGTTACTTCGATACTAATTATGACAAGTAACAGTAACTTCGAAACTAATTATGACAGGTAACAGTAACATCGTTACTAATTATGACAAGTAACTGTAATTTCGATACAAATTATGGCAGGTAACTGTAACTTCGATACTAATTATGACAGGTAACAGTAACTTCGATACTAATTATATCAAGTGACTGTAACTTCGATACAAATTATGACAGGTAACAGTAACTTCGATAATAATTATGGCAGGTAACTGTAACTTCGTTACTAATTATGACATGTAACTGTAATTTCGATACAAATTATGGCAGGTAACTGTAACTTCGATACTAATTATGACAGGTAACAGTAACTTCGATAATAATTATGACTAGTAACTGTACCTTCGATACTAATTATGACAGGTAACTATAACTTCGTTACTAATTATGACAAGTAACTGTAATTTCGATACAAATTATGGCAGGTAACTGTAATTTCGATACTAATTATTCCAGGTAACAGTAACTTCGATACTAATTATGACAAGTAACAGTAACTTCGATACCAATTATGACAAGTAACTGTAACTCCGAAACTACTTATGACAGGTAACTGTAACGTCGTTACTAATTATGACAAGTAACTGTAATTTCGACACAAATTATGGCAGGTAACTGTAACTTCGATACCAATTATGACAGGTAACAGTAACTTCGATACTAAATATGGCAAGTAACTGTAATTTCGATACTAATTATGACAAGTAACTGTAATTTCAAGACAAATTATAGCAGGTAACAGTAACTTCGATACTAATTATGACAGGTAACTGTAACTTCGATACTAATTATGACAAGTCACTGTAATTTCGATACTAATTATGACAGGTAACTGTAATTTCGTAACTAATGATGGCAAGTAACTGCAATTTCAATACAATTTATGGCAGGTAGCAGTAATTTCGATACTAATTATGACAGGTAACAGTAACTTCGATACTAATTATGACAGGTAACAGTAACTTCGATACTAAGTACGGCAGGTAACTGTAACTTCGGTACTTATTATGACAGGTAACAGTAACTTCGATGCTAATTATGACAGAAAACAGTAACAACGATAATAATTATGACAGGTAACAGTAACTTCGATACTAATTATGGCAGGTAACTGTAACTTCGATACTAATTATGACAGTTAACTGTAACTTCGTTACTAATTATGACAAGTAACTGTAATTTCGATACAAATTATTGCAGGTAAGTGTAAATTCGATAGTAATTATGACAGGTAACAGTAACTTCGATACTAATTATGACAGGTAACAGTAACTTCGATACTAATTATGACAAGTAACTGTAACTTCGTTACTAATTATGGCAAGTAACTACAATTTCAATACAAATTATGGCAGGTAACAGTTACTTCGATACTAATTATGACAGGTAACTGTATCTTCGATACTAATTATGACAGGTAACTGTAACTTCTTTACTAATTATGACAAGTAACTGCAATTTCGATACAAATGATGGCAGGTAACTGTAACTTCGATACTAGTTATGACAGGTAACAGTAACTTCGATACTAATAATGACAGAAAACAGTAACTTCGATACTAATTATGACAGGTAACAGTAACTTCGATACTAATTATGGCAGGGAACTGTAACTTCGATACTAATTATTACAGTTAACTGTAACTTCGTTACTAATTATGGCAGGTTACAGTAACTTCGATACTAATTATGACAGAAAACAGTAACTTCGATACTAATTATGACAGGTAACAGTAACTTCGATACTAATTATGGCAGGTAACTGTAACTTAGATTCTAATTATGACATTTAACTATAACTTTGTTACTAATTATGACAATTAACTGTAATTTCGATACAAATTATGGCAGTTAAATGTAACTTCGATACTAATTATGACGGGTAACAGTAACTTCGATACTAATTATGACAAGTAACTGTAATTTCGATACAAATGATGGCAGGTAACTGTAACTTCGATACAAATTATGACAGGTAACTGTAACTTCGATACTAAATATGGCAAGTAACTGTAATTTCGATACTAATTATGACAAGTTACTGTAATTTCGATACAAATGATGGCAGGTAACTGTAACTTCGATACTAATTATGACAGGTAACAGTAACTTCGATTCTAATTATGACAAGTAACTGTAATTTCGATACAAAAGGTGGCAGGTAACTGTAACTTCGATACAAATTATGACAGGTAACTGTAACTTCGATACTAATTATGACAGATTACTGTAACTTCGATACTAATTATGACAGGAAACTGTAACTTCGATACTAATTATGACAAGTAACTCTAACGTCGTTACTAATTATGACAAGAAACTGTAATTTTGATAAAAATTATGGCAGGTAACTGTAACTTCGATACTAATTATGACAGGTAACAGTAACTTCGATACTAATTATGACTGGCAACTGTAACATCGTTACTAATTATGACATGTAACTGTAATTTCGATACTAATTATGGCAGGTAACTGTAACTTCGTTACTAATTATGACATGTTACTGTAATTTCGATACAAATTATGGCAGGTAACTGTAACTTCGTTGCTAATTATGACAAGTAACTGTAATAGCGATACAAATGATGGCAGGTAACTGTAACTTCGATACTAATTATGACAGGTAACAGTTACTTCGATACTAATTATGACGGAAAACAGTAACTTCGAAACTAATTATGACAGGTAACAGTAACTTCGATACTAATTATGGCAGGTAACTGTAACTTCGATACTAATAATGACAGTTAACTGTAACGTCGTTACTAATTACGACAAGTAACTGTAATTTCGATACTAATTATGGCAGGTAACTGTAACATTGTTACTAATTATGACATGTAACTGTAATTTCGATACTAATTATGGCAGGTAACTGTAACTTCGTTACTAATTATGACATGTTACTTTAATTTCGATACAAATTATGGCAGGTAACTGTAACTTCGTTGCTAATTATGAAAAGAAACTGTAATTGCGATACAAATGATGGCAGGTAACTGTAACTTCGATACTAATTATGACAGGAAACTGTAACTTCGTAACTAATTATGACATGTAACTGTTATTTCGATACATATTAAGGCAGATAACTGTAACTTCGATTCTAATTATGACAGGTAACAGTAACTTCGATACTAATTATGACAAGTAACAGTTACTTCGATACTAATTATGACAAGTAACAGTAACTTCGAAACTAATTATGACAGGTAACAGTAACATCGTTACTAATTATGACAAGTAACTGTAATTTCGATACAAATTATGGCAGGTAACTGTAACTTCGATACTTATTATGACAGGTAACAGTAACTTCGATACTAATTATGTCAAGTGACTGTAACTTCGATACTAATTATGACAGGTAACTGTAACTTCGATACTTATTATGACAAGTAACTCTAACTTCGTTACTAATTATGACAAGAAATTGTAATTTTGATAAAAATTATGGCAGGTAACTGTAACATCGATACTACTTATGACAGGTAACAGTAACTTCGATACTAATTATGACAGGTAACTGTAACTTCGTTACTAATTACGACACGTAACTGTAATTTCGATACAAATTATGGCAGGTAACTGTAACTTCGATACTTATTATGACAGGTAACAGTAACTTCGATACTAATTATGACAGGTAACTGTAACTTCGCTACTAATTATGACAAGTAACTGTAATTTCGATACAAATTATGACAGGTAACAGTAACTTCGATACTAATTATGACAGGTAACTGTAACTTCGATACAAATTATGACAAGTAACTGTAATTTCGATACAAATGAAGGCAGGTAACTGTAACTTCGATACTAATTATGACAGGCAACAGTAACTTCGATAATTATTATGACAGAAAACAGTAACAACGATACTAATTATGACAGGTTACAGTAACTTGGATACTATTTATGGCAGGTAACTGTATCTTCGATACTAATTATCACAGGTAACAAGAACTTCGATACTAATTATGACAGAAAACAGTAACATCGATACTAGATATGACAGGTAACAGTAACTTCGATACTAATTATGACAAGTAACTGTAACTTCGATACTAATTATGACAGGTTACTGTAACTTCGATACTAATTATGACAAGAAATTGTAATTTTGATAAAAATTATGGCAGGTAACTGTAACTTCGAAACTAATTATGACAGGTAACAGTAACTTCGATACTAATTATGACAGGTAACTGTAACTTCGCTACTAATTATGACAAGTAACTGTTATTTTGATACAAATTATGACAGGTAACAGTAACTTCGATACTAATTATGACAGGGAACTGTAACTTCGATACTAATTATGACAAGTAACTGTAATTTCGATACAAATTATTAAAGGTAACTGTAACTTCGTTACTAAATATGGCAAGTAACTGTAATTTCGATACTAATTATGACAAGTAACTGTAATTTCGATACAAATGATGGCAGGTAACTCTAACTTCGATACTAATTATGACAGGTAACAGTAACTTCGATACTAATTATGACAAGTAACTGTAATTTCGATACAAATGATGGCAGGTAACTGTAACTTCGATACTTATTATGACAGGTAACAGTAACTTCGATACTAATTATGACAGAAAACAGTAACTTCGATACTAATTATGACAGGTAACAGTAACTTCGATACTAATTATGGCAGGTAACTGTAACTTAGATTCTGATTATGACATTTAACTGTAACTTCGATACTAATTATGACAGGGAACTGAAACTTCGATACTAATTATGACAAGTAACTGTAATTTCGATACAAATTATGACAGGTAACAGTAACATCGTTACTAATTATGACAAATAACTGTAATTTCGATACAAATTATGGCAGGTAACTGTAACTTCGATACTAATTATGACAGGTAACAGTAACTTCGATACTTATTATGACAAGTAACTGTAACATGGATACTTATTATGACAGGAAACTGTAACTTCGTTACTAATTATGACAAGTAACTGTAATTTTGATAACAATTATGGCAGGTAACTGTAACTTCGATACTAATTATGACAGGTAACAGTAACTTCGATACTAATTATGACAGGTAACTGTAACTTCGTTACTAATTATGACAGAAAACAGTAACTTCGAAACTAATTATGACAGGTAACAGTAACTTCGATACTAATTATGGCAGGTTACTGTAACTTCGATACTAAAAAGGACAGTTAACTGTAACTTCGTTACTAATTATGACATGTAACTGTAATTTCGATTTTAATTATGACAGAAAACAGTAACTTCGAAACTAATTATGACAGGTAACAGTAACTTCGATACTAATTATGACAGGTAACAGTTACTTCGATACTAATTATGACAAGTAACTTTAACTTCGAAACTAATTATGACAGGTAACAGTAACATCGTTACTAATTATGACATGTAACTGTTATTTCGATACATATTATGGCAGATAACTGTAACTTCGATACAAATTATGACAGGTAACTGTAACTTCGATACTAATTATGACAGATTACTGTAACTTTGATACTAATTATGACAGGAAACTGTAACTTCGGTACTAATTATGACAAGTAACTGTAATTTCGATACAAATTATGGCAGGTAACTGTAACTTCGATACTAATTATGACAGGTAACAGTAACTTCGATACTAATTATGTCAAGTGACTGTAACTTCGATACTAATTATGACAGGTAACTGTAACTTCGATACTAATTATGACAAGTAACTCTAACTTCGTTACTAATTATGACAAGAAATTGTAATTTTGATAAAAATTATGGCAGGCAACTGTAACTTCGATACTACTTATGACAGGTAACTGTAACTTCGATACTAATTATGACAGGTAACTGTAACTTCGTTACTAATTACGACATGTAACTGTAATTTCGATACTAATTATGGCAGGTAACTGTAACTTCGTTACTAATTATGACATGTAACTGTAATTTCGATACAAATTAAGGCAGGTAACTGTAACTTCGATACTTATTATGACAGGTAACAGTAACTTCGATACTTATTATGACAGAAAACAGTAACAACGATACTAATTATACAGGTAACAGTAACATCGATACTAATTATGGCAGGTAACTGTAACTTCGATACTAATTATGACAGGTAACAGTAACTTCGATACTAATTATGACAGAAAACAGTAACATCGATACTAGTTATGACAGGTAACAGTAACTTCGATACTAATTATGGCAGGTAACTGTAACTTCGATACTAATAATGACAGTTAACTGTAACGTCGTTACTAATTATGACAAGTAACTGTAATTTCGATACAAATGATGGCAGGTAACTGTAACTTCGATACTAATTATGACAGGTAACAGTAACTTCGATACTAATTATGACAGGCAACTGTAACATCGTTACTAATTATGACATGTAACTGTAATTTCGATACTAATTATGGCAGGTAACTGTAACTTCGTTACTAATTATGACATGTTACTTTAATTTCGATACAAATTATGACAAGTAACTGTAATTTCGATACTAATTATGACAGGTAACTGTAACTTCGCAACTAATTATGACAAGTAACTGTAATTTCGATACAAATTATGACAGGTAACAGTAACTTCGATACTAATTATGACAGGTAACTGTAACTTCGATACTAATTATGACAAGTAACTGTAATTTCGATACAAATTATGACAGGTAACTGTAACATCGTTACTAAATATGGCAAGTAACTGTAATTTCGATACTAATTATGACAAGTAACTGTAATTTCGATACAAATGATGGCAGGTAAATGTAACTTCGATACTAATTATGACAGGTAACAGTAACTTCGATACTAATTATGACAAGTAATTGTAATTTCGATACAAATGATGGCAGGTAACTGTAACTTCGATACAAATTATGACAGGTAACTGTAACTTCGTTACTAATTATGCCATGTAACTGTAAATTCGAGACAAATTATGGCAGGTAACTGTAACTTCGATACTAATTATGACAGATAACAGTAACTTCGATACTAATTATGACAGGTAACTGTAACTTCGCAACTAATTATGACAAGTAACTGTAATTTCGATACAAATTATGACAGGTAACAGTAACTTCGATACTAATTATGACAGGTAACTGTAACTTCGATACTAATTATGACAAGTAACTGTAATTTCGATACAAATTATGACAGGTAACAGTAACTTCGATACTAATTATGGCAGGTAACTGTAACTTCGTTACTAATTATGCCATGTAACTGTAAATTCGAGACAAATTAAGGCAGGTAACTGTAACTTCGATACTTATTATGACAGGTAACAGTAACGTCGATACTTATTATCACAGAAAACAGTAACATCGATACTAGTTATGACAGGTAACAGTAACTTCGATACTAATTATGACAAGTAACTGTAACATCGTTACTAATTATGACAAGTAACTGTAATTTCGATACAAATTATGGCAGGTAACTGTAACTTCGATACTAATTATGACAGGTAACAGTAACTTCGATACTAATTATGACAGGTAACTGTAACTTCGCAACTAATTATGACAAGTAACTGTAATTTCGATACAAATTATGACAGGTAACAGTAACTTCGATACTAATTATGACAGGTAACTGTAACTTCGATACTAATTATGACAAGTAACTGTAATTTCGATACAAATTATGACAGGTAACTGTAACATCGTTACTAAATATGGCAAGTAACTGTAATTTCGATACTAATTATGACAAGTAACTGTAATTTCGATACAAATGATGGCAGGTAAATGTAACTTCGATACTAATTATGACAGGTAACAGTAACTTCGATACTAATTATGACAAGTAATTGTAATTTCGATACAAATGATGGTAGGTAACTGTAACTTCGATACAAATTATGACAGGTAACTGTAACTTCGATACTAATTATGACAGGTTACTGTAACTTCGATACTAATTATGACAAGAAATTGTAATTTTGATAAAAATTATGGCAGGTAACTGTAACTTCGAAACTAATTATGACAGATAACTGTAACATCGTTACTAATTATGACAAGTAACTGTAATTTCGATACAAATGATGGCAGGTAACTGTATCTTCGATACTTATTATGACAGGTAACAGTAACTTCGATACTAATTATGACAGAAAACAGTAACTTCGATACTAATTATGTCAGGTAACAGTAACTTCGATACTAATTATGGCAGTTAACTGTAACTTAGATTCTAATTATGACAGTTAACTGTAACTTTGTTACTAATTATGACAATTAACTGTAATTTCGATACAAATTATGGCAGTTAAATGTAACTTCGGTACTAATTATGACAGGTAACAGTAACTTCGATACTAATTATGACAAGTTACTGTAACATCGATACTAATTATGACAGGAAACTGTAACTTCGTTACAAATTATGACAAGTAACTGTAATTTCGGAACAAATTATGGAAGGTAACTGTAACTTCGATACTAATTATGGCAGGTAACTGTAACTTCGATACAAATTATGACAGTTAACTGTAACTTCGTTACTAATTATGGCAGGTAACAGTAACTTCAATACTAATTATGACAGGTAACTGTTACTTCGTTACTAATTATGACAAGTAACTGTAATTTCGATACATATTATGCCAGGTAACTAACTTCGATACTAATTATGGCAGGTAACAGTAACTTCGATACTAATTATGACAGGTAACTGTAACTTCGTAACAAATTAAGAAAAGTAATTGTAATTTCGATACAAATTATGGCAGGTAACTGTAACTTCGATACTAATAATGACAGTTAACTGTAACTTCGTTACTAATTATGACAAGTAACTGTAATTTCGATACAAATTATGGCAGATAAATGTAACTTCAATACTAATTATGACAAGTAACAGTAACTTCTATACTAATTATGACAAGTAACTGTAACTTCGATACTAATTATGACAGGAAACTGTAACGTCGTTACTAATTATGACATGTAACTGTTATTTCGATACATATTATGGCAGATAACTTTAACTTCGATACTAATTATGACAGGTAACAGTAACTTCGATACTAATTATGACAGGTAACAGTTACTTCGATACTAATTATGACAAGTAACTGTAACTTCGAAACTAATTATGACAGGTAACAGTAACATCGTTACTAATTATGACAAGTAACTGTAATTTCGATACAAATTATGGCAGGTAACTGTAACTTCGATACTAATTATGACAGGTAACAGTAACTTCGATACTAATTATGTCAATTAACTGTAACTTCGATACTAATTATGACAGGTAACTGTAACTTCGATACTAATTATGACAAGTAACTCTAGCTTCGTTACTAATTATGACAAGAAATTGTAATTTTGATAAAAATTATGGCTGGTAACTGTAACTTCGATACTAATTATGACAGGTAACTGTAACTTCGATACTAATTATGACAGGTAACTGTAACTTCGTTACTAATTATGATATGTAACTGTAATTTCGATACTAATTATGGCAGGTAACTGTAACTTCGTTACTAATTATGATATGTAACTGTAATTTCGATACAAATTATGGCAGGTAACTGTAACTTCGATACTAATTACGACAGGTAACAGTCACTTCGATACTAATTATGAAAGAAAACAGTAACAACGATACTAATTATGACAGGTAACAGTAACTTCGATACAAATTATTGCAGGTAACTGTAACTTCGATACCAATTATGACAGGTAACAGTAACTTCGATACTAATTATGGCAGGTAACTGTAATTTCGATACTTATTATGACAAGTAACTGTAATTTCAATACAAATTATAGCAGGTAACAGTAACTTCGATACTAAATATGACAGGTAACTGTAACTTCGATACTAATTATGACAAGTCACTGTAATTTCGATACAAATTATGACAGGTAACTGTAACTTCGTTACTAATTATGGCAAGTAACTGGAATTTCAATACAAGTTATGGCAGGTAACAGTAATTTCGATACTAATTATGACAGGTAACTGTAACTTCGATACTAATTATGACAGGTAACTGTAACTTCTTTACTAATTATGACAAGTAACTGCAATTTCGATACAAATGATGGCAGGTAACTGTAACTTCGATACTAATTATGACAGGTAACAGTAACTCCGATACTAATAATGACAGAAAACAGTAACTTCGATACTAATTATGACAGGTAACAGTAACTTCGATACTAATTATGGCAGGTAACTGTAACTTCGATACTAATTATTACAGTTAACTGTAACTTCGTTACTAATTATGGCAGGTAACAGTAACTTCGATACTAATTATGACAGGTAACTGTTACTTCGTTACTAATTATGACAAGTAACTGTATATTCGATACATATTATGCCAGGTAACTAACTTCGATATTAATTATGGCAGGTAACAGTAACTTCGATACTAATTATGACAGGTGACTGTAACTTCGTTACAAATTAAGACAAGTAATTGTAATTTCGATACAAATTATGGCAGGTAACTGTAACTTCGATACAAATTATGACAGGTAACAGTAACTTCGATACTAATTATGACAGAAAACTGTAACATCGATACTAGTTATGACAGGTAACAGTAACTTCGATACTAATTATGACAGGTAAGTGTAACTTCGTTACTAATTATGACAAGTAACTGTAATTTCGATACAAATTATGGCAGGTAACTGTAACTTCGATACTAATTATGACCGGTAACAGTAACTTCGATACTAATTATGACAGGTAACTGTAACGTCGCTACTAATTATGACAAGTAACTGTAATTCCGATACAAATTATGACAGGTAACAGTTACTTCGATACTAATTATGACAGGTAACTGTAACTTCGATACTAATTATGACAAGTAACTGTAATTTCGATACAAATTATGACAGGTAACTGTAACTTCGTTACTAAAAATGGCATGTAACTGTAATTCGATACTAATTATGACATGTAACTGTAATTTCGATACAAATGATGGCAGGTAACAGTAACTTCGATACTAATTATGACAGGTAACTGTAACTTCGATAGTAATTATGACAGGAAACTGTAACTTCGTTACTAATTATGACATGTAACTGTTATTTCGATACATATTATGGCAGATAACTGTAACTTCGATACTAATTATGACAGGTAACAGTAACTTCGATACTAATTATGACAAGTAACAGTTACTTCGATACTAATTATGACAAGTAACTCTAACTTCGAAACTAATTATGACAGGTAACAGTAACATCGTTACTAATTATGACAAGTAACTGTAATTTCGATACTAATTATGGCAGGTAACTGTAACTTCGATACTAATTATGACAGGTAACAGTAACTTCGATACTAATTATGTCAATTAACTGTAACTTCGATACTAATTATGACAGGTAACTGTAACTTCGATACCAATTATGACAAGTAACTTTAACTTCGTTACTAATTATGACAAGAAATTGTAATTTTGATAAATATTATGGCTAATAACTGTAACTTCGATACTAATTATGACAGGTAAAAGTAACTTCGATACTAATTATGACAGGTAACAGTAACTTCGATGCTAATTATGACAGAAAACAGTAACAACGATAACAATTATGACAGGTAACAGTAACTTCGATACTAATTATGGCAGGTAACTATAACTTCGATACTAATTATGACAGTTAACCTTAACTTCGTTACTAATTATGACAAGTAACTGTAATTTCGATACAAATTATGACAGGTAACAGTAACTTCAATAATAATTATGGCAGGTAACTGTAACTTCGTTACTAATTATGACATGTAACTGTAATTTCGATACAAATTATGGCAGGTAACTGTAACTTCGATACTAATTATGACAGGTAACAGTAACTTCGATACTAATTATGACAGAACACAGTAACAATGATACTAATTATGACAGGTAACAGTAACTTCGATACTAATTATGACTAGTAACTGTAACTTCGATACTAATTATGACAGGTAACTGTAACTTCGTTAATAATTATGACAAGTAACTGTAATTTCGATACAAATTATGGCAGGTAACTGTAATTTCGATACTAATTATGCCAGGTAACAGTAACTTCGGTACTAATTATGACAAGTAACAGTAACTTCGATACCAATTATGACAAGTAACTGTAACTCCGAAACTACTTATGACAGGTAACTGTAACGTCGTTACTAATTATGACAAGTAACTGTAATTTCGATACAAATTATGGCAGGTAACTGTAACTTCGATACCAATTATGACAGGTAACAGTAACTTCGATACTAATTATGGCAGGTAACTGTAATTTCGATACTAATTATGACAAGTAACTGTAATTTCAATACAAATTCTAGCAGGTAACAGAAACTTCGATACTAATTATGACAGGTACCTGTAACTTCGATAGTAATTATGACAAGTCACTGTAATTTCGATACAAATTATGACAGGTAACTGTAACTTCGTTACTAATTATGGCAAGTAACTGCATTTTCAATACAATTTATGGCAGGTAACAGTAATTTCGATACTAATTATGACAGGTAATTGTAACTTCGATACTAATTATGACAGGTAACTGTAACTTCTTTACTAATTATGACAAGTAACTGCAATTTCGATACAAATGATGGCAGGTAACTGTAACTTCGATACTAATTATGACAGGTAACAGTAACTTCGATACTAATAATGACAGAAAACAGTAACTTCGATACTAATTATGACAGGTAACAGTAACTTCGATACTAAGTATGGCAGGTAACTGTAACTTCGGTACTAATTATGACAGGTAACAGTAACTTCGATGCTAATTTTGACAGAAAACAGTAACAACGATAATAATTATGACAGGTAACAGTAACTTCGATACTAATTATGGCAGGTAACTGTAACTTCGATACTAATTATGACAGTTAACTGTAACTTCGTTACTAATTATGACAAGTAACTGTAATTTCGATACAAATAATGGCAGGTAACTGTAAATTCGATAGTAATTATGACAGGTAACAGTAACTTCGGTACTAATTATGACAGGTAACAGTAACTTCGATACTAATTATGACAAGTAACTGTAACTTCGTTACTAATTATGGCAAGTAACTACAATTTCAATACAAATTATGGCAGGTAACAGTTACTTCGATACTCTTAATGACAGGTAACTGTAACTTCGATACTAATTATGACAGGTAACTGTAACTTCTTTACTAATTATGACAAGTAACTGCAATTTTGATACAAATGATGGCAGGTAACTGTAACTTCGATACTAATTATGACAGGTAACAGTAACTTCGATACTAATAATAACAGAAAACTGTAACTTCGATACTAATTATGACAGGTAACAGTAACTTCTATACTAATTATGGAAGGGAACTGTAACTTCGATACTAATTATTACAGTAAACTGTAACTTCGTTACTAATTATGGCAGGTAACAGTAACTTCGATACTAATTATGACAGGTAACTGTGACGTCGTTACTAATTGTGACAAGTAACTGTAATTTCGATACATATTATGCCAGGTAACTAACTTCGATTCTAATTATGGCAGGTAACAGTAACTTCGATACTAATTATGACAAGTAACTGTAACTTCGATACTAATTATGACAGGAAACTGTAACTTCGTTACAAATTAAGACAAGTAATTGTAATTTCGATACAAATTATGGCAGGTAACTGTAACATCGATACTAATTATGACAGGTAACAGTAACTTCGATACTAATTATGACAGAAAACAGTAACATCGATACTAGTTATGACAGGTAACAGTAACTTCGGTACTAATTAAAACAAGTAACTGTAACTTCGTTACTAATTATGACAAGTAACTGTAATTTCGATACAAATTATGGCAGGTAACTGTTACTTCGATACTAATTATGACAGGTTACAGTAACTTCGATACTAATTATGACAGGTAACTGTAACTTCGATACTAATTATGACAAGTAACTGTAATTTCGATACAAATTGTGACAGGTAACTGTAACTTCGTTACTAATTATGATATGTAACTGTAATTTCGATACAAATTATGGCAGGTAACTGTAACTTCGATACTAATTACGACAGGTAACAGTCACTTCGATACTAATTATGAAAGAAAACAGTAACAACGATACTAATTATGACAGGTAACAGTAACTTCGATACAAATTATTGCAGGTAACTGTAACTTCGATACCAATTATGACAGGTAACAGTAACTTCGATACTAATTATGGCAGGTAACTGTAATTTCGATACTAATTATGACAAGTAACTGTAATTTCAATACAAATTATAGCAGGTAACAGTAACTTCGATACTAAATATGACAGGTAACTGTAACTTCGATACTAATTATGACAAGTCACTGTAATTTCGATACAAATTATGACAGGTAACTGTAACTTCGTTACTAATTATGGCAAGTAACTGGAATTTCAATACAAGTTATGGCAGGTAACAGTAATTTCGATACTAATTATGACAGGTAACTGTAACTTCGATACTAATTATGACAGGTAACTGTAACTTCTTTACTAATTATGACAAGTAACTGCAATTTCGATACAAATGATGGCAGGTAACTGTAACTTCGATACTAATTATGACAGGTAACAGTAACTCCGATACTAATAATGACAGAAAACAGTAACTTCGATACTAATTATGACAGGTAACAGTAACTTCGATACTAATTATGGCAGGTAACTGTAACTTCGATACTAATTATTACAGTTAACTGTAACTTCGTTACTAATTATGGCAGGTAACAGTAACTTCGATACTAATTATGACAGGTAACTGTTACTTCGTTACTAATTATGACAAGTAACTGTATATTCGATACATATTAAGCCAGGTAACTAACTTCGATATTAATTATGGCAGGTAACAGTAACTTCGATACTAATTATGACAGGTGACTGTAACTTCGTTACAAATTAAGACAAGTAATTGTAATTTCGATACAAATTATGGCAGGTAACTGTAACTTCGATACAAATTATGACAGGTAACAGTAACTTCGATACTAATTATGACAGAAAACTGTAACATCGATACTAGTTATGACAGGTAACAGTAACATCGATACTAATTATGACAGGTAAGTGTAACTTCGTTACTAATTATGACAAGTAACTGTAATTTCGATACAAATTATGGCAGGTAACTGTAACTTCGATACTAATTATGACCGGTAACAGTAACTTCGATACTAATTATGACAGGTAACTGTAACGTCGCTACTAATTATGACAAGTAACTGTAATTCCGATACAAATTATGACAGGTAACAGTTACTTCGATACTAATTATGACAGGTAACTGTAACTTCGATACTAATTATGACAAGTAACTGTAATTTCGATACAAATTATGACAGGTAACTGTAACTTCGTTACTAAAAATGGCATGTAACTGTAATTCGATACTAATTATGACATGTAACTGTAATTTCGATACAAATGGTGGCAGGTAACAGTAACTTCGATACTAATTATGACAGGTAACTGTAACTTCGATAGTAATTATGACAGGAAACTGTAACTTCGTTACTAATTATGACATGTAACTGTTATTTCGATACATATTATGGCAGATAACTGTAACTTCGATACTAATTATGACAGGTAACAGTAACTTCGATACTAATTATGACAAGTAACAGTTACTTCGATACTAATTATGACAAGTAACTCTAACTTCGAAACTAATTATGACAGGTAACAGTAACATCGTTACTAATTATGACAAGTAACTGTAATTTCGATACTAATTATGGCAGGTAACTGTAACTTCGATACTAATTATGACAGGTAACAGTAACTTCGATACTAATTATGTCAATTAACTGTAACTTCGATACTAATTATGACAGGTAACTGTAACTTCGATACCAATTATGACAAGTAACTTTAACTTCGTTACTAATTATGACAAGAAATTGTAATTTTGATAAATATTATGGCTAATAACTGTAACTTCGATACTAATTATGACAGGTAAAAGTAACTTCGATACTAATTATGACAGGTAACAGTAACTTCGATGCTAATTATGACAGAAAACAGTAACAACGATAACAATTATGACAGGTAACAGTAACTTCGATACTAATTATGGCAGGTAACTATAACTTCGATACTAATTATGACAGTTAACTGTAACTTCGTTACTAATTATGACATGTAACTGTAATTTCGATACAAATGATGGCAGGTAACAGTAACTTCGATACTAATTATGACAGGTAAATGTAACTTCGATAGTAATTATGACAGGAAACTGTAACTTCGTTACTAATTATGACATGTAACTGTTATTTCGATACATATTATGGCAGATAACTGTAACTTCGATACTAATTATGACAGGTAACAGTAACTTCGATACTAATTATGACAAGTAACAGTTACTTCGATACTAATTATGACAAGTAACTCTAACTTCGAAACTAATTATGACAGGTAACAGTAACATCGTTACTAATTATGACAAGTAACTGTAATTTCGATACTAATTATGGCAGGTAACTGTAACTTCGATACTAATTATGACAGGTAACAGTAACTTCGATACTAATTATGTCAATTAACTGTAACTTCGATACTAATTATGACAGGTAACTGTAACTTCGATACCAATTATGACAAGTAACTTTAACTTCGTTACTAATTATGACAAGAAATTGTAATTTTGATAAATATTATGGCTAATAACTGTAACTTCGATACTAATTATGACAGGTAAAAGTAACTTCGATACTAATTATGACAGGTAACAGTAACTTCGATGCTAATTATGACAGAAAATAGTAACAACGATAACAATTATGACAGGTAACAGTAACTTCGATACTAATTATGGCAGGTAACTATAACTTCGATACTAATTATGACAGTTAACTGTAACTTCGTTACTAATTATGACAAGTAACTGTAATTTCGATACAAATTATGACAGGTAACAGTAACTTCAATAATAATTATGGCAGGTAACTGTAACTTCGTTACTAATTATGACATGTAACTGTAATTTCGATACAAATTATGGCAGGTAACTGTAACTTCGATACTAATTATGACAGGTAACAGTAACTTCGATACTAATTATGACAGAACACAGTAACAATGATACTAATTATGACAGGTAACAGTAACTTCGATACTAATTATGACTAGTAACTGTAACTTCGATACTAATTATGACAGGTAACTGTAACTTCGTTACTAATTATGACAAGTAACTGTAATTTCGATACAAATTATGGCAGGTAACTGTAATTTCGATACTAATTATGCCAGGTAACAGTAACTTCGGTACTAATTATGACAAGTAACAGTAACTTCGATACCAATTATGACAAGTAACTGTAACTCCGAAACTAC